>CM055404.1:9591521-9658147 GCA_029228625.1 Pseudolycoriella hygida
TTTTAATAATATTGAACTGATTTGGTTTCAATTTAGTTCAAAATTAATAAAAAATGATAATTATTTGCAGCATGTGCAGTTAACAAAAGGTTCATGTAGTAGTGTTCTTTTCATACACAACGGCAATAAACCAGTTGAAGAACATACAACAGAAGCAAAATTTTTTCTATGTTTCTATGTATGAGTGCACCAGCTGGTCAATCAACAGAAACGAAACTATGAGCAAAATATAAATTTTCTAACTTTATATCCTTCTCGAGCAATCATTTTCAGGTGAGGTCATGTGTTAACACTAAATCGCACCGCAACTTTTTTAAAGTAATTAATATCAAAATCAAGTGTACGATAACGTAAAAGCTTATAAAATATTTTATCTAAAAGCCCGACTTATTTCAACACCAATCTTTGTTTGTTCAATAATTGTCACCGGAAACAAAGTTCGCATTGCTCTACCCTCTTTTTGAGCCTCACTCTTCATAACTTCCAATAGACACTTATAATAAACTTTCGTTTTTATCTTAAAGAAATAAAAACACCACTTTCCCGAGATCGCAACATAGATAAGTGTGTGATTAAATTGACGAACGATTTAGTCTCAGCCAATGATTAAGTGATATGCGATATCCTACAGATTCTAAAAGTATTACAAGTATTTAATGGAAAATTTTGTTAACGTACGGACTTTACATGATATGATTAGACTTAAGGATATGATATTATGTTTCGTGTCAAACAAGTATTCTGACTTCCTTCCTAGTGTCTCCATTATGATTGATTGAGTACTGAAATAAAAGCCTCAATGTGCTTCATATTGGGCGAAAAACTTTTTTTTGATTTACGAGTTATGTGGAAATTGTTCAAACTTTCACATGGTTGATAAATGGCTTGCCATATTGCTCTTGCAAACGTATATCGCTGTGGTTATATTCTAATGTATTCATTGCGCTCATAAACATCTTAACGAATAAGATTAGAAAAATGAAACTGTTAATTTGTTTGGATTAGAGTGGAAATTGGACTCATGGTAACGATGGTAAAAAAAGAACAAGTAATGAAGTTAAGGAAAGTTATTTTATTGTTCACATAAGGGTCGAACCGACAGCAAAGAGTGTGAAACTGTTGCTATATTTTATCATTAATTGAATAGATCGTGTTTAGCTAATTAGTTTTTGGGTTATTCTACAGCATATACAGTGGGAACAACACTGAATCCTAATTAAGAGTTGATCCATACAACAATAATCTTACTTATCTCCCATTAAGTCGGTTTAAGCCGTTCCCACTGTACCTGCTGTAGAATAGCCCTTTTAGATGAAAAAAATCGCGGTGCCGCCACATGAGTTTCAGTGAAAAAATGCTATCGTGCCGGACATTTAGTGCGTACCATCATTGTAAGTATTGTGTACTTCACTCCGCCATTACAGAATTTTGTAACCGAAACTCAGGTGACGTCGCCCTCAACATAAAGTTACAAACTCGATCTGTAGAAGAATAAAGCAGGTAACCTCCCAAATGGTCGGTAAATGCTCTACTATGGGTATGTACCAGTTCACGAAGTTCCACAAAATTGCAAAGCAAAATTCGAAAGATAATTGTAAAATTGCTGTGTTTACGTTGCATATTTTGTTGTGTTTTTGTCATAAGAATGTACGAAGGTAGGGAATGCAAAATCGGTTACAGACCGGTATTGAAAACCGGTTTCTTACAATATCGAACCCGTTTTTTAAAAAACAAACTTAGAACAATCCCTTCACTCCGATGCTAAACCTAATCTCGTTTATTTAAGAAATAATTTCAAGGGCTTAATGAGTAGGTGTCAAATTTGGGGGATACAAATCTAACGAATTCACTCTATTATTTTGGTAATCTCGTGTTGCTTTCATCATAGTTCCGAGCTTTATAAAAATTTTACTGAGGAACTGGGTTCTTTTTAGTAAACTTCAGCCGAAAGACTTTATCGTTATTTCGTTCATTTTCAGCAGTGATTCTGATTGATAGCTCCTGATTCACATTTGTAGCAATCCATGATCTTGTCACGTGGCTAACAAACTTTAAACCAAATTATCTCGAAATCTGTTGGACGTTTCTTACAGCATGTTTCAGTCATACGAAAACGGATCACGAGTATAAAGTTCAATGAAACTAGCTTTAACAGAAGTTTCACCAATTCTGAGCTATTTCAAGACACAATTTTGTTAGTGACGAGACAGGTCATATAATTCGCCATTAACCCTTCAAATTTAAAGCACAGAATTGAAAATTTCCCTGGTTTAGAATGGTCTACCATACAATTCATAAAAAACTTAGAGATTCTCCTCTCAAGAAGAGAGAAAATATGAATATAAGGTACATGCGACGGGGCCGAAAATGAGGGCATTTTTTAAAGTTTTTTCAGATTTCGCCCCTTCGCATGTAAAGTTGTATATGCACCCGTTTTGAAGGATTGTTTTTAGGCATATTCGCGAAACAGGTACACAATTAACTATTGCATAGCTAGGGAGAAAAGTTGAGTTTTCGTAAGAAGTATGTTAATCCGATGTCAATTTAGTCACACGAAAACGTGACTTTCACTTTATCCCAAGTTATGCAATGAATTTTACATGCTAAGGGTGTAGAAAGTTGTGCTGGAAATGTGAAAAGTACGGTTGTCGACGTATGTAGCAGGTAAAACTATTTTTAGATTATAATTTGTATTCAAAACCGCAGAACCGGTTTTGTGATTTCATTCCCTATACGGCCTTCGAAAATAGGGTTATCTGGTTTTCGCAGGTAAATATTAGTCGCCGTTTCTGGGGCAAATACATTCCTGATCCGTCTCGTAACAATTTTTCAATTAGTGATTCGAGAAGAAGTCTAACTTTTGTTTCTCGAAATTACACAATATTTCAAATTTTCAATGAATGTTGTGGTCATGTGTGGTTTTGTGAGGGATTAGCTTGGGTGAAATACTAAGTGAAGGATTTCGAAGAGAGTCTTTTTATACCACGACCTCGATTCGTAAAAATGTTTAGACCCTAAGGGCCTAAGGGCCGCCTAGCTAGGGCTGTTTAAGGGTTTTTGTTCTTGTGTAATAACTCGAGTAAATCTTTTCCGTTTTCATTTTTTTTTTTGTTTGATAGATCTGGGCATGGCCGACAATTTGTGGAAGAAACTTTTTTAAAATTGAGTCCTTGGACTTAGCTAGGGCATTAAAACCGAGCATATGCTAAGGCCATACGTGTTTTTGTACATACCTCGAGTAAATCTTTTCCGATTTTCAAAAAAAATTTTTGTTTGAAAGTCCTAAGTCCTTGGACTTAGTTAGGTCACTAAAACGATTCTCTGCTAGGTCCGTACGTGTTTTTTGTACATAACTCGAGTAAATCTCTTCCAATTTTCAATTTTTTTTTTATCGAAAGGTCTAGGACTATCTCTTGTTTTATAGAAGAAAATTTTTTGATTAGAAACCCTTGGACTCAGTCAGGACCCTAAAACTGAGTTTCTACTAGGGCCCAACGTGTTTGCTTGCATAAATTGGATGAATCCTAACTGATTTTGTTGATTCTTTTTCTATTTGAGAGGTAAACGAGTAAAGGAATTATATTCAAAAACAAATTTGAACCCGGTGCCTGTGCTTAGGGCTGAAGTGTCCGAAGGTCTCGGCCCTAACCAAAAAATATTTTTTTTGCTATGTTGCAGAACAAATTGAGGGAAACATTTTTGTCTATGGAAGCATGTGTCCAAGGCATTTACTTATGGCCCCGGGTCGGTCTTGAGGTCTGCCCTAGACAAAAAATTGTTTTTCACAATGTTGTAGAGAAAATTAAGGGAAATATTTTTGTCTATGTAAGTATTTGTCCGAGGCCTCTCCTGAGGACGCTAGGTCGGTCCTAAAATGGTTTTTTGCTATGTTGTAGAAAATATTGAGATGAACATTTTTGTCTATTTGGGGGAACTTTCGGAAGGCCTTTTTTACACCGTTTCTTCGGACGGGTTTTTCAATATTGCCCTCTCGGCAATTTCCAATACAATTCAATGTGGACGTAATTTCATACACTTATGAGTTGAGGCAATATTTATGTTATCTAACAGATATCAATATGTGTCAACTGATGTATGTGATAGTCCAAGGTCACTTATGTCGATTGGGATTCCACAAGGGAGTGTGTTGGGACCTTTATTATTCCTTATTTTCATTAATGACATACATAAACTTCCATTGAGATCACGGCCTAGCTTGTTTGCTGGTGATACTTGTATGTTCACATCCTCGGAAAGTATTGTAGTAAATGTATCAAACTTGAATGATGATTTGGAAGTGATCTCTGAATACTTTAATATCAATAAACTGACGCTAATACTTGGCGAAAAGTAAAGTAGTTCATTTCAGATCAAGTAGAAACATCTTAGGACATGTCCCAGTGATTCAATTTAATGGTGAAATTATTGAGCATGTTGTCTCAATTAAGTATTTGGGAGTTATACTTGACCAGCACCTCAACTGGAATTGTCATATAACGGGACTATTGAATAAATTATCCAGTCAAGTTGGGATTATGAGAAAACTGAAGATTTTTATGCCAGCAAAGATCCTTAAAATGCTGTACTTCTCATTGATTCACTCTCGCCTTACATACTGTGTGGGTGTGTGGGGTAGCGCTAACATCTCATTGATTAAAAACCTTGAAGGACTTCAAAGAATTGCATTGAAAGTTGCTCATAAGTTGCCAATCAACTTTCCTACTGAACTTTTGCTTTCTGATTATTGTCCCACCATACTACCTGTTTCAGGGTTGTATGAGTACTCAGTCTGCAAGTTCGTTTTCTCATCTATCAATGACATACAATTTCCTTTTCTAAACCTACTCATCGGTATCCTACAACTGCGTCAAGATTGCTCCGCCTTCCTAGAGTCCATACTAAACTCGGGAAACGTAGTTTACTATTTGCTGGGTCAAACTTGTTCAATAAATTACCAAAAGATATTCGTGAATCACACACTTTTTCTGGCTTTTGTCGTTTGTTGAAGTATAGATTACTGAATTGTTTTTGAGTCAATGGAGGTTGTCGGTCTGACTCACCTCTAGCCTGATATTTCTTTTTTTACCTTTAGAGTACGAATCCCTGAAATTGCTCGTTTGTATTCTCCTTATTCCATCCATAGTTATTTATTTATCCATTCCTTTGACTGTTTTTCAATGATATTAAAACTTACACTAATTTGTTAACTTTGATTTCGATTTTTTTTTTTATTTTTATGATTTGATTTTTCGTATATGATATAGAGAGTTTTTTCGAATTAACATCTGTTAAATTAGAACTCTTGATATTTACACTTATTCTTGTATGAACATCTTGATTTTTCTTTAACTGATTTTTTATTGATATATTTTTTCATGCACTTATAAATGTATTGACTGATTTTTGTTATTATGATTATAATAAATTTGAAATTTGAAATTTGAAAAAAAAAAAAATGTAAAAATCATTGAAATTCTTTGAACTATCGTAAAAACTGTTTTTGCGAATCGAGTTCCCGTCTTATACCGTTGCTGTAGACGAGGTTTTCAACATTGCGTTTTGGGCACTTTCCAATGCAATTTAATAAAGGCGTGGTCAGTAATTAAATAAAGTTTCATGAAATTCCTAGATATTCCTAGCGACTTATGCTTTATCGTACGGGTTTGCGTAGCTTATGTTTTCATTACCACAGACGGTGCAATTTGTACTTATCGACTTTTCTTATGTTTTGTGATATTTAATATTCACAACGGTTCACATTACCTTAGAAATAGGATTCATTTCAATTCGGAATTTCTGGTCACACGCGCACGCGTTACTCTCAGAGTTACTGCAAGTTATGTGTAGAATATGCGTAGAACTTAAATAAAGAAAAGGGAATCAATTGCAATACATTAATGCAGTGATAAAAAGTTAGATATTTCTTTATCTGTAACTGGAATTACAGAATTTGCATTTCTTCAGAAACTTGATCAATGATCAATATTTTGTGTAAGACCCTTATCGACAGTAGGCACCACACTTTGTTGTTTGTTTAGATGAAAACATTTCTGCTTCTACTTAATGTAATGTCAAAATGTTTAAACAAATCCATTTAAAATCGAATAATTTCAAAAATTTTAAGAGTATTTAATGAAAGAAAAATGCAAAATGCTAAATAAAACTTTAAACATCAAAAGATATGTTTTATATAATTTTGAATTTAAAAATCCAGATACCCGTTAACGTTGTATCACTCAACTTCTATGTGCTAGTATGGTTGTTAATTATTTAGAAACATATAAATTATTTGTACTTTAAGTATATTTTTCACATCATATCTAAGTTACTAGTGTACATGTGTACAGAGCAGACTGGATCGCATTTTAAACGGTTTAATATTTCATACGATGTTTATACAATAAAGTTCACGTTTATGCTACCGTATGTAAAGCACATACAATGTTGTTGTATAAAACATTAATACGTGCAGTAGACATATAAGTTTCGTATGATAAGTAGAACCTAAAGAAAGATATGTATACGGAGGGGTTACAAAACACAAAATTATAAAGAGGGAAAGCCTGGACCTATACATAATCCGTTTTCTTTCTACAAATGCAAATTTTATTCACAAAAACCATACCTAGCCAGCACACTCCAAACAAAACAAGTATAGGAATGTATTGCTACTTGTAAATGTTTAAATAGTAAATGGTAAGTAAATATCAATGTTCAGCTTCAGATTTCTAATAATATTTTTCGGAACATAGTCTAGTCGATTCGATAGAGTGGAAAAATGTGCAAAAAGCCGTGGATTATTTTTTTTGTTGATTAAGATATAGATAAAAATGCGTGATGTCATTAATCATTACCATCAATTTTGTTATTTACGAGCTATATGTAACTAATGACGTTTGTAATTCCAAAATTTTATGACTAAAAATATATGTCTATGACGTCATAAAAACCGTCATAAAAATTGGTCTTGCCCTTCATTCGAGATAGATGATAATTGTTTTTACGAAGGACAAATACCTTCGAGCCGGTACACTGATATCACTCGTTCGTTTCGTGTATGTACAAACACGTGCTTTTAAATTTGCTTGTTATGTTGTTTTCAACATTATCGACATTATCTCTTTTTTCAATGTATTTTTTCTATTGCAGACCTTGAAAACAGCTGAAACTTCATAACAAGTAAATTTATAAGCACACGACCGTAACTTCTAAAAGTTGCCAAAAACGGGATCGATTCACGTGACGTTCAGAAAATGTATGAAGAGTTATAAAATTGAGTTAAGCATCGTGGGAAATCCATCTCCAACACTTTGCAATCTCCAAATGCCTTTCAATCGTACATGATCAGCTCTTCCTAAGCATAGCGGGCTGTCATGAAGAAATGCAATCTTGTGTACAAGCACTGAACGTTCAGGGAGAGAGTACGAAGGCACTGAGGACTGCTCTTCGCTTAAAAAGCTATGGCGACTGGTGCAACATGAAATATCAAGTATCAGGTGTGACACATACAAGACACACACCAAAAATAATGACTTTGGGTGGAACAAAAATTCGTTGTCATCTTCAGTATGGACTGCAGCAATCAAACTAAATAGTAATTATGCTAATCTGTTCGGTGTACCTGGAGTAAAAAGCGCTTCCAACCTCTGTCGTAAATGCGGTCGAGAGAATGACACAATATCGTCCGTGACTGGAAGCTGCCCTTCTAACAACCAGCGAATCATCGCCAGGCACCATAGCGTATAACATACCATCACCAATTTACTGCGGGAGAAGGGATTTCACTGTTTTGAATAAGTGTACGCAATAGACAGCGAGGGACGATCTCGGTTCAGTAGCAGTTTTATTTTTCAAAAAATCTTAGGGATTCATTTCATCATCCACACAAAATATTGCCTTGATGCAAAAACACGAAAAACATTTTTTTCAATTTTTTTTTTTTTTTTGAAAAAGCTTCCCGTTGGGAACAATCGGAAAAGTGTATTTTCCGCCATTTTGGGGGGTTTTCCCACTCTCCTCAACACAAAATTGTTCCAGGGTCATGGCAAGTATTTTCTTCTCAGAGCTCAATTCATTAGCTTTCAAATGATACCAATATCAATGTTTTGCGATAAAAATTACAATTTTGACAACTCTTAGAGTGAGGTGAAGTTTGGATACATTTTCATCAAATTTTATTTAATTTTCAAATTTTCACATCCTTTTAGTCTTTTTATTCGCGGAACATCTACTTACTCTAAAGGGGTCATTATATTGAGCGCGATGCGAATCGCACCGCGTAAGGCCTGTGTGAAAGCTCAACTTGACAGAACAAACATTTTTTTTTGTCAAGTTGATTTTTCACACAAACCTTACGCGATGCGATTCGCATCGCACTCAATATAATGATGCCTTAAGAGTCATCAAAATTGTAATTTTTATCGCAAAACATTGATATTGGTATCATTTGAAAGCTAATGAATTGAGCTCTGAGGAGAAAATACTTGCTATGACCCTGGGACAATTTTGTGCTGAGCAGAGGGGGTAACCCCCCAGAATGGCGGAAAATACAATTTTCCGATTTTTCCCAACGGGAAGCTTTTTTAAAAAAAAATTAAAAAAAATGTTTTTCGTGTTTTTGCATCAAGGCAATATTTTGAGTGGAAGATAAAATGAATCCCTGAGATTTTTTGGAAAATAAAACTTCAGTGATATTGTTGCATTTGATCCAAAAACGAAGAACGCATACATAGTTGATCCCACCATCAGATATGAAAGCAGCGATACCGAACAGGACACTAAAATTGCAGCGGAAAAAGAGGCTATATATAAACAGTGCATCTCATTTTACGATGAAAAATACGCAACATCATTTGGAAACCGTAACTGGCACGTGCGAGGTCTCTGGTTTGGAAGCCGCTGAACAGGAGGGAAAAGTGTTATTGAGTTTTTCAAGGAAGTAAAGCTGGACGTTTCCAAAATAAAGTATATAATGGAAGAAATATTAATTAAGACTATTCAAATTATAAGAGACCATATTTATGGCTAATATTTTGACGATTTAAGAAAATTTGTAAATTCACTTAATGTAGTATGTCTATTGTAACTATTTATTGATCGATGTGCTGTGTACTTAAGCACCCTTCTAAAAAAGGCAGCACACCTTATTTATACTAGTAAAGGTTTTCTTCTTCTTCTATTTCCATAAAGTAACACGCTGGCAATTCGCTCAGTTATGAACGATTTACTTGCATTAAAGTGTTACGAGTTATGATCACTTGCTGAAAGTATTAACTGCATATTATCTCGGTGAGTGGTCCATTGGTCTTCGAAGGCTGAATTTGCACTTAAAAAATATCACTCCGTTTTGAAACTGCGCATGCGCATAGAGTAAACTTTTCTCTATGCTCATGCGCAGTTTCAAAACGGAGTGATATTTTTTTAAGTGCAAACCAGGGCTAAATCGTTCATGTTTCTGCAAGTATTAGAATCATAATCTCACAAGTCTCCATACAACGCATAAAAATTTTAGCAAGGAGAATTTTTGAGAGAAAATATATGAAAATCTTTCATCTGATAACGTTGCTAAGTTTTTCACGCGATGCAATTATAAATTTTCTTATAACTATGACCTCGCTTATACCCTTTCACTGAATCTGCTCATATTCGCACAAGATGACACACACGTGCGATTACTTGACTCACTTCAGTCGTTCCATAAACCTTTGCACTTATGAGAACAAAAGCCGGTTCACTAATTTACATATATTGTCATGTTATATATACTATCGAGACTTTCTTTCTACGTAACACATTCAATTATCTTTAGGGAAAACATAATTTTCGATAACATTTTACTTGTTTAACAAACCGTATTCTGAACTGTCTCGTGATGTCGACGTTATGACAATCATTTTGCTCAAAAAGCTGAATATTTCATTCCTCATCTTGAGCGCTCGTTTCCCATTTTCTTTTAGAGACATCAAAGGGAAAACCTTCGGTTATGTTTACAAAGATCAAATTTGTAGAAGCTCTTCTTTCAAATGAATAAAAAAAAATTGGCTCAGCCCAAATATATTGAAATTTTCTACAACTGGAAAATGATTACTTTTGTATTGATTTCTTTTACTTATTTTTATTTCGCTTTATAAAAGCAAAAAATGTTTGTTAGTCAATTTTTTTTATTCGCAAAGATACTAATGACAGAAACGTGATTTATTCATCATCCAAATCATGAATTCTGTTAATTTGACAGCTGTTTATTGGTTTTATTTTTGTGTGATGACTAATTAATTCTTTCAAACTCTAACGAAAGCTGGCAATCTTAATTTTCGATTCAATTTTCAACATTTTTTGACCACAGAAGTTTTAGATTGTGTGTGTTCCCATTTTTGTTGGTACTGGCCAATAACAGAGAGGTTTGAAATATCCAAAAAATAATTTTCATTGTTACTGCACAATACAAAATTGAAAAATGGGTTAATTCGATTGAATGTCAAAAGTAATTCTGCGAATAAAAATCCTTAAATTTCGGATTATGGTAAAATTTTACTTTAGGGTGTTGGTGGCGGAAGGGGTGGGGGGAAGTGTGGGTGTTAGGGGTCAACCATTCTGAGGGGGTTTGGAGTCAATAAATACTTCGAAAGCAACGAACCGAGGGGTCCCTGCTCGGTATGGTGAATGGCCCTTTTCAGGGCCAATGGGATACACGTAAGCAGCCTCCTCGTAACGTATCCTGGGTAAGTCCATACTTAGCAGATGCTTACAAAATTAAAGCGCTAAAAATCAATTTTTAACCAATTGCAGGGATATATTTGTGCTCTTCAACCCCCCTTCAACAATAATGAATTTTTTGTCATCTAATACCACTTATTCATAACTTCAAACGATTCCCACTACTGAACCTGATGTGAGCGCCACCTATTAACAACATATTATTGTTGGTGAGGTTGACACCTAACACCCACACTTCCTCCAGCCCTCCAGCTCCCTGAGCGCCACCAACCCCCTAAAATAAAATTTTACCCGGATTTTTTCTCTCCTCCTACACGCATATCAAAGAGCAGCTTACACGCAATATACCGGCAAATAATATTAATTATTCACAAACTCCACTCACTGTCTGTACAACTTAGTTTATCTAATCGGGTTTTGTATCAAAATTCAGACGAAAAAGATAATCGCGCGTGACCCTTCTTTCAGATGAAACAAAGTAACAATACTCGTAAAAGTCAAACAAGATTGGTCGACTAAATAGATAGAACTGAACAATTTTAGTCCTGCTGTTTAAAGAAAAGTGGTTTGTTTGAGTTTAAAGTCGACCCTTTCTTTACTAACTTTGCACTTAAAATTGATGAAAAAAATACAAATTACGAATCATAGAATTATACTGTCCAACTAAATGGTAGATTGAGTTCATTTGCTGAAATCAATTTGAGTTAATTAATTACAGACCAACGGGTGGAATATTGTCATAAATGTTCTGTCATGTGATACATATTAACGATTGTTTATCATGCGCGGCAATCTATTTCATGTAATTAGTTCACTAATGTGTAAATGTTTTGTTTGCTTGGGACAATGTCTTTTGCTATGTTTTAATGCATTGATGGACGGTGTTTTAACGCCATGACTCAATTACAGCCTCTATAAAACATATGAACGTTCAGACGTTCTAGACTAAACCTTCTGATCGCTCATGCGGTAAATTTATTTAAACTGCGTACATCAGCAGTCTTAACATTCAAAATATTTTCTAAGTAAACCTGTAAACCATTAACAAGTTATTAATGAGTTAAAAATTGAAAATCAAAACTTTCTTGCTTCGTTAATAATAAATTATTTGTTTGAATACCTCAAGCACGCAGTTTTGATTAAATCTGGTGAAGCAAATTTTCATTATTTAACATTTCATTAAAAGGAATGGATTCAAAAATCCGTTTTAACTTACAATCGTCATATATATTGTAAAGATAGTGATAAAGGTGGAATATATAGACTTCTAACGCTGAGATATGTTTCTATGCATTATTCATAGATACAATTACGAACAGATTTTTATTCATTGTTAAAATGCAGCTGTAGAGTCAGCGAGATATTTTACAGATAGAAGGACGGATAAAAAAAGAATTTTTGCAAATCATCGACAAAAAGCTCGCTTTTTCGTGCGTCATTTCGATGTCGCATGAGGTCACTTTTCGCACTAGTGCGACAATACTTTTTTGTGTGCCTCGAGTAAAAAAAATATAAATAAAAATATAATTTTTGTAGTACTGTTTGCCTACTGTTGGAGATCTTTGAAACTCTCTGAACACAAAGAGTATGTTTGACCCACGGACAGCAAAAACGCCTTGGACCGTTTACTCCACCTCGTTCCGAAATATTATTTTGTGTGCTTCCATAATACAATCCGACACTTTTTAGTCCGCGAAGGAGTACTACAAAGTGCTATTTTGCCGGCCTAGGCCTACAATGTACAAAGTATGAAGTAGAAAAGGATTAATTTTTGTGGAGTGATTTTTGTGTATGTTTTCTCTTATATTTTCTCTGTTATAGAAGCACACAAAACGTTGTGTGCACCTCGTTACACAAGTAGAATTTTGACGGCCCTTGTTATAAATTGGTTCTACTCGGCTTCGAATCGTTATGACCAATTTATAACGCGGCCGGCAAAATTCCACTTTGTGTAACTCGCTACACAAATTACTATTGCCGTCCTAGGACCACAAAATACTAATAACGCACTAGTGCGAAAAATTTTCCCACTAGGGCGTAAAAACCGCTTTCACGCACTAGTGTGATCAAATATCGCACGAGTACTTAAAAGCTGTTTTTACGCACTACTGCTTGAAAAAGTTGAAAATTCGACAAATTTTCGCAAGTGGAAAGCTCGTTTTTTGTCGGTGAATTGCAAAAAACGTTGTTTGATACACGTTGCGTATACTGGTAGTTTAACGCACACGATGTGTTGCCGAACTTGCCTTGCGCTCGTATCGGCAATCTCAAATCTAGTGCGTTACCTTCATACGCATCTTGGGGCTTTTGGTTATTCAGTTGAGAAACGTTAAGTAGCGACACAAAGTTATGTATTCATTTCGGCCAACTAATATAGTGGTGAGTGATGAAAGTTTCTTAAAGTGAAAATTATTGCGTTAACTAATTTTTTCGGGTCGGGTTTATTAGCTGAAACCTGACCTGACCCGAAAACCTACATGACGAAAAACGTCAGATTTGAGTCTATAGGAATAAAAAATCGGTCTATTAAAACTGTCAAAATGACGTTTTAAACGTCAAAGTTATGAGACAATCGAGTAGTTAGAATAGACGAGAAATCTTAAGAAAAAAAATGACTAAAAAAAGAAGAAAGAAGTCGCATCCCGCTGATTACAAAATGCCTTCAGAATCAATCACGCAGTGACCTCAAGTGATGCATCACCTGTCACCAAAAATGTGTGCTGGGAATGGATTCTAAATGCATTCAAAATCTATTTAGTCGCTTTAGAGAAATTTTCAAAGGGATAGTAAGGACTTTGACGTTTCAAACGTCATTTCAACAGTTCGAATAGACCGACTTTTGATCCAAACAGACTCATTTACAAGTTAGGGGAGTTAAATCAGATGATCTATTGGGTGGTAGGGTAAAGGTCGAGGAGTTCATAACGACGTCACACCGAATGATATTTAATGATCTATAAAGTATGACGATGATATGGTAATTATAACCCGATGCTGGTAGAAAAATTGTGCGAGAGAAATGGCACGTCATGTCATCATATTCAGTTCAAACTACAAAGCCCTTGAAACTCAATTTTCTCTTTTAATCACTTTTCAACATTGTCTTTACTTGATTTTTGGAACAATATTATTCAATGTATTGTTATAAAACGAACAATAAACAAGTGAAATATAAAGCGGTTTTCATTCTCATTTTCTATCAAAAAAAATCTATGAAAACAACCCACAACCCCTTTTTGTAACAAAAAATGTAATAATAAAAATGTTCATTTATTCTTAATTATGTGAAGCTATTCAAGCTTTTCCCAAATATTTTTGAATTAATAAATTTCCCTAACAGAAAGCACCATAGAAAAACAATAAATCCAAAATTACATTTTAATTTGATGTGGAAGAATATTGAATTTTTAATCATTTCAGTTACCCGTTTTCTATTCAATGCATTAAAATCAAATTGGGGTAAGAGCTACGTTTACTTTGAATAGTTTTGTGTTTAATTCGACGGTTATATACGTTGCAATATGTGCAAGTACAATGTACATAACGAATTTTCTTACCTGCTTAACAAGTAAATGAGAACAGATAAATCAATTTATCGACTCGTACTACATCAAATAAATAAAAAATTAGCAAACTCTTATAGCAAATAATCGGAAGATGTACTCTAACGTCACTAGATAGAAATCAGGAACATCCTCTGTAAATAGGTGGATTTGGATGGTTGATGGAAAAAGCAACGCAATGAACGAATTTGTAAAGTGGGGTAAAGTGTTGTGAAGTGGTGACTTCTTTTCCGTATAATTTGACATTTTTAAAATTACAATACTGTACAACGTTGACTGGGAACGTGAATTCCGGACCTAACATAGGCTTAGGTGGCCAGGGCTCGGCCCTACTCACTTTGACAATCTTATTGACATATCAATGACCGCTCACATTTTTCCAAAGGAGTTTGTTGTACATTAAACTACACAACTTTGCATTTGAAAGTTTTATTTATATATTCTAATGGTTTTAGGAACAATACAGAAAAGTTAACACAACAATTCTTGAAAACAAAAATGCTACTTGTGAATGTAGTTACGCGTCGGTAAATATCACGAACAAATTGACTGATCTTGTATTGGATGACCGGGAGACTTTGACGAAGTGTTCGGCCAAAATGTTCCAATAACATCCTTCAGAAGTGGCGATGGTTTGCATTGCGATCGAAGGTCATGTGCCAATTTATGGTGCCGGTTAGTTGACCGGAAGGCTCCAATTGGATACTCGGACAAAATTTTTCAAAAACAAAATCATTTTTCGGCTACGACTTTATCGCAAATACGGGCTCGAGAAGTTGGTAAATTGCATGATCGACTGGGAGATTTTCGAAAAAATGTTAAGTCGCGATAAACGTACAATTGTCACCAGCATCTCCAGTCCCGAATGTTGTTGGGTAGATTTGTTTGTTTCTGCGTTCCTTGACTCAGAGATTTCTAACGAAATTTCCAGTCACCTGATTGACAACATTCAGACGTAAGTCTTCGAAGACCAAATAATGTGAGTGAAATTAGTTTAGTTGTCGTCTTCTTCGATTTAAGCCCAGCAAACGTCGACACACACAGTGGGTGAAAATTTAGGTTAGGTTATGCTTCCGCATGTTTCGTGTTGATTTTATTCATAAATTGCCTGGCTAAGTGATGTACTTCAACACGATAGCGATAATGAACCTTTTCTTAATCGTTGTAGGTTCACCGGCCAGTTATTAACTTTATTAACACTTTGAAAATACGATTTTCTGTCTCGTCCGAACTGAAAGCGGTGTAGACCTTTTGGCCGCGTTGGTGTTGACCTATTTGACACTATAAAACCGAATACACTCGTTTGTCATGATTAGAGCCATGCGCCGGCGCTAGCCGATTATTTTTTTGGTCATTTGAAGCCGTCACCAGCTTAAAATCGACTAGTTTTCATACAGAAATGCGCCGCCGAAACGAAAAAAAAACGATCGGTTCATGATGAGAGTGACTGATAGTTGGAACTTCGGAAAGTTACATTAATGAATGATTATTGCAAACGAAGACAAAGGTTTCAATGTTATTGAATCCACCCAAAGCAGACTAATATAATGAGTTCTATCTACGATAATCCACTAGTATGAAGAGAATTCCTACAGCACAGATATCTCGATACTTCAGGCTATTGGTGAGAAATACGAAAGCCTCATAAAGGTTCAGTTAACTCGTCTATTGCAGAGACTTGCTACAATTTTGGTGCTTTGTTTTCTTATAGGTCGTGGGTGTCATGCCTTAAGACTCTGCATTTTTTCCATCAGCACTTTAAATTGAATTCATCGAAAACACATTCCAACTGGACTAATTTAAGAATCGAGCGGTAAAACATTTAAAGAAAATCGAAAAGAAATTTATTTTTATTTTCAATATTAAAAGAAACACCACTTTTGTATACATTATGAAATTTAAATTCTCTTCGTAAACACAAAAGTTTATCAAATTGTTTTGCTGTTTATAAAGAATGAAAAAACCAAAATATTTCTAATGGAAATGTGGGATTTTAATCAAACACTTTTTTAGAAACATATTTTTAATGAATCCAAAAGTTCGATCATAAATTGCATTATCTTTCGCAATATGGATGGCGTTGCCCCGGTTGCCCACTACAAAATCTCAATTTATTTATTATACACAAATTCTATTAAAAACTATTTACTGTAAATAATAGAAATGTGCCAATTCTCCTTAATTAATGAAAGATAAAATTTTTTTTTCTTTGATACACTTACTCCACTGATGGATTTGTAAACTAAAAAACGCTCGCACCAATACACTTAATCTAAAAGTCGAACTAAACTTCTAATCAAAATAAATGTTATACTAAAAGTTACTTACATGTTTGTTTATTTGTTTTATCAAGATGTAGACATCACAATTAGAATTATGAATTCACCATTTGCGTTCGCTGAATAGTTACTGTGTGTGTAATAACATTCAACCGATGGAAACGAATTAATATTTTCGATCAAGTTGTTTTCAATGGAAAATTCTGTCTAATTCGTTATTCAAAATTTCACTCACTCAGCCACGAATCATAATATTCGTAATACCTCAACCCCTTTTTCAATTGAATATAAAAAAAGAAATCATCTTTCCACTGGACACAATACAACGAACATTTTTTCCCCCACAAAAACATTAATATGAGTGCATTGCAGGTAACTTTTCACATTTTCCACTTTAACTTTTTCTCCAACCGAATTGTGTTACACAATTTCAACAACAAAATTTTCTATTTTTTTTTTTTTTAAATAAATAAATCGTTCCCTCAATCACACTTTCTCAGCATTATTTACCGTGAAAACAGAAGTTTATTAAACGAATATTATTTGATAAAATATTTCTAAACAAACACTTGATAGAACTGAAGAAATCTTGTGTTTTAACACAGTTAAGTACTACATAAGAAATGAGAATATTTTCTTTACAAAAAAATGTTTAGACGATACGATATGTCAAAATTGATCCGACATCTAGCGGAGACACAAAGCAACTGAACTTTATTTCTGAACATTAAAATGAGTAACACGGTCTTTCCGAATAAACCGTCTGGTCGACTCTATTCCATCGTATGTCTCTGTCTCTGTCTTCAACAAACCATTGTATTACAGCGGAAGGTAGTTTTGTGTGTACACATGGTGAGACAAAATTGTAATGCTATCACTGCATGACAGCTGATAATGATTTATCAATCAATTAAACAATGTTTTTGACCTTGTTTTGCACCCAATAGCGATAACAATTGATAATTTATTGTGGAAAATATCGGTGAATAGATTTGTTCTTGCAGTGTAACTAAATGCGTCTGCGTTAATATTTTACCAGACAGTAGGTTCGATCGTTTGTACTCACAGTGAAGAAGTGTGACAACTATACTCGACGAACTACAGACCATGCTTTTACAACCCGAAACTTATTTACTATAGGTAACGTGTATTGAACTATAGAGAACTAACAACGTGTTTTCTTCAGTTTTTGCTTATATACCATATGGTTCGGTGTAACGTCAAGCAAAATATGGGTAGGATTTTGACTGTGTGATTTTCGTAGTACATAGAGAGTCTAGTGATAGTGGTATACAGTTGGAATGCAAAGTGACATGTATTTGAGATATATTTACGTGCTTAGATAAAAAATTGTTTTACATTTGATATTGACCAGACCGTAAGCAGAGGAATTCTTAACATTAAAGTTGAATTTTGATGTTATTCTTTAAAGTACGGTGAGTTTTGATGTTATCTCTCTAGCAAACTTTTTTTGAGCTTTAATTTTTCGACTCATCGCATATTTGGTGCTCGTTGTTGTATGTGTAGTGTTGAAATATACCGTAAAAGTCTCAAACTTTCACCCGCAGTCCTAAATTGCAACTAATTTTTACCGCTCTTTCGCAACGAGGTGCCCATTTGAAAGACTTTTCGGAAAGTTTTAACTTTTAATTACTAGCTTTCATAATTGCTTTTCTTTTCTTTCGCAACTTGGACAAATTTCTAATTGAAATTTTATAAATGCAAATTGACATCAATGAGCTGTTAGGAAACATATTATTAGGAAATATTCATTTTTAATGTATGTTGTCATATAATATAATATAAACGAATTAATTGGGAAACTACGATATACAACGAAGGAATTTGTATTTTCTACATTCTACACATTCACTCGTTTTATCGTTTTCAGCTGTTTTGCCATTGTCATAGCAATAGAAAAAATATGAAAACGATGATACATGTGAATGTGTATAATGTAGAAAATATAAATTCCTTCGTTGTAGTTATTAACTGCATTGGCGATGTAAATCGATTGTAACACGCGTGCGAAGGCTTGTGGTTTCCGAGCCGAAGGCGAGGTACCGTAATCGCACAAGTGAATTTGAGGAAAGGAGGAAAATGAGAAACGCGGTGGCCAGTCAGTTAAGGTCGCATGTGTTTAACAAAAACGAATTAAGTAGTGGCACAAAGTTAGCTATTCACAGATCAATCTTCAGGCCAATATGGTAGTGAAAGTTGGATGGACTGCGGATACCTTGTGCATGGCTTGGAGAGGTTTCTGATATGAGGGTTCTTAGGAGCATAGCAAAAGTGAATCGGAGGGAACAGTGGGACAATCATATCAGGAACGACGACATCAGGGAAAATTGAGGGGTTACGTCAGTGGACGAGGCGGCAAGGTTTAGTCGTCTGAGATGGTACGGGCACGTTTAAAGGATGGGTAATAGCAGACTCCAAAGGGGATATTGAATGCACAGGTCCCGGGTTTACGTCCTAGGGGTAGGCCAAGGAGAAGGTTCATAGACTCAATTAAATCAGATTTAGAAGTTAGGGGACTTTCACTGGCGAACAAACCATCTCCTTGGCAGAGGATAAGAGGGTATGGAGGAGGGTGGTCGATGACCCGGGTTGCAACTTAAAGATCCCACACCGAAAGGTATAAACGGTCTATAAAGTTTGATGATGATGACCACCCCCACCCTTCCGTAGGGGACGAGTGGTTCAGTGGTGAACGCACCAGGAAGGCCCGGGTTCGATCCCCGGAACGGGGAATTTTTCGCAATGAAATTATAGAATGTATAACGTCCCTAAGTTCACCCAAGCTTCATAAATTGGGTAGTTTCGGTATTCGATGCCCGAAACGAAACCTCAAGTACACACAACATCAGTTGGACGAACAGAGTCATCGAATAGTTCCTCATAGGTGGCGCTATACTGGAAATATACGCGGTACATTTGAAATATGAGGAACAAAGAACAATGTGTGTGAACGATGATGGCCTGGCAGAATATGTGTAGGCTCGCACGAAAAAAAACAAGTAACATCATCACAAAACGAAATGCCGAACCTGTTAGCTAAGCTATCCTACCGGCATCGTTAGATATTACTCAGAAATTGGCAGTATGGGTAGTACGAGTATACTAGAACACACCATACTGCGCTGTTCATCATTCTGTGACCCAGTGTACTGGTATACACATGGTCAAGTAGACAAGGTGTACTGATGAGTCGTAAACGACGAAATCAGCACTTTAGTTTGTTAAATCTTATGAAGACGCTTCGGTTGTCATAAAGGAATTATGAAGGGTACTGTAATGTTGATAAAAGGGTGGACTTTAAACCACAGTTGTTGAAGACAAATTTTCTTCAAGTGCAATAGTGCTGAAAAATATTTTGATCTTTGCTATGTGTATTTTTGTGTTTTAGATATTCAAATTAGAACGTGATTTTTGCACTTCGAACTGTAAAGTTCGTTACACAAATCGAATTGGTTATAACAAAATACTCGATATATTTATGAGCCTCGAGATTATTGTAACATTTGGATGTGTTTATATACCTCCGTATATAAACTACCATCCTTATGTTACAATACTTTCTAAGCTCACAAATACATCTCGAATTGTGTAACAAACAATTTTCTCTCTCGTTGTGTAAATAACCATTTCACATTAATTTGTTAGGCGAAAATTAGTATTTTCTCACCTCAAATGAGGTGCGAAAATTGATTTTTTCATGAGTAGTATATTTTCGCCCCTCATTTGGAGGAAAATATTTTCGCACCTCCAAGTGATTTCGACTCGACGGATTCCAGTCAAACAAAATGCCAGCACATAGTTCATGATCACAGGATTACTCTAAAGTAATTCATTTGCTAATCTGGCAAATATTTCTCGAGATATAAGAGTTTCGAAAAACAACACAATCGAATGTGTTTTTGAGTTATTTTCTATATTTTCTGTGAAATTCATCTTTTGCATGCTTAAATGTGTTAAGTTGTCTACAATAATTGTAATAGTGATAAAAAGTGTGAATCTTTTTCGGGAGAGAACATGAATTTTCGCCTAAAAAATGTGAAAAGTTTAATTCATTACTCGGAAAAACAGAAACTTCTTAACTCGGTTGAAGTTTGTGACCCTCGCAGAGAAAATTACAGTTTGAATAAAGTTTGTGGCCCTCGCATAGAAAATTTCAATTCGAGTGAATTGAAGCCCTCGCTGCGCTCTCGTTGTAATTTTCTCTGCTTGTGCCACAAACTTTACTCTCGTGCCAATTTTCTCTGCTTGGCCACAGACATCAACCTTGTTAAGCAATTTTCTATTTTCTTCTCTTGTAATGAAAATAACTAATGTGTAGCATTCAAACATTCTAATTCGTATGTGGATGTGTGTTATTAACGTAAAAAAATATTCGCCGTAAAGACAACTTCAAGGATCAAACAAAATCGGATTTCTTTACGTTTTCAGTTAAATGTTTAGTTAATGATACTATATTGCTGCTTCAACAAGAATATGTTGCGATAACACTCGATAAAGGTAAGCTGTATTGAGGTGTTGAATTTATCACGTTAATATATCAGTAAACAAACTATTTACGGTGTAAATATCAAGTTAAACACGCGTCGCGTCGCGTCCGTAGGTAAAGTGTAGGTAACAATTGCTAAAGGTTGTTTTGTATGTAATTTTGTATAACATTTACGTTGGTATTCTTGAAATTTATGGAATCAGGTTGCTGTAGTATTTCTCATGAAAGAAACCAGTCATGAGAAAAAACCAGAGCCCCAACTTAGAACAACCAATGCAAAAACTTCATTGTAGAACTTAAAAAAATTCAGGTAATTCTCCTCAGTATCAGACCAAACCAACCTGCTTCGCTGACCTTAGACAATATTTTCAGTTCTTTAGTGTACAGTACAATAACAAATTTCCGTTGTAAATAAATAATTGTATTTCGTCTGTGAATTATTTCTTTTCATGCAAGTCAACATTTCAGAAGTAATTTAAAAGCTCATTGCAAGTCATTCTTAAAAAAACACTCTTCTGCCCTTATCCTGCATTTCCAACCATCCGACTATAATAGGATGTACACTCCAATGTAAATAATGTAATTTTATTTTCAATTGTGTTACGAATAACTTTGAACCAAAATGAAATCCCAACCGAATTATTATTGTTGCGAGGACAACAAAAGGCGATGTTTTGTCCCACAAGTTTGCTTAAATTCTTATATTTTCATTAACATTTTTCGTAAAATAGGAACATTATATTCGGTTCAGAAAAATACTGCCAGGAACATTATAGCTTGTGGAGTTTGTATACTAAATGACCGGGTGTCGTCAGCTTGATAAGTTGTATAACTCCAAAACAAAAGGCTAATTTTAACTTTTCGAAAAACAATTGTGGAAACAAATGATTTCGAATTTAACTGGAATAGAAAGAAACTACCAATTAAAATTAAATAATTTGTTTTAATGAAACCGTTTGCTGGCAACTAAGCATAGCTCTATAAGCTCTAGAGGCTAAAAAAAGAAAATCTCACAATTTGCTTTTTTAAGGAATTTGTTCTCAAATATCATGCCCGCAGCAGTAGCTCAAAAAACGCTACACAAAAACCTTTGGGACAAGTCATACACGGACTTTTGAGTTTTTTCCCCTCGCCCCCCTTCCCATTGATCAGGAGAATTTTTTGGAATTTTCAGAAATCTGTCAAAGTGACGCCATCTTGGATTTTTTACTATCTTCTGAATTAGAATGGCTATACAGTTGGTTTCTTCGGGAAAGGTATAAGGATTGGTGCGAAAAATTTTTTCGGAGATTTTTTTTTTCAGAGAAAATTTTTTTGGAGAAACAATTTTTTTAAAGAAAACTTTTTTCTGAGAAAATATTTCTGAAGAAAATTTTTTTCCGAGAATTGTTTTTTTCGGGAAATTTTTTTTTCGGAGAAAAGATTTTTTCTGAGACAAATTTCTTTCTCTTTAGGAAAAATTTGTTTCGGAGAAAAATTTTGTCGGTAAATATTTTTTTCGGAGACATTTTTTTCTGCGAAAATTTTCTTTTCTGAGAAAAAAATTTTTTTGTAGAATTTTTTTTCGAAATTCGTGAAATTTAGTTTTAACAACTGCAAACTTCCAAAACGGCTGATATCGCATTCAAAAGCCTCTTGAAAGGTAAAGTGTGACGCAGTTCTTAAGTCCGCTTCGAAAACTAATGATATCGTTTGAGGTAACGCTTTCGCTGAAAATACGCAAAAAATTGTTTGAATGGAATCTTGGAATCAAAAAAATTGCGTCACAAATGCCGGACTTAATTAAATTTTGGTAAACGGCCTTACAATTTTTGCAAGTAATCCGAAACGTACTGTGTTGAATAATCGTGTAACATCAAAGTTAACGAAAGAAAAAGTTCAACTCTCTATACAAAATTGACATCACTTCACCCCACTCACACCTCTGACGTGATGGTAAAATTGTGCCACGATGTTTGACAGTATCCGACTATTGCGATAAAATAGCGTAATGCTACATTGAAGTATATAAAGAAACTTTTACTGACATTCGTGCAAGCACTCGTGTACGTACAGTACTTCAATGTAGCATAAATCTACTATTATTTCATTTTAATATCAAAACAACCTCCGGATCGATATCGCCGATTTTGCACTTATGTAATAGGTTATTTACACGGTCTCTGCTATAATCTACTATTATTCAAATTTTGCAAATGTATGGAATTTTTTATCTATCCGGTAAAATCCGTGATGGTAATTTGTAACCTGACATTGTGACGAATTCCATTCTACGACCAGGTCTCGCTTATATCGGAAAGCGTTAGTAATTTTAAAATTCATCGATTGGTTTTTCTATTAGACATGGCCGATGGCACTTTTGAGAGTTACCGACGTTAGCTCTATCATTTTCAATAAGTGAAGAAAAAAACTTTTCATTAAAACTTTACGGAATTTTCGCTTCGGAACTGGATTTTTTTCGTACAGAAATCCAATAGAAACCAAAATCTCATTGCCGTTAGCACCATGAAGTTAATCTCATCTTTTAAATTTATGTTAAAATTCCTTCCGTCAACAAATCATAATTTCAAAAACGAGAAAAGGGATAATTTGGAAGTGAATCCTTTGACATTTGCCTCTTCCATCAAATAAAGAGCAAGCAATTCTGTACAATTATAACGACGACCCATCTCATTTGACCTAAAATAAAACATACTGACACAATACACCTAACAAGTTAATTAAAAAACTTTTCTTTTAGTTTTAATGTCCACTGTCCTTTCGTTTACTTTGTTTGAAACGAGCATTTAGTTGTTGTTGTGGCACTCAGTGCTTTATTGGCACAGACGGGTTACGATTTTCATTACGAAATAACCGTAACTTGGAAATGGCTTCCTGTTTTATGTAATTGAGTTTTTGTTTTATCGTAAGGGGATGCGACATTTTTGATATAAGAATTCAATAAATGTGCAACTGATGACGACTTAATGCTAATAAAAACCCCACTCTACCGCTCGATTCTGTCTCATTACGCTTGGTGCGATTTGTCGATCTTGTTATTTTTCATTACAGTGATCGATCACATGTTAAAAGAAGCGTGCAATAAAATTGTTTTTGGTGATTTGTGATTCGCACAAAACTTAATTATCGTCTGGAAAAGAGTAAGACCTTTTCCTTGGCATCAGTAACACTGTAAAACTATAATAACAGAATTAGTGAAAGGGTAAAACTATTTGCTGCTTCACAATGTAGGTGGATAGTTTATAAAAAATTTCCAATTTCCATAATTTGTAAACTTCGCGAAAGATGCACTTCTGCAAATTGAGAACTACATCGCTGAAGGTGTTAACTCATCACCTAATGTTGGCTGTAATAATATGGATATGGAAAATATGCAATGGTGAAATTTTTTAACAATTGTTATTTGGATCACAAGGGATGAAAGTATATAAATTGAACCCTGTGCGAGAGTTGCTGACGCGCCGAAGGCAAGGGCTGAATCGCACAGGTTGAATTTTTATACGTCATCCCTTGTGATTCACGTAAATTTTCATCACGAGAACCGCGGAAATCGTAATTTTTCATTTCCCAATCTCAAATTTTCAACACAACGAAATTACTGATGCAATCATCATATTGTTTACGTCAGATACTTTCGGCTCTCTTTTAAGAACCGAAAATATTTTCAGCCCTCTTTAGAGAACCGAAAATATTTTCGCATCTCTTGGCTTACTAAGGTCTTTATCTTATTAATTGGGTCATTAAAAAAAAATTAATTTAATTATGAAATTTAAACTCCACATAAAAGAACTATTCGATGGTTCTTACAGTTGATTTAAAAAGGGGGGAGGGGGTACTGGCCTCGTTTGGAACGCCAGGGCTCGCCAGGTGGTAGGCATGTTATTGATTTCCTAGCGTCAGCTTTCGCCCCGTGGGAGAATATTTTTCTTTTCGTCCCTGATAGCAAGCATGAAAAGCATATTTTGTATGTGTCTGTGTGTAATGTGTACGGTAACACATTTTGTATGAGACAAAGGTTGGGTGTTCAAGACAGAGGTTTGGTGTTAAAGGGAAAGTTGTTGAGTTGGGTGTGTAGTGTATCGGAGTGACCGCAGAAAGTATTGGGGGGCTCAAGAAAAACTTCTGATATGTTGTAGAGGAAGTTGTAGGGATCATTTTCTCCCATGGGAGGAGTAGCCTCCGGCACCGCCGGCTCGAATAACATTCTACATATAATTCGTCAAAAACAATTTTTCTACTTCCAAAAGAACTGATATCACAACAAAAACCACTTTTAAAAGAGAAATGTGGCGCAAGTCCTCGTCCCTTCTTCCAATACAACTGATATCAATTTGAGTGACGCTTAAAAATTCGGAACGCAAAAAAATCTTTTGAAATATTTTCGATTAAAAAATGTGTCACAAATGCCGGACCCTCCCAAAACGTAATAGTTTTTCTGCGCTTTCAAGTTGATATCAGTTGTTTTGATCGAGACAAGACATTTCACATTCATTTACCTTGATCAGTACTTTTCGACAACTTATTTTTTCCATACAAGTTTGGACCACGCTAATGTATAATGTGTACCTTATACAAAAATTAAGAGTTAGAGAGAATATTGAGCAATTCCGCAAAAAATTATTTCTCTTGTCACGTCAACATATTTTTGTTGACCATCTCGGAATTCGAAATTAGAAATGTCTCCACTTGCTACTTTCAAATTAATAAGGTCAAGTTTAGTGATAATCCTGTCGCTTATCTCTGTGAAATAGAGCTGACATTCTATCAGTTTATGTTTACAAGTCAAAGAGGCTAGACGTTTTCAAGTGACGCCATTTCCAACCATTTCAGAAAAATGGTAAATATTCATTTTTCCTTTGCTTTGCTACTGTGTGTTGGATTCTTTCAAGGTGAGATCACTCATACTTCTTGATTAGCAAAATCCAGATTCAGTACATAATTCAATGATTCTCTCTTTCATTTAGTATCATTGGCTAGAGTAAGGTAAGATATTCGTGACATACTGAATTATAGAATCATTCGAAATTTTAAAAAAATATTCTTCCAGTGTCGCTAATATTGAGCCGCTGCTTCAAGCGATTAGAAACGGTAACTCATTTTCACTTCTTCTGGAAACCACGTTATTATTTGAAGGAGTTAAATTCTTAAAAACCCCGCAATGGACCCACTTCCTAGTAAATCACAGTAAATAAGAGAGGTAGAGGTATATAAAATACTAACTATTAGAGTAACGAAACGAAGTGTAAAGGTGTGTAGAGCATGTTAGAAGAGTTAGCATCTTTGTGCGAGTTTTGAAAAATGATAGAGAGTTTGGGCAAAGCGACTTATTGCTAAATTTATAACATATGCATATAGCTATAAGTTATATATTTACGTTATAAGTTATAAGTCTACGTTATGAGTTTAAAACGTAAAGTTTATAACCTACAAGTTATAAGCTTTGAAACTAGTCAGTATTGATGTGGATCACTTTTAAAACTGATCAGTACTGATCCAGATCAATTTTCAAACTGTTTGGGATCAGTGCTGATCAGTTTCAAAACTGATATTGATCAGCTTCAAAGCTGATACGGATCAGTACTGATCAGTTTCAAAACTAATACGGATTAGTACTGATCAGTTTCAAAACTGATATGGATCAGTACTGATCAGTTTCAAAACTGATACGGATCAGTACTGATCAGCTTCAAAACTGATATGGATCAGTACTGGTCAGTTTCAAAACTGATACGGATCAGTACTGATCAGTTTCAAAACTGATCTGGATCAGTATCGATCATTTTTAAAACTGATATGCATCAATACTGATCTGTTTCAAAACTGATATGAAACAGTACTGATCAGTTTCACAACTTATAACTTATAACTTAAGAATAATTTATAAATTAAAATATAAACTTATAAATTGTAACGTAAACATATAGCTTATAGCTATATTTATATGTTATAAATATAGCGACAAGTCGCTTTGCCCAAACTCTCTAATGGTTTAAACTGGCGTATTTGATTTATGGAAAACTCCTTAACCTTACTGCGATTTACTAGTGATTTATTGAAGAAAATACACTCTTGAAATTCTTCTAACCAAATTCGTCAAAACTTCAAAATTTTTAAGAATTGAATTCTAAAAAAAATAGGAAGTGGTGCATCCAATGACGAAAAAAACAATTTTTTCTAATTTACTTCCAGAAAATGTTGGAACTGTTGAGAGATTGATAAGGAATCAGAATTTAAATGTAGAAAATAGACGAGGAGTTAAACCACTATGCCTTGCAGTTGAAAAAGGTAATTTATGGTACAGGAAGGAATTTTTACAAAATCGGGACCCTTGGTATAACGATCCCCAGAAAAGTATGATAACGTCCGAAAGGACAGTGAAAGACGGGACGACCGACATACACTGCCGTGCAAATCATATAAACCTTTTGCGATGAAAGAGTACAGACGGCCATTTCTTTTTAGTAAGCAAAAATGTATGAAAATAAATCTCGAAACTTATGAAGCCTCCCCTCCCCCAATGCGTACGTAATATGTGGATGTCCCATTCCCTCATAAATTCGTTGTAAAGAGTCCGACTCTTTAAATGTTAATTTTTCCCGTTATTTTTTGCCGTGAAGATAATGAACGGATTACGTCGTTATTAATTCAAAATGGTGCGAATGTCAATTATCCAAAAGGACTACTGAAAACAGCTGTGGAACATGGTAATTTCATTTATTCGATAATGAATTTCGTGAAAACGGAATAAATTTTTCGATGTTCTAGGAAATGAAAGAATGGTAGAGCTATTACTGCAAAATCAGGTCAATGTAAATTCAGTTGATTCCTTGGGGGAAACAGCGTTGCATTTTGCATCATACAAAGGTATATCTAGCGATCGCTTGACTTCTCTGTTTTCATATCTTATAATTTCTGCAAAGGTTATGAAAAGATTGTGGAAAAACTACTGAAAAAAGGCGCAAATGTCAATTTGGAAGATGTAAGCGGTAAAACTGCGCTGCATCAAGCTGCTTCATTTGGTAAAAAAATCGTTAGATTTATTTTCCGGGAGTTGAGTGTTACTCTTTTAGGGAGAGAAAAAGTCGCTGAGTTGTTGTTACAAAATGGAGCGAACATTAATCAAAAAGATACACAGGGGAAAACGGCACTACATTTCGCTGCTGAGCATGGTAACTCAAGGATCGAATATTAGATTCATTGTTTCCATTAAGAGAAAATGTGCTCATTTAGGTCATACAAAAGTGGTCGATTTATTGAGGGAAAAAGGTGCCGATATCAACGTTGTGGATAATCGTGGAAAAACTGCTGCGGAATCGACAGCCACTCTAACAAGTAAAAAATTTTTAGGAGAAATACAAAACTTACGCACATACTTTTGGGGGAGAAGGGGCTCTCGAAAGGTGTATGAAAACTTGCAATGAATGGGCGAAAACGTAGTTACATTTACGGAAATATATTTTTGTATCAAATAGAATTTTGTACTTCTGCGCAGGTTTTTGCAGTGTTAAAAAGCTGCGCAGAAGTACAAAATTCTATTAATGCAAAAATATATTTCCGTGAGTGTAGTCCTCCTGTCTTCAACATTATTTTTGATTTTCGTTACGTTTGTCGCGTTTTTTAGTTCGACTATGGAGACTTTTAGTTTAGTTTCTTGTTGGTTCTTTTAACTTAACCTTTCAGCATATCAATGAGAGAATAATGCTTTGAAAAAAGCTCAACCGCTTTCATCCTCATAAGATCCTTAAGAAAATATGACCGAATAATTGCGACACGAAAAAACTCACTGCGCACTTTCTAGAAGTCGAATTTTAGAGTGCCACAAGGTTCGATTGAGCTTGTGGATACGACAGTTTCATTAACGATATAGTAAACCTACATGGAGGTTAATATCATAAAAATAATTCACATAAAGGCGGATTGCGGCTTGCATTCTGTCGTTGTCTTGCTATTTGTAAATCCCCTTCCCTCCACGTCTCGCGAAACCACCAAAAAACTACTCGAAATTCCACATCGTTTCACTTTGCTGGACTCCATCTCCCTCAAGAACTCAACGGTATTGATGAACTGCCATATGACAACTATTAGTGGAGCCCTAGTTTTCCTAATAAATTAACTCAATGAATTTTTTATCCCACCAATCAAACAGGAAATAACGGAGGAAGAACCCGGAACGCTTCAATACCAAAGTGATGAGCAATTAGCGAAGATGTTTTTAAATAATTTAATTAAGCAAATTTCGTTGAAATAAATCATATATTTATCCGAAGAATTTACTCTTTCAGATTTGGAAAATTAGTCAATTAAATTAAGTTCCCCAATTTCAGATATATTTTTAGGTAAATTGTTGTAATTAGCCGATAACCCAATTAGAATGCTCCATCCACAATTAAGTTCTGACAAAGAAATATTATCGAAAATTGTCGTTAAAAAGAAAAATTGAATTAAAAAGTGAAAAGTTTTCCAAAGATTTGAATTTAATTTTTCCAACCGCAGTAGATATAACAATTCCAAAGCCTTTATTTAAATACAGTCAGCTGAGTTCTTGTTCCAATTTTTGTACAGGACTTATGCACACACAGCGAGGCATCTCATGAATCTATCATTTCAGGACCCAAATATCCTTTCATAACCTTTTCAAAATGTATGGCTGAGACGTAACATAAATTTAAACGAAACGAAAGTACATGCTTTATTTGGAAATAAAAAACGAAAAATCTTGCTGGAAAAAATCTTTATAGATCACATTCTTTCAGACCCTTCCGTAGATTGATTTATCTCTTAACCCAAAGCTTCCAGTCATATGAAATTTCGGAGGTTTTAGGTACACCAACGCTTAGAAATAATTGCTTGGGAGTTATAGCATCTTCATGGTTCTCCAAAATCGAGTAAAAGTTAACAGACTTCCCGAGAACCCGAGTCAAATTTGGTCGAGTAAGCAGAATCTTAAATTGTTCAACATATATTTTTGATATCAATTAGACCTTTTTTCCAAAGCCGACCCGAACTAAAATGAAAATTCAAACTCTGTCCGAACCGAACCCGATCTAAAAAAAATCAGACCCGAGCCCGAACAGAACCAAACCCGAGTAGAACCAAACCCGACCCGAACCCGACCAGAACCAAACCGGCCCCGAATCCAAGCAGAACCAAGCCCGAACCGAACTCAAGCAGAACCAAATCCGACCCGAAGCCGAGTAGAACCAAACCCGACCCGAACCCAAGCAGAACCAAACCCGACCCGAACCCGATTCAAAAAAAATCAAACCCGACCCGAACAAAACCCGAGAAATAATAACTGAAAATAACGGGAGGAGCTCTTTCCCGCTGCTTCTAGCATTAGCTAGGGCCACTCTGGGGACGTTCAGCCTGAGCCTCTCAATAAATGTTCATCTCATTTTTTTGTTTTCTCCTTCTCAATTTGAAAAGGTCGACGAGCACATGCCACGTTCATTCGTACGAGTCCAAAAATCCTGTTTCCTTCCGAAGATTTGATTTGCTTCATATTTTCAAAAAAATTTACCATTGGGTAAGAGTTATTTGTTAGAAATCAGAATCTGAACTAAACCCGACCCGACAAAAAACGAAAACAAAAAACCCGATTCGACTCGTCAAATTGATTCGAGTTCGGGTCGGGTTTTCTTCGAGTTTTGGGCGACCCGCTCTCACCTCTAATATGAATGTCTCGCACAAAATCGTTTTCTGAAGAAGAAATTTTTCTTCGATACGAATTGCACGAGTCGATCGTATCTCTCCACTTAAAGTTGAAACTGTGTCAGGTTTAAGTTAAATTTAATTTCAGGCTAACAATATTTTCTGGCTTGTCACAAAAACAGGGAAAAATAATTATGTGAAAATAATTAGCGAAAAACTTTATCCATCACCTCATAATCATCGTCATTGATTATCAAATTATGAAGATGAAGATAATTTGTATAAAGTTTCGATTGCTGTTTGCTTCTACTACGAGGGGAAGTCACTTACAGAGAGGAGTGCAGGAATTATTTGTTAGACTCACGCATAAATCTCATAGGGTGTTACAAAATGAATGCAGATGTGGGTAAGCATTTTAGTCTGCTTGATGATCAACAGGCAGAGTAAATTACTTACCCAATCGTGTTAATAGGGAAACCAGAAATACATTTATTATTATATTAGTTGTCAAGGGCAAGTGTTTTGTTAAGAGAATCTCTAAGCAGTTTACAAACGAGCTCTCAAGAGTGTGAACTTTGCTTAGTGAGGTCCCGCCTTGAGAATGTTTCCGTTGTGTGGCAGCAGTTTACTTATGTCGACAAAATAGAGTCGATGCAAAATAAATTTCTTATTTACGCGTTAAGGAGGTTTGTGCGAAGAGACAGTGAAAGTGAATTCCGTCTGTCTACTTACCTTAAGCGTTGTCAATCAATCGGAGTTGAACCTCTTTGGCTTAGGAGGATTACATTAAACGTTTTGCTTGTCTTTGATTTGTTACGGAAACATCTCCTGACTCCTGAACTGATGTCACGAATCAATTTGAATGCACCGGTTCGCGCCGTCAGATCTTACGAGTTCTTTGTTGTTAGCTTTCATAGAACTGATCAAGGCCAGCGTGAGCCGGTTAGAATGCTCAACATTTTCTCACACCTCCATAATGAAACGATGGCTAGGGAGGATTTTCGGAAGAAAGTATTATATACGCGGTGAGTGTATTATCAACCTTATTTAAGTATTGTTTAGTGTGCCATACATAACGAACGTATCATGAGCTCACTCAATACGTGCATGGCGTTCGTAATACATGCACGGTGTATAAAATACGTCGGCGGCGTATAATATAAAGAGAATTCCTACGTCAACGACGTTGCACATATTTTCTTCAGTGGAACATTTCGTTAATCAATTCGGACTATCCTCTCTCACTTGATATGTTGCAGAGATCTTATTTAAATTTCGGTGGTTTTTATTTTTGTTTGTTGCGCTCTTGCTTTTAAGTGATTATGATTTTGATCACATATTTATATGCGCTACACAGATCACTCTACTTCCTGATTCATTTGTTTTTTGTGCTTTTTGGTTTAATGTGTTACTGTTTCATATTACTTGTGCCTAGCACAGCTCTTGGTGAAGTTGTGAAAAGATGTAGTCAAGTAGCTTTTCATTAAATTAATTATTTTTCCTCTCAAATCCTCGTAGAAAATTTTTATTGCTTAGCGCACTTTTAGCTAATTATATCAAAACATTTTGTTAGAAGACTTCCAATCCACACGCAAACTGAGACGAAAACAGATATTTAATTCTGAGGGTCAAGAAGTCATCTCGTTGTACATTTTTTCTGGTGTAAAATATTTGTCATAGTTTTGTAGCCAGTCATCGTCTTCGTACTTCATAAATCAGAAAATTTTATTCGATTCGTATAGTTAGAGTTGCTCATCTATTCCAGAACCATGTCAACTATTCCAAATCCAGCGAAGAAAGTTCTTCGGAATGAAATAAAAAAAATCATTTCTACGATGACTGCGGAAGATCGACTTAAACAATCGGCGTCCATAACAAGCCAGGTTAGTTGCGAGAAAAATGGCTTAAAGTTTATTTTAAAGTCCAAGTTAAACGTTTTCTTCAGATATTGTCAATGGCTATATTTATGCGATCAAAGCGGGTAAGCGTATACCTGAGCACAGAATCGGAGGTCTCTACAAAAGAAATACTCAACGCCATGTTTGCTCAGGGAAAAGAGGTAACTTACAATTCGGACTTATCGACAACTCTAAATGTAAAAAACTTTAAAATATTAAGCGCCGGTTCTACAATAAGTGCAAGTCGTCATTTTGATGACAATGTAATGAATATTCACTGGCGCCTCTAGGTATGAGTCAATTTGAATATTCTTTTCAACGTAGCCAAAAGCCAAAATTCGGGACTGTTGTTTGTAAAAATCGTAAATTTCCTAACTTCTGAAAACAAAATATTTCCACTTCCGTCATTTTGATAATATTTTGCTATTCGTACGACCCTGTGAATGGCATCTACCATTATAAAATTAGCATTCTCATTTAAAGATCCTCACGTCAACCTGTGATACGTTTGGCGATATCTACTTTATGTTTTCACTCTTTCTCTCCGTCCGTCCGTCTATCCACTTCACCTCACGGTACCTAGCAGCACTTCACTGCACCTGGTAGCACGTCACTGCACCTAGCAGCACGTCACTGCACCTTTACTATCTCGGGTAATTCATTTTGATGTGAGCTATCTCAACCCCTCCTCCCGAAATAGAAAATAAATGTTGTATTGGACTGGATTTTCATGGAAGGGATCGAACTGGACGAGAGCTTGATTCTGATTCTATTTGACAAGATGAAAACTTGCTTCACCGTTGCGATTACCCTGTAAATACATCCACCTTTCGTGCTGCTGTTCTATTCCTTTCGCTCATTCTCTGAAACTAGTGGCACTTGCACTCATATCTCAACTTTCGATTTAGGAACTTTTATTTGTGAAATATAAACTGAGGGGCAGATAAACACAGAAGAAAATCCTGTAATTCGTAGGAAATCCTCAAAAAATCCTTCAAATTATCAGAATATCGCGACATTCAAACGAAATTCTTCCGATTCAAAAGAAAAACATTAACGAATTTTCAAAAACGGTAAAGAAAATCTGCAAAGTATCAGCAGAAAATCTAGGTAATCCTCTGAGAATTTTTCTTAGAAAACCCTTTCACACCCAAAACATATACGATTATCTGTCCCTCTGTTAAATGATCATTTACTATAGCGTTGAAATATTTACTTCAGACAATGCATTCTATCCAAAGATGAAACCTTATAAGAAACTCGTTTCGTCACGTACTATAAGCATTACCAGTGTAATGTAACGCTAAGTCTGCTACAAATTAAAAGCTTATGAACTCACTTGTTTAGTCGTTCCAATTAAACGAAAAAAAAAATTTTTTAATTAAATATTCATTCGATGTACTCGTTGGTGATTTCTCATTATCCACAAAGACTTTATATGCTAAGTGATATATGAAGAAGGCACGCCTCACGCACTTTGATATCCAATTCATTCTTTACATTTAGGTGTTCGTACCCACTTATGCCGGTAGTACTATGAAAATGGTAAAAATCAATGACATTGCAGACTACGAAAGTCTTCCATTAACCAAATGGAATATTAAACAACCCCGAGCCAGTGATTCGAGGGAAAACGCAAATCTCACAGGTAAAATGATAATGTCGTTAAGAGATTAACATTTTTCAATAAATTTTAACTACAGGGACAAGAGTGTGGTATTGGTATGTAGATGTAATGGATGACTTTCTCTAATACGACTAAATACGTATATTTTACACGCAGGGGGTGTTCGCTGATTGATTATTTTGCGGAAAGACATGGGCTTTGAACAATGCCAATTTAATTTGTTTCAGCGGGGGAAAAATTACGATTTATTCAAAAATAACTTTTTAATTATTTTTCAACGATTTTTGTTTGATTGAGATATCATTAGGACTGATGGAAGCATTAAGCTGATTGAAACGTATTGTTTCTTTTCAGGTGGTTTAGATTTGGTTTTGTTGCCTGGTGTGGCATTTACGAAGAATGGCGGTAGGATGGGTCACGGTATGGGTTATTACGACAAATATCTCCAAGGATTATTCGAAGCATGTCCCAGTCGCGTTGCACCAAGCGAATGGAGAAGTAATTTGGATAAAAAATTGAAAGAAGGAAAAACAGCGCTCATCGGTTTAGCATTCAAACAACAAATGGTTGACGAAGTTCCAATCGATGTAACAGATATTTTATTGGATGTTGTTGTTACAAGTGAATAAAATGATTTCAACAAATTAAATTGAGGGTTGAGTTGGATTTGGTGTTAGCGGAAATAATTAATGACCAAAGATTTTATTTTGATTTACACTTTTCGAGAAAGACGTCCTGTAGGCGATTATTAGGTCTCAATAACAGCGACGGACGTCTACAAGTTGCCATCTTACCATCCCAGTTTAATGTTGATATGCTCAATTGGAAACCAAACTCTAACACAGTCGTCGAATCTGTGTAGAGGCGTGAAAAGGTGAATTTCTCTATATTGTCTTCCTTTTGTTTAATTTGACGTTAATTGGGAGACTGGTTTAAATAATACACATTTTCACTTTTATAACTGAGAGCGATTCCCAGTCAAAAAACTACGTTCGTTGTAAGCACTGCCAAACTTTTGTATATGGAAATTTTGAACCTTCAATTGACCAATTAATTTAACCAGTTTTTTGCACATAGACTGGTCGGGTTAAATAATCAATTTCAACAGTGCGACAGCACTAAATATTTTGACATTCGCAGACATAAAGTAGTGTCAAAGAGCAGATCAGTTTTATTTTAACTTGCCTCGGGGACTGCTGTCAAACATTTCATCAAAAAGTACGATGGGGGAGGGGGGTTAAAATGAAAGCATACGTAGGGTAATTGCACCAGTTATCGGCAATGTGGTAGTTTCCAAACCATAGTTTTACTAGTTACGGGCGATATTTCGTATTGAAATATGACCGATTACTGGTGCTGGCCGGAGTAGGGCTCGGAACAGATCCGATTTATCTGTTTTCTTTCAGATTGATCTGTAAAGTTTTCAACCTGAATATGATCTGAAAATTTGATTCTTGATCTGAATTCGGTCTGATCTTACAGATATCTGAATGTTATCTCGATAGAACTAAAACAATTTTTTGTGACGAATTATGTGGGAAATTTCGGTGGATGGAGTGGAAAGCGTGTGGAATGTTGTTGAATATTTGAATTTCATAATTCAACGTTGCCCATATGTACTCTTGATCTAGAGATCGATGTTATGTTTACGTGTAAGAGATGTAAATACTTTGACGTTTATTAAAGCCTTCTTGTTTTTGTTACCAGTGAGAATGGACGTTCTTTTTATTTCGTTGCTAAACAATCATATATTCCAACACGTTATCAGCACGAATAGCACGAAATAAAAGTGAATCTTTAAAGCAAGGAGCTCCAAATTATTTTGGAATAAATTTTATCGGTCGATGATGAAAATTCAAAGAGAATTCAGTCGATTAATCATAGCAAAGTTTTTCGGTCGTCGATCGTATTAGCGTGAAATGAGCTCTTCGAGATGCGATGTCCGGCAGTTTATCTGCGGTTCGTTGAATGCATCATTCTGGTTGGGTCGATGAGAATGAACCAATCGTCGAGAAGAAGAGGATAACGGCATTGTGCTCGATAGGAGTGGCGTGGCTACGATTGAGGTTATGGTTCGAGAAACATGTTTTTGGAACATTGGCGTCATCGGAAAGTGAGTTTTTGGTGCACAGTTGAAATCGAAGCGAACGGAAGGCACAGTGAATTGGTTGTGTCATTTGAAATCGAAGCGGATGGAAGGCACAGTGAATTGGTTGTGTCAGTTGAAATCGAAGCGGATGAAAGGCACAGTGAATTGGTTGTGTCGACTGGAATCGAAGTGGATGGAAGGCACAGTGAATTGGTTGTGTCAGTTGAAATCGAAGCGGATGAAAGGCACAGTGAATTGGTTGTGTCAGTTGAAATCGAAGCGGATGAAAGGCACAGTGAATTGGTTGTGTCGACTGGAATCGAAGTGGATGGAAGGCACAGAGAATCGGTTGCGTGTCAACGGAAATCGAATCAATGAATTAGTTTTGTCGTGGACTTTGTCGAACCATTGGATTTGGTCAATGCGGCGGTAGACATATCATAATGTAATTAAATCGTGTGACAAGCAGCGAATTGGTTGCATCGTATGACTGGGATCCGGAGATGGTGGTCGCTAAATCACAGAGTGGCTGTGGACCTTCCATCATGATGCAGAAGCGTTCGAAGTAAAAGTTTTTTTGAGCGCTCATTCAGGGAAAGTTCAGTTTCGATTTCTGTTATCTGTCGCAACGAGCTTTCTAGTCTAAAATTCTATTGAATTATTCATTCAGGGAAAGTGTTGAATATTTGAATTTCATAATTCAACGTTGCCCATATGTACTCTTGATCTAGAGATCGATGTTATGTTTACGTGTAAGAGATGTAAATACTTTGACGTTTATTAAAGCCTTCTTGTTTTTGTTACCAGTGAGAATGGACGTTCTTTTTATTTCGTTGCTAAACAATCATATATTCCAACAGCCCTCGAAGAAATGTACTAATGTGTACTAATGTACTAATTTTAACAAGTACCAACTTAATAAAATGAAATTTCATAGAAATACAAAGGATAAACTGTCATTGGGGATTGACTCAGGATGGAGAACAAATTTCTTAAATTGACGATATAAATAAATTTAAATTTATTTATATCGTCGATTTAAGAAATTTGTTCGGTAAGTTCTTAAGCAAATCTCATTTTTTCATAGTGAATTTTCATTTAAAACAATAACTGAAAAAGGACCACGGTCTATTGTACTAATTTTGAGAGAGTCGTATGCAATTGAGTCAACTCAATTCCCATGAAAGAAAAATGTCACATGCATGTCGTATCTTCCGAAATCGTCGTTATCATTTCTATGCTAAATACGATAATTACTACGTCGTGCTGATAAGTAATGAGAAATGCGTTTGGATCCGATTTGGAGACCGATTTTCGAATGAATCGGAAGGACAGATGAACAGTAAATTGATAACCGGCCACAATATTAAAATGCTCGAGTGCATTGAAACCAAATTTTAGAACATAATTGTTTGGCCAGTGAATTCGTGTTACAAACATAACAACCACAATAATTTATTTTTTATCTGTAAGTATCAATCATAAGAAATTTCAGTAATAAAAAATAATTTGATAAACGCTGAGTGTGTGGCCGTGTGATATAAGTTGATATATAAACAAATTAAATCACTCAAACCCAAAAAACAAACATTAATTGAACAAAAATTTAAGTTGCATATCGTCCATCCGTAACGACCATATTGTACAATGGATTCTACTAACTAACTGCTGTGAAGGTACTTATGTATATCTTACTTGTTACTGGTAATTGTAAACATTTCTTCAAGCGGAAACGTAAATATGTAAAAAGAGATTTTTGTTTGAAAAAAAAAAAAAAGATTTTTATTTGTGGCATTTCCTCATGAATATCTCTGGCGCGCGAAAATTAACTTTCGTACGCCATACTCCAGTAATAAGAACAAAATTTTTCTATATCAGCAACTTAATTATTTGTTACAGTTCGGTTAGATCTGGTGTAGAACTAAGATGCAAAAAAAAAGGAAAAATACAATTGTGTAACAACAGTAGCAGTCTTTTATGTTGATTTTCTGATGCCATTTTTCAGTTGGTACTCGTTGTTAACCAAATTCGTTCCGTTCAGACACTTAATATTTGAATTTTAATTTATTAAATTAACCATTGCATTTTACGAGTTTCCTATCGCGTAATCAGTTCTACATTACAAAGTGTAACACAGTAAATTTGTTTGGCTTCACTTTGAGTCGGATACCAGATTTGTTTTTGTCTTTGCCGGAAGACGAGGAGCTTTGTGTCCATTGGAGCGTTTAAATGCAATGAGATTTATGTTCTATATAAAACAATGACGCGCACAACACAAGTAGCTTATAGATCACGCGAAAATGTTGGTCATCAGTTCATGTGTCTAATAAGGCGTTTCTTCTGTTCGAAGTGTATTTTCGATATTACATTGCACGGCAATCTTCTAACATACAGATCTCCAAAGTAAAAGCAGCAAGAAACGCTAAGAGACCAAACAGAAATATCAAGGAAACGACAAACGGAGAACTGGCCGAAATCTATAGTTAATGTTCTGGCTGGTTCTGGTGGCTGTAGAAAAATTCCACAACACATTTTCACTAATTTAATTTTCGTGATTTGCTGAAGTCTACATCTTTCATTCAAAACCTTGAAGAGCGATTTCCGTTCTAATTTCGGACAAATACTAACATAGACAAAAATATTTTCTAGGTTTCTAATCAAAAAAATTTCTTTCATAAAACAAGAGACAGTCCTAAACTTTTCGATCAAAAAAAATTTGAAAATCGGAAGAGATTTACTCGAGTAATGTACATGTAGCGCTAGCAGAGACTCGTTTTTTGTGCCCTAGCTATATCCTTGGGCCCAATCTCAAAAAAATTTCTTCTTAAAATTGGTGGGATTTCATAGACCTGTCGACTAAAAAAACAATTGTGAAAATCGGAAAAGATTTACTCCAGTTATGTACAAAAAACACGTATGACCCTAGCATAGACTCGTTTTTAGTGCCCTAGCTAAGTCCAAGGACTCAAAGCCAAACAAGTTTCTTCCATAAATTGTCGGCCATTCCCGCAGCGGTAGCGGAGGGCGTGACGCAGTCCCCACACCCAAAAAAAACGTCCAAAAACCCAAAAAACTTCATACAAAAACCTTTGGGACAAGACACGATGTATAGGCGAACTTTGGAGTTTTTCCTCTCTTCCCTCCTCCCCCTCCAAAATATTTTTCAAAAAAAACGCCTTCCTATCCTGATTCCAACGCACTTTGGATCTTAAAAATGGATTGAAAACGAGCCGAGATATCGCCAATCAAAGATGACCAATTTCCATATAAAAATGGTAAAAATATGTTTGAAAATAACCGAAATTTTATTCTTGTGTTATGTGTCCACGATGTATCTATCTACTTTTTTAACCGCCCGAGCGATTTCCTTAAAATTGGCTACCCCCAAAAAAATCTTGGAACTGAATTATATGCCATCAAAGTTTTCATACAACCCCCATTGAAAATCCACCAACGGGAGCACTCCTTCGGCTATATCTCGGTGAATGGGGTATCAAATGAAAGGTATCCATCTCACGAAGCCAACGGAACCGGTCTTGTGGAAATCGGCTGGGGGGTTCGTTGCCAGGAGTCGGTCAAAGTGGTCCGAAATGAGCTACGCTGATGTAGAGCGATTATGAGAAAATTTTTTTTTTTGCAGCGACCGATAATGATGTGTAGGATAATGTGGGAAGTGTGTGGAATGAAGTCGGAAAATATGTAGAATAAAGTAGGAAGTGTGTCTGATTATGCAGGAAGTGTGAGGGATGGATGTGGGAAATGTGTGGGATGATGTGGGAAGTGTGTTGGATGATGTGGGAAGTGTGTTGCATGATGCGGGAAGTGTGTAGAATGATGTGGAAAGTGTAAGGAATGATGTGGGAAGTGTGTGGGATGATGTGGGAGAAAATTTTTTTTGGAAAAAAATTTTTTTCGGAGAAAAATTTTTTTCTGAGAAAAATTTTTTTAAGGAAAAATTTTTTTGGAGAAATTTTTTTGGAGAAAAATTTTTTGAAGAAAAACTTTTTTCTGAGAAATTTTTTTCGAAGACAATTTTTTTCGGAGAAATTTGTTTTCTAAGAAAATTTTCTTTTCTGAGAAAATTTTTTTCAAAAAAAAAAGAAATTTTTTCAACAACTGAAAACTTCCAAAACGACTGATATCACAACGAAAACCTCTTTAAAGGTAGAGTGTGACGCAGTCCGTAAGTCTCCTTCCAAAATTAATGATATCGTTTGAGGTGACGCTATCGCTGATAATACGCAGAAGTTTGTTTGAGTGGAACATTGTTTTCAAAGTTTAAAACAAAATTACGTTGTGTTAAAAAATTGCGTCACAAATATCGGATCCACCAACGGAATAATTTTTCAATACTTTCAGTTTTTACACGCAAAAATTTAAATTTAATCTAAAAAATCTACGAAGAAATAAAAGTCAAATTTTTGCAACGCAAAAACTGAAAGTACAGAAAAATTATTTCGTCGTTGGGTCCGGCAGTGACGCAATTTTTTTAACACAACGTAATTTTCTTTAAAAAAAAGCGCTGTAATTTTTTCAGGAAATTAAAACTTTGAACACAAGGCTCCATTCAAACAAACTTCTGCGCATTATCAGCGATAGCGTCACCTCAAGCGATATCATTAATTTTGGAAGCGGACTTACGGACTGCGTCACACTTTACCTTTAAAGAGGTTTGTGTGATCTTTGAAACAAATAAAAAATTTTGAAAATCAGAAAGGATTTGCTCGAGTTATGTACAAAAGACCAAAAAACACTTAGACTGCCCTAGCTCGTTGGCCCTTAGACCGGCAGTGCCCAGACTTAATCCCAAAAAAGATTTCTCAATTACCTTTCAGAGAAAAAAAAGTTTTTGAAAATCGGTACGGTTTTACTCAAGTTATCGCGGTGACGGACGCTGATTCGTCATCTAAGGACCATGATCGATGCTCCCTCTCTACTTCCGGGTCGAAATTGGGATGGTTGCAAAAGTCGTGGTAAGACCACTTTTCGAAGAACTTCGTTCTTCGTACGGGTCTAATGATTCATCAGTAATAGCTCGTGGTCGGAGAGGACTATTAAGTGAGTATAAGTAAAGATCTTGACCTCGGATTTCTTATGGAGCTATTTATCTTTCCTTTTACTAATTTGCACCTCTAAGCATTAAAAAAACGATTGGAACATTCGAAAACTAAATATGGCAATCCAAGTCCTTATTTTGTCACCTCAGTAAACAAGCGAATGTTTATTTTGAACGTAAAATACGTACAAAAAATATAACTGTGTTCGGTTGATTTGTTTATTTTCACCAGAAATAATCAACAGACATTTCAGTTAGACGGCCTGGAATGCTACTTATCGAATAGACTTATTTATTGTTATCATTTGACTAAGTCAAACACATTTCAAGTGCTGCGTAAAACAAATTTAAAAACTAGTTTTTGAAAGACGACACATTTAAAAATTCGGACATCAAGGCGATGATTTTGGTGTAATTAGTTCGTGGAATTGTACAAACTAGAATTGGTAACAAAGAACCTTTAAAAACAATAATTCCTACAACATTTTTCCATCAAAAGATAAAGCATTTCTCTTTGGAATTCCATCGAAATGAAAAGTAAAACAAAGATTGGAGAAAAAAATTGGCAAATAAAATATATTGCGAGCAAATAATCATAAACATAATTTACCAATTAAGATTGTGTTTTGTAAACAGCTAATATTTGATTTTATCTGCCACCTTGAGTATATCAGAAAAAATTGTTTAACAACATCAACGAAATTGAGAACAGAGAACGACGGTACATTATTTAACTGTTTTCTTAGTGAATATTGAGGGGCAACGTACTCCAGAATAGATCGTATTTGCTTTCTTGGTTTTCAGAAGAAAGTATCACAGCTAACTTCATTGTGCTAACACCATCAACGTGACACTTAATTGTAACTTTAGTTATGAAACTAGAAAACACAAAAATTCCACAGTAAATTGAAACCGTACACACGAAATGAGAAAATGTGACACATAAATCACGTGTTTTAATGTTAGATCACGTGGTAGAATAAAATGCAGAATTTACAAAAAGTTGAAATCGTTTCAACTTTTCTTTGGCAGTGCTACCAATTTCATATTTCAAACAAGAACCACGATTTGCAATCGTTTTGGTTATTGAAAATAATCAATTATGCTTTAAGGGGTAATTATATAAAGCGCGATGCGAATCGTATCGCCTCAGGTTTGTGTGAAATCCCAACTTCACAAAAAAAAATTTTTTTTTGTCAAGTTGAACTTTCATACAAACCTTACGCGATGCGATTCGCATCGCGCTCAATATAATGATCCCTTTACTCATGCAAAAAAATTATTTTCAATAATATGGAACACGTTTTTATTGGTTAAATACAATTGATTTTTGTAGAAAAGATTTCGAGTCGCATCACCAAACACATAATTTCACAAACTCATTCAAATAAACGACTATGAACGAATGTGTATCTCACATTAGCGTAAAGCTGGCAACAATTTCAGTGAATGTTGAGACTTAAGCGATGATTATAAGGTGCGATGCGAATCGCATCGCGTAAGGTTTGTATGAAAATAAAACTTGACGAACTTTTTTTGTTTTTATAGAGTTGAATTTTCATACAAACCTTAGACTATCCAATTCGCATCGCACCCAATATAATCATCACTTTAAACAATGGGGATGGGCTGTTATGACCAAAGCATAAACTACACAGGTAACGCGAACACTCAGGGGATCACAGAAATTACGGAATCCGACTTTCCTTTGGATGACAGTGACGTGGTGAACGTGCTTCCTTTCCACGCAGAAAACCCGGGTTCGATCCCCGGGATGTATGGTTTTTTTCTGTAATAAACTGATGATAAGGAACGTCCCTAAGTTCACCCAAGCTTCAGAAGTTGGATAGTTGTTCGATCACCCGAAACGAAAATTAGTTACACAAGAAATATGTGACTTCAGCCACATATGGAGAAAAAACCTCTGAGGTGGTGCCACCTGTCAATTAATAAAGCATCAGCGTACTTGGTCGACATCTCCAGCGATGGAACCTGTCAAGTAATCAACTTACAGATGACTCTGGAAAAAACTGTGATTGTGAACATAGAAAGATATAATGAACAGATGATAGCCAATAATGGTCCTCACGATGTCTGAAAAAGACGAAAAGTGTCATCGAATACTCGGTTGCCGAACTAATTGGCTACGTCCATCCTCCCGGCAGATTGCATATGATGTAACAGCGAACTGTCTTAATGTAGAAAATCAGTGTTAGATATTAAGAAATGATATGTAATATAAGAACTACAAAGATTGTTACCATACGCTAAATAAATAAATAAAATAATGACAGAATTTTGGCACCTTAACTCAGGTGGCGCCACTCTCAACCTATTGGTGTCATGTTAGGCTCTTTAGTTTTCAAAAGAAAATATCGCGGCGCCACTCGTTTTTCAGTGAGAGAATGTACGTAAATAGAGCTGTAACGGTTATTGACTGTAAAAAAGTTACCTGCCACAGGTATAACTATTTTTTCCTTTGTAGTTTGATGGTAATTCTCCCTAACGTGGCGTTGCCTAAACGAGGCCTCTGTTAGAAACAATTTTTCTCCATGAAAATGTTCTAGGCGATGATGAAAGAAGGAGTTCATACACTAGACTGATCCTTTTTCTAGTGCCTGAACTCCTTATCTCATCGTTGTCTAGAACATTTTCATGGAGAAAAATTGCAATAAACAGATATCTGCATTTCAAGCTGGGGAGCCTGGTGCCGAAAAAGTGACTATGACAATGTTAGATTGGGAACTCGTTTCCAACTTGGCACCAGGCTGCCTACTTGAGAAGTATGGAAGCCTTAAAGAAGGCAGCCTGGTGCCAAAAATCTGTTAATGTCATCATAACGGCAGTAACGAATACTATACGTCATATTAATTTCAACTCAGCACCAGGCTGTCTACTTGAAATTTTCTATTGTAAATAAAGAGGGTAGCAGCAGTCTGGTGCCGAGTTGAAATTTATGCAACGCATAGTATTTGTTACTGCCGTTGCGATGGCATTAACAGATTTTCGGCTCCAATGAGGCTACTAATACATCTCACGTAGGCAGCCTGGTACCGAGTCGGAGCCGAGTGCATATCAATATACCCGGTCAAACATCCATCATTGTTATATTAATTTTTTCGGCACCTCTAGTGTGCGGGCATCACTTTTCACCTGACCGTGCCCGCCCACGCCCGTTCGATTTTGAAAACGGGCAGCCCGTGCCTGCCTGTTCTCGAAATAAAGATGCTCGCGCCGCGCCGCCCGTGCCCGGTACGGGGCGGACGGGCCAAAAAATCGGGCGTGCCCGCACACTTCTACACCAGACTGCCTGTGAAGTCATCCGGTATGACCTAACGTTAATGTTCACTTAACTTCATTAAAGTTTAGCCCGCTTTCACACCTAGTGCCTTACCCCTCACTGAAGATTTTCGTTGAAATGATTTTAAGCGTAAATATTGAATTGAAAAGTGCAAATCAACCACGATGTGCGAATAAGTTTTGATTACACATTAAACTGTAATAAAGCTTTCGTTAAATCGGATTCCAAACGGATTACATTACGTATCAATTTTCTTTATTTAATTGAAATTTAAATATATTTAGCATTTAAAATCGAATCAGTTTCTAATCATTTTCATATTAATATTAAAAATTGTAGAATTTAAATCCAATGTAAATCCATAAATGTTCCATTATCTCAAAAATTCTCATTTATATTTTTTATTAACTTCCTGGAAAAGAAAGTTTATCTCTAGTTTGTTGTGTTCAGTGAATATATTGTAATCAACGTTCAGTTCACCAACACGAGATACAGTTTCATTATATGTCCTACAAAAACTTCTAGTTTCGAGGGAGAAAGCGGACCAGAGGTAGTTAGATAACAATTTCTGTTTTCCGCGAAAATACAATAAGCTTATCAAGAAAAAAAAAATAATTTGAAAAGCAAATTACAACCAACGGAACATATTGGAACAATTTTGATATAATTTTCATTCGTTCCATCATTGAACTGATTCAATTAAAAATTCATTTTTAAACGAATATCAACAACTGATTTACAGTGAGTTGACGTCAAAAATGTTTAGATTATTGTTGTGATTGGTCACTTTGCCGAAATTAAACAATTAAAAAGAGATTAAATGAGTGGAATTGTTGGTACAGGTACAGGTATTTCTAATTGCTTCGTACGAAACATATGGTTGAACCTGTGAGCAATTGCTTGACCATTTGGAAAGAGGTCGTCCGATATACGATATTTTTTCTACAGTTTGCTTAATGCTCCAACGCACAAGTCAAACAAACTTTTTTAGTTTACACAAGAGGAAAGTTTCTGTAACAATTTCGTTAAATAATTCAATTTTGGCAAACGAAATTAGGAAGCACCCACAACTGGGATGACCATTGGATGGAACGCTTGCGCAAAAGAGAAGATGAATCATCAGCGTTTGGTTTTTGTTACATATACGTGTGTAAACGATGAAATAAGGTATGTATGCAGAACGTATTGCTGCGTGGATGAACAGTAATGGCAAGCATATGGTTTTATATCAGCGATTTATGAACAAAGAAGATGGCAGATTTCTGCATATGATTTTTCATTTTTTATATTCATGATGCACCGGGATTTTGTAGGCATCCCAGACATAAAGTTTCCTACAATCTTGAAAAGGGTTCGGCACATCATGTCATTAATTAAGGACAGATTTTTTCTAAATAAAGTTTGGAATTTCAATTCGTTTCCTTTTCTCGTCGCAACAAAAAATTGAATGCATTAACAATTTAGGGAAAAAAATTCGAAATTGATAAAATTTGGAATTTCAAAAACTCTGTAGAGTAGAATTCTAGCTTGAACTCATAACACTTAAATTTTTCGTATACACCCCATGAGCAAAAAAAAAATCGGAACTGATTTAGAGCCCAGCCGCTACCTCTGTCAAGCTTTTTGTACACATAAAAAATCCGGCAAAATCATTCAAAAAAATCTAGAAAATATCATCAATAAAAAAGAAAAATAAAAACACATTTCTGTTAAAAATTGTGACTATCAATGATAAGCTCGATACAGCTGGGTGACTCAGGGATCGTGCAATTGTAGCACTAGAAGAGTTCCTCAAACACAGTTAGAGTAGTTAGTAGTATCGATAATTTTTGCAAAGAACAACACTTTACACGTTATATCAATTCTCTATCAAATGTAATTTCAATGAATGATAAAATTTGAGTTGAATAATCTCGATCCAGCAACACTGACCCTGGTCAAACCAACACGCGACCTGAAGTATGCAATAAACAAAAACTCTGATACTCTAGTTGGATAGCTGTACGTAGGCTTGCGGAAGCTCACTGTATGGAGACATAGCCCCTTAACGAATCCAAAACAAATTTACAGACCGCGTTTTCATACATCTTACTGATCGGTAACAAATCCGGACAATGATCCGACCAGAGGAGTGCAGTACCTGTAGGGTACCCTTAGGGCAATCTATGAATCACCTTCAAGGCAATTTTCTGCTTTCTTTCCAGATTCATAATCAATCTTCCTCTCGCACATCCTCATGTACCGATACAATATGATAGGCGAGAGTGAATCAGTGAGTAATACAAGGTCTCTAGTATTTTGACTGGCAGAACCCCAATTTGTCCTGAGATTTTCGAGCAGAGTGCAGCAATATGAAAATTCCAACTCAAATGTATGTCGAGTATCACTCCCAAATATTTCACTGAATCTACAGATCTAATCTCCATTCCATTAACTACAATTTTCAAAGAGGTGCCAATTTGGTTCGAGGGGATCTGAAGTGAACAACATTACTTTTATCTAGGTTCAACGTGAGCTTATTAGTTTCAAAATAGTTCAACAACCATTTCAAATCATCATTGATCATTTCAACGTTATTCGCAAAACAAATTGAAGATGAGAAGAAGATTGAGTCATCCGCGAACAAGTATGTCTGGGAATTCAGAGGTAAAAGGTGCAGATCATTGATAAAAAACAAGAAAAGCAGTGGTCCAAGTACACTTTCTTGAGGGACTCCCAAAGTCACACTCAACCAGGGACTTTCATACCCATTCAACATAACACACTGGTACCTATTTGACAGCTAACTAGCAACAAGGTCAAGTGCCAGACCTCTAATGCCCGCTACCGACATTTTTTTTCAACAGCAACCCATGTCACCCGTGTCAAAGGCCTTAGACAAATTCAAAAAAAGGCCTGTCACAGATTTGCCTTTATCCATATGTGTTCAGTGCAAAGTAAACACATGCATGAAATGGGGCAATACCAGTGGTGTCGTTCGTTAAATATTCTCGCATCGTCGTAATTGTACCATACAGAATTGACTCAGCCGCACATGAAAGGAGATATAGTCAACCAATTCAAACAGTGCAATGTGCGTTCCACTCCTGGATCTAAACCCATTTTGTTTGCAATAAAAAAAGTCTAACGAATTAAGAAAGTCCAGAATATCTGAAAAAATAAATTTTGGGTTCGGTGTTCGAGATAGATTTTTGGTGTCAAGGGGAAAGTTGTTGGGTTGCGTGTGTAGTGTGTCAGGGTGACCGCCAAAATGGCGGACAAGGGGGCGTTTAATTTTTTTCCTAAAACTTTTTTTTTAATGCGAGATAGAGGTCTGGTGTCAAAGGGAAAATTGTTGGGTTGGCTGTGTGGTGTATCGAGGTGACCGCCAAAATGGCGGAAAATAGACGACGGCTCAAAAAAACTTTTGATATGTTGTAGAGGAATTGGTACTCTTCTAAGTTGAGCGGAACAAGACTGGATCTTAAGGATCATGCGAAGTTTCTAGGTTTTTACCTAGATAAAAAACTAAAGTGGAAAAAGCATTTGCAAGGGAGAGTTGCTAAGGCAATGAGAATTTTCTGGCAATCAAAAGTGCATTCGAAAAAAAACTGGGGTCTGAAACCAAACGTCATACATTGGTTGTATGAAGCCATAATCAGGCCTATCCTAAATTACGGATGTCATGTGTGGCATCACAGAGTAAGAATCAAAAAAGAAAAGGACGAATTAGAGCACGTTCAAAGAATGGCTTTAATGGGAATTACAGGAGTGATGAAATCCACTCCAACGAGTGCTCTTGAGGTATTGCTGCCAGTTCTTTTCTTCCGATAGACTTGTTTATCGAGCGAGAAGCTGTAATGACATCAATTCGGCTGAGGAACAGCAATTGCTGGCAAGACTCGATTGCGGGTCACGCTAACACCTTGCTGGAGAAATCGAAGGAAATTCCAGAGATCTTGATGTACACAGATCAATGCACTCTCTTCGATAAGAGCTTTCAAGTCATGATCCCAAGCAGAGAAGAGTGGGAAAATGGAACAAAAACTTTAGATCCGAATGACGTGAATATATTCACGGACGGATCGAAGATAAACAATGGGACGGGCGCAGGAATTTTTTCAGTAATCCCTCAGTACGGGAGTCGTGCTCGCTTGGTAAGTATGCAACGATAACCCAAGCTGAGACCTTCGGGATAATTAAGGCTTGTGGTGAGCTAAATGATACGGAATATGAGGCAAGGAACGTCAACATAAACACGGACAGCAAGTCATTAAGCTCTAATTGCTTAACTTCTAAACTCGTGATAGAGTGTACACAAAGAGTGAACGAAGTGGCTAGATTGCACAAAGTTAGCTTAGTTTGGATACATGGTCACAGAGGAGTGGACGGGAATGAAGAAACAGATGCTCTAGCTCGAGAGGGTAGCACAACAGCTTTCTTCGGACCGGAGCTAGACTTTGGACTGCCATACAGGTTGCAGAGGACCATAATCAGAGAGTGTTATTCTGGAAAGCATGATGAGCTATGGACAAATCTCCGAAGCTGTAGGCAGTGGAAGATTTTCTTAAATGGCACATCCAACAAGATTACCAAATATGTCCTAAACTGCTCCAAAACAGCTCTGAGGAAGCTGATTGGAACCGTTACCGGACACTGCAAGTTGCGGAAACACATGCACAACATGAAATTAGAGAATTCAGCGATCTGCAGGAGATGTAAGGAAGAAGAGGAAACGTCCGAACACCTATTCACAATGTGCCCATCCTTGGCGTGGCAAAGACTAGAGAGATTTGGAGCTGCCTCTCCAAATCAAGAGCAAATTACGAAAACAAACATAAGAGAACTACACGAATTCTCCAAAAAATTTATTGAGAATATGTATGAGGAGACATTTTGAAGAATAAGTCACCTCAAACTTAGAAGTGCTTTAGGAATAGTAAAGTAAATAAAAAATGTTTTGGTTGTAAAAGGGGCCCACCCATGCGGCCTAATTATGCTTCAGTTTTATTATACAAATGTATTGTTAACTTAGAACCAATAAACGAATCTAATCTAATCTGGAGAGGAAGTTGTGGGGATCATTTTCAGATACTAGAGTAGTAGCCGCCGCGGTTAGATATGGTGGTGGCGGCGGCTCAAAAAAAAAACTTTCGATATATTGTAGCTGAAGTTGGGGGGATCATTTTTGCCCATGAAAGTATTAGCCGCCGCGCTTCGGTTTGGCGGCAGCTCAAAAAAAGTAACTCACAATTCTTTTACTTTTACCAAATTGTTCAAACGAAATGGCACGCATCAAATCGTAGGATCTGGATTGTATAAAAGGCGACTCGCCATAGTCTGAGTATCATTCTATGGCCATCTATGCTGATATACACATGGTCTTAAGACAAGGTGTACTGATGAGTCTTAAACGACGAAATCAGCACTTTTAGTTTTTCGATTTTTGTTAAACAATTGGAAGTAGGATTAAGAATTGTGAGTGGCTTTCGAATGTTGATTCAAGCGGGTGGACTTTAAATCTGCCGAAGGTGCAACAGCCATAGTAAAATACTTCTATGGGTGTAATTGTACCAAAACGAGATTTTTCTCAATTTTTATCTTCGCTTTTGATATGTTGTAGAGGAAGTTTTCATAATAAAAGGTCATGAGCTGTAGCGCATGTTACCCGGAAAAGTACTACCTACTACACATTAAGTTTCATGATCTTTTTGTCTTTAGGTCTCGACCAATCAAGTTTCTATTACTGGCCCAAATAATTGGCAAGATTTTCAAAGATTTTCGTTTGCCAAATTTAACCAATTTCCACTATTATTATAACGACCTTCAGGATTTTCTAAGAAGTCTAGTGATTTTTTGAGGATTTCAACGAATTTGGAATTTTTTTTCAAAGAATTTTCTTTTGAGTGCAAAAGTATTTTCAATGTTCGTCGGTCCCTCGATGTGGAAGCGAGTAAATCGTTCGAAGTTATTAAATTTCCTGCCAAAATGCTGCGTCGACGCCTCACGCGTCACTTTTTTGAATGAATGTGGGATCATGTGCAATTGTCGTTATACATAAAGCCTGACAATATTTAACGACCAATTGTACAGACGACGTTGCTACAACGTCCGTCGTATCTTTCAAAATGTTATCAAATCATTAAAATGAATCGAAATTCATGTCTTATTTAATAATAAAATAAATCTTGAACTTGGACTTGCTGAACGAAAATAAATAACCGAATCAAGTCTATCTTGTCATGTTTCTCTACATAAGGGCATACACGTTACTCTTTTTTTTCAATTACAATCAAAGCATGGATGGTTAAAAACTTAAAGCTATTTTACGGCAATTATAGTTGCTTTTCATTCGGTTAATGTTTTTCTGTACGCTCTTCTGATATTACTGATGCTGATGATGTCATCTTCTAGTCAGCATGGTAGTATAAAGTACAGAAGATGATCAGAAGATGAGCTAATAAATTCAAAATTAAATAAACGAGAATCATTGATTTAATCTTGGAGCAGTAAATATAAATACACATTTTTATACATTGGATTGGGTCGTTGGGTCAAAAGAAATGTATACGTTTCTGATTTGCTGAAATGGTATTGTTCGTAGTTTAGAAGCTCGAAATTAATTTACATTTTTTTTCTATTCCGCACAATCAGCGCCGGTTGTTAGATTTTCTTTTGTTACGTTTTTATTACTAAATTTGGCTTTCGAATTGGAAACTGTTCTTTATCGCAATAAACAAATAAATAAAAATTTAAACAACAAACACATAAATTTTTTAACCGTTTTCCGATTGACGATTTTTGTTAAAAAAATCGTATCCGATCTTTGGTAAAAGCTTATCTCAAAATGTGTGCATTCCGTTGATTTTTTTTTTTTTTTGTAACTTTTTGTTAATCATTTTTAGAGTGTCAATTAAAACACCTGTAAACAAACGTCTAAATGGTTTACCGTTCGGTTATTAGTTTTCAAATCAATAAAAGTGTAACGACGTATAAGTCCATGCAATTTGCTTTTCTTACTCTTCCCGGTTATTACACAGAGCAATATTTGGATGTTTTGATTTATACTCAAAGCGTTGAATAGAAAAACTTCACATTGAACAAGTTAAATATTTTGAATGATTTATTGGAAGTAGGTTATCGTTTTGTTAGCAAACCTAAAATTATTTTTATGATTTATTGACGTCAGGTAATTGTGACATGGTTTTATTGAAAAGCATTTAATGATTCATTTTCTTTAAGGTTTATGTTTCGCTACTTTTATCTTTTTAACCAAATGTTTGCCATTAAATTTGGGTCGCATTCGAAGAAAGTAGGGACTGGAATCGGACAGGTGCATTTAGTGCGTCAACGTCTTATGTCAAAGTATACTGATTCTCATGACGCGCTGGTTAAGCTATCAAGCATGTAATATCGTTTGTTTGACAGATTGTTACATCGCGTCAAGAAAATCAAATTCCCGTGAAGAAAAGCCAAAGTCAAATCGCAAAAAAAAATTAAATCGCCAAGAAAGAGAAGAATCGCCAACATGATTTTGATTAGCCTTTAGCGTTTCTTCTATGTTTTGGCGATTTAATTTTTTTTGCGATTTGACTTTGGCGTTTCTTCACGGGAATTTGATTTTCTTGACGCGATGTAACAATCTGTCAAACAAACGATATTACATCGGTAATAAAAATCGCCAAAGTGAGTAAAAACGCAAAATAAAATCGTAAAAAAAGAGAAGAAACGCCAAACTGCATTTTGGCGATTTGACTTTGGCGTTTCTTCACGGGAATGAAAATCAATATGCTTTAAAATGAGGCGTTGTCGCATTAAGGGTGTGGGGGTGAGAGATTTATGAAATTTTGTCCTAAATAATAACAAGCAAAGCGAAAGGAAGGTTCCTTTCTATTGGGGAGAACATGCTAGGTTACGTTAGGTCATCTGAACTGAATATCCTCGGTCTTGCATTGAATGTAATCTCATGATTGCCACAATTATTTATACGGCTCAATTCGTCCGAAATGTCAAGAGAGTACTGGTCGCGAGTGGAATATGTCGATAATCCAGAATTGACTTTCTGGACGTCTTAAAGGTTACGCTTATAAGGTTTTGCTTCAGCAGAATGGGATAGAGTGAGAACACGAGACTACACACTGGTGTATGAAAACAGAGCAAATGACCAACTGAAGCCGAAACGAAAAATGTATCTTTCTTTATTGTACAATAAAATCAGTGCCCATTTTCCATATGGGCAAAATGGGCAATTGCCCATTGCGTTCGAGAAAGATGGCGCGTAAATGAGAAAGAAAGAGTAGTTGTAAAATAGTAATTTATGTAAGAAGTTGCGAAAAGAAGGTGTTTTTGTTTTATTGAGTTTTATTTTATGTTTATTCACAATGTCCGTCCAGCTAAATCAATAACTTAGCGATACTATGTACAAGTGGCTTGTACATTATGATTTTCTTCACAAGTGACATGTACAATGTACACATCCATTGTACAAGCGCGCCGAGTATGGGGGCCGAGGGGGGCTAATGCCCTCCACGAGCAAATCCGTGGGGAACAACGCCCCCACGACCTATTCAAACATTTAACCACTAGTTTCTCCCTTTTTGTTTTTCGAAACAGCCAATTGCTCATTTGATTAATTTATTTCACGAAATGTAACACGGCGTAACACATTTGCATAAGGATCGGAACAGGTCAGGTTACCCTGATTACCCTGATGTTTTTTGACTTGATTGTCGAAGTAAAAGTTGAATAAAACAAGCCTGAAGTTGACCTCCGACCTGAATTCCTCATTCAGGTTGACCTGTTTTATTCAGGTCAGTTTCAGATTGACAAAAAATCAGCCTGAACCTGAAAGCTTCAGGTCAACAGATTTCATGTCACAGGTCTGGCCTGACCCACTCCAATCCTAACATTTGCAATGAAAAACTAGGTGTATGCTTGATTGCTGATGAAATAAAAGTGTTTGTGCAATCTAAATTTTATAATTTTTATTATTTGGGGGGGGGGGTAGATTGGAACAGACCTGTGGCTTTTGCCCCCCACGACCCAAGCTAAAGTCGGCGCAGCTGCCATTGTATAAAGAACAAGTGATACGCACAATGTACAACTGGTGCATTTAGGTGATGTACACGTGATATGTACAAATGACACGTACAATGTACAAAGCCATTATATGACTAGTAAAGCAAGGTATAATGTACAATCGATCGCTTACCACTTACGCCAAATAAGCTTAAACAAAATGAAAGTAAAAGTCGGGTACGTTATTTTGATTAAAAATTAAGATGACGAAAGTCCTGTATTCGGGTTGATCAAAGAAATTATTTTGAACGACGACAAAGTTTATCAGCAACCCTTAAATATAGGATACTACGATCACTACAGGGCATACAAAATATGACGATATTTTTCATTCAATCATTTGATTTTGAAACCAAGGCTGCCACGCTATTGCAAAAAAAATAGCGTCGCTATCGCTATCGCTATTCAAAATTCAATAGCGATAGCGTCGCTATCGCTATAGCGAAATAGCGATAGCGATAGCGAAATTCGCGCTATTTCGCTATTGTATGTTGAGCCAAGGTACCTGAATAAAAATACTTCATTTTATTGACTTAGGACTCGATGTTACACTTTGTTAAGATGGACGTTTCGTTTAAATAATATAATAAGTTGAAATATAGAAATAAAAACAACGTGTCGAGGTTCGTATAAACCAACTACATATTTTAGAATAATTAAGCTTAACACCACCCAAGTAAGAAAAAAGTCTCAAATGAAACTAAAAAAAGACCTCGCATTGGTCTCAAGTTTATGTATTTCTTGGTCTAAAAAAATCCTTATTTTGATCCATTAAAAAATTAAGTTCAGTTAAAGTACACGTTGAGGACTTCTCATTTTAGATAATTTCGATGCATTGAAAGTGTTGAGACTTTTGAGGTCACCTCTTTTCTTCTCATATTTTTATATTTTAATTTAAAAAACTATTACTGAGACCGATGAGGACTGTTGAGTGGTCTCATTTCAAGTTCTTTGGTGATTAAGTGTTCACTTAAAATAGAGAATGCTCACTGTGGAAATCAATTAATGAGACAGATGAGGACCTTCGAAAGGTCTCATTTCGATATAAGCAATACACCTTTGCTTATAAACACGCAGGTAGTGTCTTCCGGGAATGTTTCCTAATGATTTTTCCATAGCAGAACGAAGAAATTTGTAATATTCAACATATGAAAAATAGCGATAGCGATAGCGTGAAACTAACGAAAAAGTCGCTATCGCTGTCACTATTCGACAAATGGAAACGCTATCGCTATCGCTATAGCGAATAGCGATAGCGATAGCGAAATTTTGCGCTATTTCGCAATAGCGTGGCAGCCTTCTTTGAAACGAACAATAAGTTTTCATACATTTTTGAGTGTATGTCTAATTTATTTTTACTCGTTGTCCCACCGAAAACTTGTCATTTCATGTATATGTGCACCCCACGGAAATTATTCATTACATGTCATTCATTACATTTAGCCCCCACCGGAAGCTTCTCATCACATGTATATCTTTACGCAATGACGCGTTTCCGGATGAGACACCGAGTAGAACAGCATACAGTGGGGGTTACTTAATAAGTCATCCATTCTGGATAATTTCGTGACACTCGCAAACTCATTCGTGTATTTTTAAGCAACTCGCGTTTAAAAATGTTTTTTGACTCTTGTAGTTGTATACCTCGCCTTCGGCTCGGGATACAAACTCTACACTCGTCCAAAAACAGTTTTCAAAGCTTTTTGCTTAAAAACACCCTCTTGAGTTTGGCTCATTTCACAAAATTAATCCTTCATGTAATGACTTATTTCCGCATCCCCAACTGTAATCTACTATTAGTGAATTGGGATAAAATAAAAAAATCCTTGTAACATTTTCGAAAATAGTTGTTCAATATGTACCTGTAATGTACAATTCACATGACGTGTACATTGTACAAGTGAGTCGTACATTGTAGTAACAATGTATCGAAATAAATACATCCAAAAAGTAATATGAATTTGATGAATAACGACTAAGTAAATAAGGAATTGTAATAACTAACATTATCGTACACTTACGGAAATATATTTTTGCATTAATAGAATTCTGTACTTCTGCGCAGCTTTTTAACACTGCAAAAACTTGTGCAGAAGTACAAAATTCTATTTGATGCAAAAATATATTTCCGTAAGTGTAAATTTTTTTGAAAATACAATGTACGTTCTACATGTACAATGTACAGCCAAAGCGTTCAAATTAGCATGTACATTGTACAAATGTATAGTACAATGTACGTCCAATGGTTTAAGAGACACTATGTACGGGGCAAATATCCGGTATCAATCCTGGCGGGGAGAAATTCTGTATAGGATTTTTCTTCAATGTATAGTATGAAAGTAATGTTCCTAGGCACACACAGGCTTCATCATTTGGGTAGTTGTGAATTTGGTTCCGCAACGAATCGTACATATGACATTACCCATATCCGATGAATTCTGTGTACAAATTTCTGAGTCTGACTTTGGACGGAGGTGTAATTAGCACCAGAAGAAATCGTAGTGGTAAAATGATAGGCGTGGTTCGGAATTCACGGTAAGCATATGGTCCAAAAAAATGCCTGCCGGTAAAACACATTGAAGGGGCAAACCGGAATTCTAAGCCCTACTAGCTTCCGCCCTAGTACATCATACATGGCACTAGGTTTGCGTGCAATTTACCACTGACACGGTAAAAACGTCTGTAACGAAAGGATCTCTAAGAGAATCCATGTGAGCAAAAGTTCACAAAAATTGCGCAACTAGTAAATTAAATGATCTAGCCTCTGACCCGGACGGGCTGTAATGGCGGATTATTATTATTATACATATGTACGGGGCAAACGTACAAATGTACAAGTCTCACGTTCGCCATTTTTTTTGTTGCGGATTTGCGCCTTGCCGCAAAGTTTCTGTGGCGCCAAAAAGCCTAAAGGTTGAACTGAATAAAATAATGTCCGCAAGCGAATAACAATAGTCTTATGTAATTGATAACACTATGGACTAACTTATCAAAAAAATTAGTGGCTTACTAAAAATACCCACGATCCTAAGTAAAGGTTAGTATACAGAAGATACACAGAAGGAAAAATGATAATTCGACCATAAAGCAAAGTATTTGTTTCGTCTGCCCATAAATTAAATGCGACACAACCGCATACATGACCGCAAGATGTTAATTAATAAGACAGGTAAAATGAATGATTCTAGCAACTAAATTGTGGTCAGGGTATGTAATACAAGTTACCATATAACTGAGTTTAATTGCAACGTAAATTGTTAATAACCCCATTGAACATTTTTTCCTTTGGCAACCGGGTGTCAACTGTAATAAAAAAATGCATCCAACGTTTATCATCAATACGGAGCATCTTTAATTCATTGTGAAAATACCAGACGCATTCTATTCAGAAATAGGGAATATACGAAATAAAATCAGCGTAGACATTAAATAGGAATTGTTTTATTAAGTGACACCCATTCGCCGGTTTAACTGCATTTCCAGCCATACAACACTGAGCAACATATTGTTGTTTGTTTAAAGTTGAGTTATAATTATATATTCGTTGCTATTGTTTGTATTATAGCTATCTGTTCCGTCGTTAAAACAAGCGATTCGGAGAGGACGACGTTTTTCTACAACAAACTCAATGATACAAAAAAGTAACTCAGCTAAAAAAATCATGTTTTCAAAAGAATTTTATGTTTTTCTTTTGATACAACTCTGGTGTTGCTTTAATGTTGTAAAAACAAGCAAAAAAGAAAATAATATAAGAACATGTGTTCCAAAAGGTTGTGACCCCTTCGGTATGAGAAATGCTTTATCATTTTGAAATATGGCTAAAATGTTGTGTATCTTTTCGACTTCGGAACGAAATTGTAATAGCGAAAAAGGTACATGCATTCGTTGACAGCGGATTCACCGAAATTTGCCAATTAATCTTTTTGACCCCACGACGAAGCATTGCATGAAATTAATTAATGCTTTTCTTATACGAAAATGAAGAATTGAATTAAATTATGCGTAGGACAAAATGTTTTTTTAAAGCTTCCGTTGAGATGGAAATCTCTTGGGTTAAATACTCACAACTTAACAAAAAACACTTTAAGTTAAATTACAACGATTAGCAATTAAGTGTTTCTTTTGATTGAACAGAAAAGTTCATTCAACCCGAATGTTGAATCCTATGAACGTTTGTTTGAAATCAATAAACTGCGATTGTGGATTAACATGCCAATAAAATAATTTTTTTCATTTTTATGCAACGAAAACTGAAAGATTTTCATGTCAAATCAATCATATCTACACACTATACAAAACATTAGGCGGCATAGAAACACGCAAGCGCTTTGGATGGCTTAACATCCCTATTGCGATGGGGGAATGGGAGAAATTATGAAATAGAAATGAGAATATTGTTCAAGCTCACAACTACTTTTCAACGGATAAATTGTCATTTAATTTGTTCTTAAAAAAAACATTTACCTTTCCATCCGGCTTTGCACATGCTCTCGAATCAATCAAATTCGTTGGATTATTTCCATTCATTGACAAAACACAGTTGTTATAATTCTCGATAAATAATTTTTGAACTCCAATTGAATCGGCTGATTTAACACCGTTTAACATGACACCAACTTTAAATTGATTTAATATTTGAATTAATTTCACGTTTGGGTGTTTCACTAAACAAATTGTAATGTTTTTTGTAACAAATTACACTTTGAGTTTTGTTTAACCGAGAATGCACAAACGGCACAAACCGATCGTCATGGAATCTCGAATGCGTTTGAATGTTGAGGGATAGAAAGTCAAGTTATTGTGTTTTTTTTCATATAATATTATATGCTGTCAAAGTAGGTATTTCGAATTTTGCGTTGTTCGTTCGAAAATTATTACTCAACAGATGGATAATATGCCTTCAAATTTGGCGTAAAAATTTAATTTCCCGATTTTCTATCGACAGTTTTTGGCTTCATAAAATTCGTAAAAAATCTTCGAAGAAAAGTTTTAAGATTCCAGAAAAATCGCCAGGGGCGGAGAACTACAAAGTCAGCAGAGTCAACCGAAAACATATGCAAGGGACCCGAACGTATCATGGGCGCGCGGTAGCATTGCGCCCGTGACGCAAGTCCCCCTACGATGAAAAAAATCAGATTTTTTTTTTCGTAGACTGCTAAGTTTCGACTTTTTTCCCTTGCGTCGTACCCCCATGAGACCTAGTTTATCGGATTCTACGTAAAATTTTGATTGAAATCGACCTTTCACCCATTAAAATCGGTTCAGTGGATCCGGAGTTATGATCTTAAGAAAATTGGATTTTCAGTGCAATTTTTACAGTATACAAGGGACCTGAGATAACGCAAATATCCTACGTTAGTTAGTTAGTTAGAAATTTCCATTGGCACTTGTATGAAAAACGTCTTTTTTGGCTCGCGTTCTATGAGATTTAAGATTTTAAAAAAAGGGGGGTACTGGCCTCGTTTGGGCGCTAGGGCTCCTGGAAGCTCCCATACAAATCCCATATAAAATTTTTTTGTGTTTGTGTGTGAGTGTATTCACGGTATGGGTGAGTGAGGTATTCAACTTCCATCAGGTTTTTTGATATTTTTCGGTTATTCTCGACATGAGTGAGGTCATCTAATGGAGCTTCCTAGATTTATGGGATTCTTGTGGATTTCTCTAGCACTTTTCAACTTCCATCAGGTTTTTTGATATTTTTCGGTTATACTCGACATGAGTGAGGTCATCCAATGGAGCTTCCTAGGTTTATGAGATTCTTGTGGATTCTTGCGGATTTCTCTAGCACTTTTCAACTTCCATCAGGTTTTTTGATATTTTTCGGTTATTCTCGACATGAGTGAGGTCATCCAATGGAGCTTCCTAGGTTTATGGGATTCTTGTGGATTTCTCTAGCACTTTTCAACTTCCATCAGGTTTTTTGATATTTTTCGGTTATTCTCGACATGAGTGAGGTCATCCAATGGAGCTTCCTAGGTTTATGGGATTCTTGTGGATTCTTGCGGATTTCTCTAGCACTTTTCAACTTCCATCAGGTTTTTTATATTTTCCGGTTATTCTCGACATGAGTGAGGTCATCCAATGGAGCTTCCTAGGTTTATGGGATTCTTGTGGATTCTTGCGGATTTCTCTAGCACTTTTCAACTTCCATCAGGTTTTTTGATTTTTTTCGGTTATTCTCGACATGAGTGAGGTCATCCAATGAAGCTTCCTAGGTTTATGGGATTCTTGTGGATTTCTCTAGCACTTTTCAAAGTCAATCATGTTTTTTATGTTATTCTCGATGTTCAGCTGAAGCAAAAACAACTGATATCACAACAAAAACCCTTTTAAAAGGGAAATGTGACGCAAGTCCTTGTTCCTCCTTCCAAAACAACTGATATCACAACAAAAACCCTTTTAAAAGGGAAATGTGACGCAAGTCCTTGTTCCTCCTTCCAAAACAACTGATATCAATTTGGGGTGACGCTTGAAGGTTCGAAACGGAAAAAATTCTTTTGAAAAATTTTTACATTTCATTAATGCGTCACAAATGCCGGACCCCCCGTGTTATAGTTGTTCCCTTCTTTCAGCTTTCACACCCCAAAAATTTGACTTTATTGGATTTATCGAGTATTTTTGTACAGGAAGTCAAATTTTGGATATGAAAGCTGAAAGCTTAGAAAAACTATAACACTGGGGGGGTCCGGCATTTGTGACGCATTAATGAAATGTGAAAATTTTTCAAAAGAATTTTTTGCGTTTCGAACCTTCAAGCGTCACCCCAAATTGATATCAGTTGTTTTGGAAGGAGGAACAAGGACTTGCGTCACATTTCCCTTTTAAAAGGGTTTTTGTTGTGATTTTGACGACACCATTGTGATGAGTTTTATACTTAATGCATTTTTTAATGTTCTTAATTTTAATTTCAATGTTTTTGTTATGTAGTTCTGTTTGTTTTGTTTTTTAATTACTTTTCGAATTCATGTTATTGTAATTTTACTGTGTTAGTTATTGTAACATTTTTGCTTTTTTTTAACGAGGATTATGACTTCCGTCATAATTACTCTTTTTTTCCCATGTCAGCTAGAAGATAGTAGACAATAAAAGTAACATTCATTCATTCATTCATTAGGCCAAGGACTGCAGAGTTGAGTAGAATATTTTTCCTAGTGGAAGTATTTGGAGTATTGATGAGATGTCCCCCAACAATTAAGTAAAAAGACAGAATTTTCTACCAAATGTATATTTCGCGCGTGCCATGACGTTTGTCAATGATGGAATTAATTGGATTGTGAGTGTAATGAGAGAAAAGTTTAGAAGAGGAGCCCTACAAGTATGGGTCCTAGGCTCATTAAAGTCGACCACAGGTCGAAGGGCTTAGTGCTCTTTCGAAATTGACTTTTAGTATATTCCTTGCGTAGGTCTCACAAGAAATCGTACGGGTCTGCGAAGGTTATGTTTTTCATCATTATGTCTTTGACTTATCCTCTAATTAACTCAAAAACCTTCTTCATGAAGAGAAGAGAATGCGTGTGCCTTTCTTACCTGTAACATAAAGGGCCATCGAACGGTTTGCATATTAATGTGACTGTTAGAAAGTAGTATGAAATTAATACGATTGAAGACTGAAATAGACAAATCAAAATTAAAATCCTAGACGCTTGTAGTGTTCCGAATACTCACGATCACCATCAGTTAAATTAGCGAATGTTTTTTCGTTCAAAAAGTATGACACAACCGATTTCCCCTCAATTTGAACGACCACTTCCAAATGCAGTGGAGTTGTTGAAACCACCGGCAATTCTAATGAATTCAATAACGTTCGCACTTTATTCGATAGATTCGGTACAGCTTTTTCGAATCGTTTTCGAATGGCGTCAGTCAAACCTCGAGCTTTTATGTAAAGCTTTAACAAAACAAAACAAAAATGGCGATTGAATTAAGCTTTCCTTACAATGACCAAAATTTGAATAAGAACTCCATAAACCTTACACTTATACGCACGTTTTTAACAACGCGAAACAAAGTTTACAAAGTCCTAAGGTAAATCTCGGCAATTGGAGTGTAAGTTGAATATTTTAACCATACCGTGTGTTGACCGGTAAATTTTCCAAGCGCTTCGGTATCAAATTTAAAAACGAAGATCCCCGGAAGGTTAGTTTGCTCATCGCCGATCAGATCGGTTTGTAGTATTGCGCCGATTCCGTATTGGTTATGACGATAATCGTAAATGTAGTTACCAGTTACCCAATATCTACTTGCTGGAGCTTGCGGAATGTGACGAAGAATGTAAGACACTATTCTCTTCCTAAACAAAAAAAATTATGAATTCTGCTTAGTATGATGAGGATTGATGATTCCTAGTCGCGTCACTGACTCACTCGAGACAGTGACCTAAATTCATCGGGACTTACAGATGCTGATAACATGGGTAGGTAGTTCCCGATATGCTCAAAATGGTCGTGCGATAAAAATTAAGCAAATGCATGTTGGTTTCATCTTGCATCATTTTGTTTAAATTGATCAATCGAGCGGGCGTTGGGTTGGAAAGTAGGAGCATTTTGAAGGCAGCGACTCTCAGCGGTAGAGATGCGTTACGGTTTTCCAGTATCGGCCAATATGTTTCGTAGGCCTAAATGTTTTGAAAATAGGACTTATGGCCCAACGTCATACACGAATCAAGTAGATTATCGAACCTTTTCAGCTCGTGTATGAGCTAATGGCATCGTAGCCCAAATGGCAAGAAATCTTGTGTCCTCATTTTGAGTCTCGTCCCGAATAATCGGATCCAAATAGTCCGCTACTTTCGTTAGTTGTAAATTACTCAGACCTTGTAAGTAAATCATTTTTTGTTCATAATCGAATCCGTCTGGAATTTTGATAACAATTTTTTGATTCTTGTGTTTTAGGAGAGTTAGTTGTCACTTACTCATAAAAAGCTCAAAGTATTTTTTCACATACTTTTCGAACACTTTGTCGGGAATTTTTCTTCCAACGTACGCATTATGTACCAATGTCGCGAATGTCAATACGGCAGATTGTTTTACGTCAGGTCGATCCGGTCCAATATTTAGCAGCACTTCACATTGTGTGACTAATTCCGCGCTCAATTCAGCGATATGAAAAGGTAATGACACCAGCAATTGGACAGCCGTCGTCGATTTAACTCTGTTATTTACTATCAAGTCTCGCGTCAACAGAACAGCTGCATTGGTTCCAATCCTTGGAACTAATTCTAAAAATATATTTCGCACTGTTTCCTGACGATACGACGTTCCAATATCAATTTCTTGATACAGTTTTTGTAAGCAATCGAAGTTCATTTTGCCCATGACCTTGAGAGTTTCAGCTACTGTACCGTCATACGGTTCGTCAAACTTTAAATGAACACTTTCTAAGCTATCCGCCAGGGAGATCAGCAACGCATTGGTTCTTTTGACAAGTTTTACAGGGTTTTCTATCTGCCGCCCTCCGGTTGAATCAGTTAGTGGATTGTCAAACTCTAAACCGTAAAATATTGGCGACATTTCGGTATCTACGTCCAAAACATTCACAATCTCGCTTTCTTTTAGGTATGTGAGTTGTAACTCAGACGAAACATATTGTGCTTCACCAGTTGATTCGAATGTGTGCGCCATTGTTATGCCCTTGACAAACGCTGTGTTCAAATAATACTTATCGTCTTGAGGTGCCAGGTTGTATTGTGCTTCATTTCCAACAATAACATTTTGCTGTGAAATTCGCACCAAAAAATGTTTATTTCATTGACAACAGAAATGTTAATTTTACTACTAAATTGGCCTACAGCAAACTGATTGGTTCGTTTTTTAGATAAAATATAGGAAATTATTTACCTGGAAATCGAATTCGCATGGATTCAGAGGAATATTCGATCGCTGGAAATGAATGCCTCCCACTTTGTTACACGAATTTAACTCTGGCGTTTTTCGCACTGAGAGATATCCATCTTTATTGGAAATATAGTATTCCGTCGTACAATTGCCGTTGATTGACGGCTCATTCACCACAAATGCTCCAGGACCATCACCTTGAACTTGAATAGCAGACGCAACAGCTTTTTTCAGATTAATGGACCAAATTGGATCTTTTTCTTTGAATTGTAAATGTGAAACGACGTCTTGCTTTATCACAATTTTGAACGGATTGTAAAATGGCAGAATTTCCTTGTTTTGGTAAAACACTTGGCCAGAATTATTTAAAATTACTTTTTCAACGGCCAGCTGCAAAACAAAATCGTTTTCTTTATAAATTAAACGGAATTGTTTTAAATTTGCTGGAGTTACAATACTCCGAGAAGGAGAAACAACTCTTGGATGTAGCGCTGTTTGAACCTTCCCAGCTCAATTAGATTTTTTTAATTCCACAATTACTTACAGCAGCGGCAATGGTTGAATCATCGCGCCTTTGTAGTTTTAACGTTCCTCTGACTTTCCATCCCGTGGGTTGAGGTGGCGATGTGTTTTCGTCATCTATTGATGCTCTAGCACCTACCATAACCTGACCGACATATTCGTACATAACTTCCCGATCTTCCGTAACAAAATCAAAGCATTGTGCTGAACCAATCAGCAAAGTCGAACCTAAAATGTTTTTAGAATACAGGTGTCGTACTCAAATTTGGGTATTCCTTAAAAGGACATTTTTTGCTTTAAAAGTAGGGCCGAAAAAGGACAAGTTTTGAAGACTCATTAGAAGAACTTGTTTCTGTACCGTGAAGAGGTTAGTGGACGCGGCTGAAGATGACTAAACCACGCTAGCCTGTGACAACCACTAAGCCTTGAGGTCGAAACAGCTTCTGTTCTTCCAATGGATTTACTTAACGAGAAATTTATGAGGTGAGGGAAGAGCAGAGGAAGCTCGGTTTGTTTTTTGATTTTTAGTTTTCGCTTTCTAATGAATGGAAAGTAGTTAAGCGTTTCAAACGTCTTGCAAAAGGGTCAAACACTTGGGTCACTTTTCCTTTCGTTCTTTTCTTACAGCTTTCGGAAAAATTAAAATAAAATTTATCGCCCTGTTCGGGCTTGCCCAAAGAAATTATTTAACTTAATTGCTGCAGAAGTAAACCATAAGTTTTCCCTGCTTTTTGGACCCGTACGAAGTACAAAGGTCCTATACGTTCTCTCCAAACAATTTTATTGTAACACTAGCGTGGTTACCCGGGCTTCGCCCGGGATGTATGGGAATTGGGAGAGTTGTAATATTCAATTATGAATTATAGTAATATAATACAATAAAACTTTACTGCAACGAACTCTGAAGGGATTTAATTGTACGTTATAGAGAAAGTTCGTTATAGAAACATATTTTGAAAAACTTCATATTAATCATTATTTTATCATTAATTACTATTTTTAGAAAATTATATAGCCGGTTCTACCGTGATTACCACGTATAGTACGAACGGTAGGATTTAGGATATCATAATTTGAAGGGTGCTCCACTCAAGGGGGAACTCAGAATTTTGTTGTTCTTATAGTAGAATTGTCTATTACATTACATTACATTATTATTATTATTTCTTGAAACTTCACTCGATTGTAAGCTTGCGTCACTGAGGCTTAATACCGTTCAACCCCTCCCCTCTTCTATTCGACCTTACAATCATTAAAGCGCCCAAAATGCTTCAAAAGGTCAATTTGAAGCGCTCAATTAGCTCCCTCGCCTCTTTCCCTCCCCTTCCTCCGCACTCTTTCCACTTCCTGCCCTTTCTTCTTCCCTCGCTCTTCCTACTACTGAGAAACACAAAAAAATAAAAATTACTTTACCAAAAGTTACTTTCGACCCTCCCTCACTCCTCCCTAGGGGGGACCGCCGCCAGCTGACTAATGATTATTGATGGGCGGTTGGTCCCCTATCATTACCACCCACCCCCACTTCCCTGCCAGGATTGACCTTGAAACTTTGATTTTACCCTTCCATTAAATGTTGGACGATTATTGACCTTTCCAACAAAGAAAAGTATTAAAATCGGTTAAGACTGCTCGAGTTATGTACATAAGACCGATAAATACTTAAACGGCCCTAGCTCAGCGGCTCTTCGTCCAAAATGGCCCATTTATCCCAAGCCCACTTTTGGCACTACCTTTCAGGGGAAAAAAAGATAGTGAAGGGTAGTGTAGTATAGTTAAGCGAGATGTAGTCGATGTAGTGTAATGCTTGCAGTGAGATGTAATGTAGTGTAGTGAGATGTAGTGTAGCGTAGTGAGGTGTAGTGTGCTGTAGTCAAATGTATTGTAGTGTAGCAAGATGTAGAAAGGTGTAGTGAGATGTAGTGAGATGTAGTGAGATGTAGTGAGGTGTAGTGAGATGAAGTGAGGTGTAGTGAGATGTAGGATGTGTAGTGTAGTGAGGTGCAGTGAGGTGCAGTGAGATGTAGTGAGGCGTAGAGAGGTGTAGTGAGATGTAGTGAGGTGTAGTGTAGCGAGATGTACTGAGATGTAGTGAGATGTAGTGAGATGTACTAAGGTGTAGTAAGATGTAGGATGTGTTGTGTAGTGAGGTGCAGTGAGGTGTTGTGAGGCGTAGAGAGGTGTAGTGAGATGTAGTGAGGTGTAGTGTAGTGAGATGTACTGAGGTGTAGTGTAATGAGATGTACTGAGGTGTAGTGAGATGTAGTGGGATGCACTAAAAAGTAGTGAGATGTAGTGAGGTGTAGTGTAGTGAGTTGCAGTGAGGTGCAGTGAGATGTGGTGAGATGTAGTGAGGCGTGGTGACATGTAGTGTAGTGAGGTGCAGTGATGTTGTGTTTTATATTATAGATGAGGCGTAGAGAGATGTAGTGTAGCGAGATGTAGTGAGGTATAGTGTAGTGAGATGTACTGAGGTGAAGTGTAATGAGATGTGTTGAGGTGTAGTAAGATGTAGTGGGATGCACTAAAGTGT
>CM055404.1:9667373-9717322 GCA_029228625.1 Pseudolycoriella hygida
TGCATGTAATGATTACGTTATGGTCCTTATTCAACATATGAAACTCGACTATAATATGCCGATTATAGTCCTGCTTTCAGGGCTATAATGGACATGTTATAGGCCCCGATGTGATAAAAAATTTATTACGGTGCCCAGTTGACTTTAGTAAACAGCCTGCATTACGCCACACGTTATGGGAAATAGACGTAAAGAAAGTTCATCGTGCTATTGTCATTGAAACAAAAGTTTACTACACATCCCATGCGAAAGTTGATTATGTCAATGTGCCCCCTGTGAAAATGATCCATTATGATAGCACATTTTGGGTACATTTTCGTAAGTTTTTATGTAAAATTCAACTTTCGCATGGCAGACAATTAGTAGATTACAGTGGGGGATGCGGAAATAAGTCATTACATGAGGGATTAATTTTGTGAAATGAGCCAAAGTCAAGACCCTCTTTAAGCTTTGAAAACTGTTTTTCGACAAGTGTAGAGCTTGTATCTGGAGCCGAAGGCGAGGTATACAACTACAAGAGTCAAAAAACAGTTTTTAAAGCGAGTTGCTTAAAAATACACGACACGAATGAGTTGGCGAGTGTCACGAAATTATCCAGAATGGATGGCTAATTAAGCATCCCCCACTGTATGCTGTTTTACTCGGTGTCCCAACCGAAAACGCGTCATTACATGCAGATATACATGTAATGAGAAGTTTCCGGTTGGGGCTAAATGTAATGAATGGCATTTTTTCGGAGACAAATTTTTTCGAAAACAATTTTTTTCTGAGAAAATTTCTTTCGAGGACAATTTTTTTTCGGAGGAATTTTTTTTCTAAGAAAATTTTCTTTTTTGAGAAATTTTTTTTTCGGAGAAAGATTTTTTCAAAAAATAGAAATTTTTTCAACAACTGAAAACTTCCAAAACGAATGATATCACAACAAATTCCTCTTAAAAGGTAGAGTGTGACGCAGTCCGTAAGTCTGCTTTGAACTTGAATCATAAAGTATATATACCTTGCAAAGAAAAAAGCTTATTATGATCGGTTGAGCCCTTTGAAAAAAAGTCGGACGACCGGACATTTTTATTGCTGATTCGTCATGTCCAGACGATAATAAACCATTGAGATTTCGCTGGAGAGACCTTCCAGAGGTTTTGCTGAGGAGACCTTCCAGAGGTCTCGCGCCAGAGAGCGACCGAGGAGGGGTGCACAGACGGACTGATAGGAAGGGTGAAAACATGAAGTAGGTTTCGCTACTTTATAAATGTATTCCCGCATCGATCTACCCCATGTTACAATAAAATGGTTTGTAGTAAACGTATAAGACCTTTGTGCTACGTACCGGCCAAAAAGACGTCCGTAGCAGCAGCGTAAAAGACCTTTACAATCCCACCCTAATTCTCCGAACTGAGGCCGGCCCATACTTCAAATAAAAAAAAATATTTGACAGGAGGCCTAAAAAGAGACCCCGGAATTGTACAGTGTTAGTCATTCGTTTCGCAAAAATAAAATGACTCAAGCAACTCTGATAGAATTTGCCCGATTTGCATAGAAAGAGCTCGTAGGGTCCTAGGGCTGATTTTTGGGACTTGATCTAAGTCCAAGGGCAAAACTCAAAAAACTTTCTTCCTTTGAATAAAACAGACTTATGAAAATTGGTTAAGATTTACTGCAGCTATAAAAAAAAACTTCAAACCATTTAGGCGGCCCCAGCTCAGCGTCATTGGCCCAAAAATGCTCAAATTCAATACTATAAACAGTTTTTCCAATAAATAGGGTACACGCCGCATAAGCCCCGTTTACTTCGTACGGGTCTAGAAAGTTGTCTCGCTACAACTCATACGACAACCTCCAACTGTTTCCACCCTCCTCATATGAAGATAATTTACATTTAATTTCACTCAATTCGTTTTTATTGTACACACAAAATCGTTCACTAAGTTAATTTCGATTGAAAGCGAATCAAAATTACCATTTAAACGTTTTCAACTGATCCCACGTTAAGCCCACCAAATATTTTCATTTCTAGCCTAAAATGAATTTTTGTCAAAAATCTGGTAAGTAAGGCGATTGAAGCATTAACAAATCGAAATATCTTTTCATGAAAACGTTCAATGAAAATACTTTACAAAAAGACTTTTAAAGTCATTTACTCCGAATTCCATAGACCGACATTTGTATTATATTGAAAATGAATTGGGGATAGTAGGTAGAAAATGACAATCGCTTTACCAATTTCGAGCGTAGTAAAGGAAAGAATTCAAAATAGTCAAAAAATAGAAAAAAAGAAACTGTTAGATGGGACTCGAGATTGGTAGAGCGTTCTCTTAATAATTAATTGTCAAAACCTTTGTCTACGTTTGCAGATGGAGTGACAGGAATACTGAACATATCACAAAAGGTCATTCAACATTTCTCAGTAAAATTCAGAATACATTCTTTCGATATGGGAGTTTACATATTGATATTGACATCAATCATAGGACATCATTTTGTATTTTATTTCACTCTTTATCTGCTTGTCAAAACGTTAGGAGGGGTTATACACAGGCAAGATTTAAATTTCGGCAGGAAAACGTTGCTGTACGATAACATTTTATGATATTGCTAAGCCTTTATACTTCTTTTGTTGCTTTTCTTGTTACAAATACAAATTGTAGATGTAGCACGATTTATGAAGAAATTGCCTTAGAAAAGAAAAGGCAGTAATTGAATGGAAAACGTTCGCAACTAAAGGTAGGAGGATCATGTTAGACATTAAAAGCAATTTAACCAAAAATTTTCATTGGGATGGGCACATTGAGAGAACACTTTTCTTTTGTGAAATGTTTCGTTGAAGTAGTAACGAACAGTCACATATCATAGCGACGTAAGAGAAATCTAAACTTCAATTGATTAACTTAAAATTTGTGACCTAGATTTGTTAATGCTTGTGGGAATTATTTGCACAAACACAAAGAAATGAGATATATTTATGAATGTACACCAGCAGAATTCAGACGATATCTCCGAAAACAAAATTGGATTTCTGCATTGCTATGGGAAAATGAATAGCAAATTTATGAAAATAAATAACATTTTGAATATGCAAACACAAATGCTCGCTATTTCGGAAAGGAATGAATGTCTGAATTATAAAATACAACACGCCTTTTGTATTCAAATGGAAAAGCGAATATCATCTTCCTTCACAACCTTCACAAGACTTTGTATCTATCAATATTTGAGGCAACGAACAAGTGACTGAACCAAATGTTATAAAAGAAAACTAGGGAAAACCTTAATAATGCCTTTCAATAGATAATAACTTCCAATCGACTTATACCGAACTAAACAACAATTTTAGGACTGCAACCTCTACAACGTGAGGTACATTGTAGCAAACTGTTGCTTTTATCAAACGAAATAAAAAGGTGTTTCTTGGTATGTCGATTTTTGTTTACAAATAGCTTTTCTTTCAACTAGACAGAAATGACGTCACTCTACAGCATTTTTTACTTCCTCTCGACATGCTCAGACTCGTAAGTAGGCAGTACAAATTAGTAAGATGGGCAAAGCCCCACACCTAATTGAAAGCGCTTTAGAATAGAAGAACAATAGTCGCGTGCCGGGCATCAAGACCCAATTTTTTCGGAAAATGTTCTACACAAACGTTGAACTACGTCAAATTATCTTTATTACCAAGATGAAAAAGACAAGTTGATTTGACAAGAATTTGGCTAGTGTACACTGACGGAATCATAACATTGTGTACCTTTTTATTCTCTACTGAAATTTACTTCTGAAATAAAAAGCTGCACAATCTTATGATTTCACGAGTGTAAATAGCCTGCATTACCCACACAACACACGCCACGGGGAATAGACGCAAACAATAATACATTACATTGGACCCTGCGAAAGTAATTCATTACATGACGACACGATTTTGTGATAAGAGCCAAACTCACGAGGGCTTTTTTGAATAATAGTAGAGTCCGCGGCGAGTTCACAGAATTGTTTCCAAATTAATGAATTATGAAGCAGATCCAACGTACAATGTTTTTTACTCGTTGTCCCACGGAAATTATTCATTACATGCCTTATCAGACAAATTCAGACATATCTTAACTCCCAACAAAAATTACAGCGAACCATTTGATTTAAATCGGATTTGTTTTCATTCATTACATGCCATTCATTACATTTAGCCCCAACCGGAAACTTCTCATTACTTGTGTCACCTTCGGCTGTCTTCGGAACACTACGTGTCACCTTCGGCTACCTTCGGACCACTTCGTGTCACCAATTCTTCTCAGTGATTCACATAACTTTCCTGAAGAAACTAACTGTCTAGGTATTCAGAATTTAGCAAAAAATTCAAGATGGTGTCACTTTGACAGCTGGCAGCCATTTTCTTATGATCCCAAAAAATTCTCCTGATAAAACTTTATAACTTTCTAGAAGAAGCCATCTCTCTAAGTATCGTTACTCCGGAGCTAAAATTCTAAAAGTCCGAGCATTACCTAAAAAACCCTCAAAACGGCTTTTCCAGAATTTCCCCGGAAAAGCGGCCGGCATATGAAATTTTTCATTTGGGACCGAGACTGACGTTCCCTGAAAATTTTAAGGAAATCGCTTGGGCGGTTCTCGAGAAAAAATAGTAGATAGATACATAGATCGTGGACACACAACACAGGAATAAAATTTTGATTATTTTCAAAGATTATTTTACCATTTTTATATAGAAATTGGTCATCTTTGATTGGCGATATCTCGGCTCGATTTCAGCCGATTTTGATGAGTGTGAGCTCGTTGGAAAGCTGCTGCGACGTTGTTTGTAATTTAGAGTGGGAGGGGGAGGGGGTCGAGGCAAAAAACTCAAAAGTTGTCTTGTCCCAAAGGTTTTTGTATGGAGCTTTTTTGGGTTTTGTGGACGTTTTTTTTGGGGTGTGGGGACTGCGTCACTCTCTCCGCTACCGCTCTGAGCATAATAATCCGCGTTACAAACCGTCCAGGTCGGAGGCTAGATCATTTTTTTACTAGTTCCGCTCGTTTTTGTGAGCTTTTGCTCACATGGATTCTATTAAAGATCCTTTCGTTACCGACGTTTTTACTGTGTCAGTGGTAACTTGCACACAAACCTAGTGCCATCTATGATGTACTAGGACGGAAACTAGTAGGGCTTGCCAGTTCGCCCAATCAATGTGTTTTATCGGCAGACAATGCAATTTAATAAGGACGTAATCACAAATTTAGCAATTGTACGCCTACAACTACAATACTGCTAACTTGCATCACAGATTGATAGATATCTGTATCATATACTGTATATACTGTATCAGATACTGTATCAACAACGACTTGACCGATTTTCGTCATCTTCGAACTTAAACCTAAAACTTTAAGAAAAATTTATCGAAATCATGATGTGAGTTCTAGAGGCTGTCGCCACAAATGTATTTATGCCGAATTTGATATCTAATTCCTTAAGTAAATGTTAAGTTAGCCTAAGGCTGCATATAACCTCTCCATTCTTAATTCTACTCTAATACTCAGTGAGGTGGGCTGGTGTTGAAAAGTATTGCGGTAGCGTTACAAATCTCTGCTATGGATTTTTCATTTCTAAGAACCAACCCACAATTTCTTATTTGTAATGTTGGAAAAGTCTTATTTCTATATCTAAGCTTATGTAATTTACGAGAGGATAAAGACGGATACCGTTACTTATTTCGGTTCAAAAAGGATTTCTACTTCACGTTTTACATCAAAGGAACATGTCCTTTAAAATATTTTCTTGAATCAACAAAAAAATTTTGTTTTCACAAGCTGTTTACATTTTCACTGATAATCAACTTCAACGAAATAAGCTTTGTATTTCCCACGCCTGTCCAGACACATTATGGAAAGTAGAATAATTTTGAGTACGTGATAAACTTTATAAACCGTAAAAAGATTAATTCCTCGTCATTTTCATCGTCTTTTGAGTAAATAATTCATAAACTTTGCAAATAAAACTAATTCATAGAGTGAGTTTGTTTGCATAACGAAATAGGGTAAGTCCTCCAGTGACGAGTAACGAATGTGAATGATGCATATCTCATCATCATCATCATCATCATCATCATCACACTTTATAGACCGTTTGTACCTTTCGGTGTGAGGTCTTTACTACTGATCATGGACCACCCTTCTCCATACTCCCCTATCCTGTGCCAAGGAGATGGTTTGTTCGCCTAGAGAAAGTCCCCTACCTTCTAAATCGGATTTAATTGAGTCTATAAACCTTCTCCTTGGCCTACCCCTGGGACGCACACCCGGGACTTGAGCATCCAATATCCTCTTTGGTAGCCTGCTATTACCCATCCTCTGAACGTGCCCGTACCACCGCAGACGACTAATCCTTCGTACCCCATCGTTGACGATTAGGCAATGTAAAAAAAAAGGCATATCTCATCAGTGAAATAAATTCGGGTCGTAAACCATTTGATTCAGATATAATTTTGATCTATAAAACTAAACCGCAACAACAAATCAAAAATTAATGACAACGATTTGCAAATTAAAGGACATTATGTGAACGACGAGATGGACGAGAGACAGCATTCACATACCGAACAGAAATCATTTCAATCAAAAAGAATAAAACTTTTTACGACCCGTAAATCTGCAACAACTTGAAATATTTTGTATCTTTTTTTCCCATATTGACGGACCGAAGCATTAAAACGTATCTGTGGCACAATAAAAAGAGGATCTATATTTTACGAACCGGAATGTTTCTCATAATTTTGATGACATAAAATCTCTCTTGTCAATAAATTCGCAATACAGGGCACGAGGCACATAAGAAAAACTCGACCTTAATATAAATATAAAGAAAATATATTTAATAAGAAAAAGTTTCGTTCATATTATGCTGTTTTCGTGATATTATATTTTTAAGAAACAAAACCTCTTATGCGGTCGTAGAAAACGTGAGTGTTACATATACTTCAACGATTCTAGGGATTTGAAGTTAAATAGCAAAAGTTTGATATATACCTATTACTTGTACACACTTGTCAAAAATTTTATTAAAGCATATGCTCCGCAGACCGGTCCGATACTTGTAAAACCTACGTTCGTCGCAAGAATGGAGATTAAATGTAATGAATATTTGCTAAGTTAGTGATCACAACAAAAAGGGGTTAGGACCGAATGTCCAAAAAAAATAATATCCCGAACCAAAATATCCTCGTGGACAAAATATCCCCAGACAAAATACCCACATTTTTTTCATTAAAAAAAAGGACCAAATATCCCCGAACAACATATCCCCGATCAAAATATCCCCTCAGACAAAATATCCACACTCAAAAATTGAGAATATAATATAAGGCCTGAAATAAACAACCAAAAACAAAAAAGCAGGGTCGAGGGGCGGCAGCCCCCGAAAAGCAAGGTCAAGGGGGAATATCCCCTCTTGCGGGGTCTAACGGGCGGAGCCCCTAGCGGGGTTGGGGCAGCGCCCCATTTGCGTAAGGCCGCCTGCAAGGCTTACAAAACCCCCCGCAGGTGCTGGGGTGAGGGGGCAGAGCCCCCCAACACACAATAATATCTAATTAATAATACCTACCTATATTCACCATCTCTGAGTAGACATTACATCTGGGGATATTTTGTCCGTTCCTTGTGGGATATTTTGTCTAGGCACATTTTGTCCGGGGATTTTTTGACTGTGGATGATCGGTCCTAGAGATAAATCCCTTCTTCCGAAACAACTGATATCAATTTGGGTGACGCTTACAGCTTCGGAACGCAAAAAAATCTTTGAAAATATTTTCACTTTTCATCAAAAAAATGCGCCACAAATGCCGGAGTCAAAAATTTGGCTACCCGTACTCCACACATCACGCAAAACTTAATTTTTTTTCGTGTCAAATCTGAAAGAACAGAAAAACTATGACATTGGGGGGGGGGGTGGTCCGGCATTTGTAACGCATTTTTTTAATCCAAAGTGAAAATAATTCAAAAGAATTTTTAGCGTTCCGTCTCTGTAAGGGTCACCTAAATTGATATCAGTTGTTTTGGAAGATGGGACGAGGACTTGCGTCATGTTTCCCTTTTAAAAAGGCTTTTTGTTGTGATATCAGTAGTTTTGGAAGAAAAGAGGAAAGAAATTTTGGAGAAAAAATTTAAGGCGAAAAAAAAATTTCCGGCGAAAAAAAATTCCGACGAAAAATATTTTCGGCGAAAAAAAATTTCCGATGAAAAAAATTCCTTTGACACGAAACACACACGAAACATCTATCTCCAAAAAAAAAAAAAAAATCGCCCTAAGTCCGCCCCATACGACCGTCCGTCGGCCCTTTTGTAGGTCACACTGACACACTACACACCCAACCAAGGCGCAAGGGAAAAAGGTCAAAACTTAGCTGTATATATTCCGCCGCCGTCTGCGAAAAAAAATTCTTAATTTTTTGTTCGTAAGTGGACTTGCGTCACGGGAGTATTGATACCGCGCGCCAATGATTAGGTCCTTACTAAATTGTATTGTAAATTCACCAAAAGGTGATTTTGACAGATGTTTTCTCTACATCATAACAAAAAAAATTGGACCAACCTGCGGGCCTAGGGAGAGGCCTCGTGCACATGCTTTCTTGGACAAAAATATTCCTCTCAATATTCCCTAAAACAGACATTCGAGCCCACCTCTAAACTCGGCTTCAAATGTTTTTGCCTTCGAAATCTGATGCAATTTACCCTATAACGAGACTCATTTTGAGGAGTTTGCTTAAGGACTCACAGTTCAACAACTCCTATTGAATCACTGATTAGAAAACACCCTTGTCGAAAGAAGATAAGAACCGAAACGAGGTTGAACTTTGATAGCCAAAAATTTTATTGACTATGGACATGGACTTAATGTTTATCTGATAATTTTTTCTTTGCTCGCGTGAATTAATTAATTGTTGGCATAATAAAGCCGAATTTTTCATACCGTCGTGTGCTTATAAATTTACTTGTTATCAAGTTTCAGCTGTTTTCAAGGTTTTCCATACAAAAAATACACTGAAAACAGAGATAATGTCGATAATGTTGAAAACAGCATAACAAGTAAATTTAAAAGCACGTGTTTGTATCATTTGAATAAAATTTTTCATTTAAGTAGCAGAATAGCTGTTTTGGAGCTTCTGCGGAACGCAAGAATTCTTTAGAAAATATCTTTCACGACAATACCCCTTGTGTTATAACATACTCTTATCAATAAAGTGACATGAAAATGTGGGTGGATGGAATATACAATTTTTCGAATACACAAAAGTTAACATTTTCCTGTTCTCCCCATTCCTATTCAATGGATTCACCTTAGCACCTGAGTCATAAAAAATATGTTCAGCAAATACGACGAAGAACTGATATAAGTCTGAGAGGCTTTTTTTAAAGAAAAAATTTCCTTTCAATGTTTTGTTGTTGCTATGTATAAACGGTTCAATTTTGTGTAAAAGATCTCATGGTCACTTGATTCAAGAGGGTTTCTTATTTTGTTATTCGATCAAATACGTGAACAGAATAACGGTTGACAATGGTATCATAAAAATGAAGAATTTTTCTTAATTGAGTTCATATTTCATTGTATCGAATCGATATACATCTTAACGAAGTTGTAAACGAAATCTAACTTTTGGACAAAGTTTCTTAATGTCATGTCATTACCGCAAAACATTTTCAGTATCTACATTCAGCAATATGAAAAATTTATTTTCGATTGATATTTTTTTTTTTTTGATGTTTTTTTTATTGTTGTTATCTTGTCATTGTTTCTGTTGTTCTGGTGATATGAACGAGATGTCTTCAAGCCCTGATTTAGCTGATAGTCGGAGAAAAGTACCAACATTGCTTGCCATTAGTCAACTCACATTGTAGTAGACGCTTAGCGTCTTCGCTATCCCCGAAAAACCTTTTTTTGCCATCTAAAATTTTCAATTTAATACAGTTTACTGACTTAAGCCACATGACTGAGATGCTAAAAATCAATTCCTTTGAAACGAAGCGTAAAAAAAGAATTCTTTGTATTAACTACACATAAGTAAGCTTTTTCCACGATCTCTAATTTTTGACTGAAATTAACGTTTCCCTTCTGTTCTTTATCGACTTTATCGATTTCAATCCACACCGGCTAGGAAATTTAGCGTCACATTGCACCTAGAGGTGTGCGCGGGTAAATTTTTCTCAATGCTTCAAGAAACTTTTTGGCCGCCACCGAGAAAAATTGGCCGGCGCACACCTCTGGAATGTGACTCTAAAGCACCTAGCCGCTTTGGATATATTTTAAAATTATATTTTTGATGAAAATATAATGTAGATTTTGTGTCTGTTTCATGGAATGTTAATAGATAATTATGTAAAATTTATGTAGATCATGCATATGTACAAAATATTGATAATAATTGTACCAACGATGGCTTTTGCTTCATTATTTTCCCATCATTTTGACATTTCAAGTTGGAAAAGTATTTACACCCACGGAAAAGTGAAAACCGACACATTTTTGTTTTTTGTGGTTTACTGACTTTATTGATTTCTCCATATAAAAATACATGCAAAAATTCACAAATTCAAGTAAACACAAAACCAAAAATGTGTGCGTTTTCACTTTTCCGTGAGTGTACATCATTTTAACATGATTTATAACATTTTTTTCATTATTTACATAAATTTTAATTTAACGGAAAATTTATGGAAAAATCATGTTGAATTTATGTAAATCATGTAAAAATGATGAACAAAAGATGGAATGCGCGGTGGCGCAGCGGTAATACTCGGGATTCGCAGTGAGAAGTCGCCAACAGTTCCATGTTCGAATCATGGGGAAGTTTGTTGAAAAGGTGGGTGAAAAAACGATTTGCTATTTACAAGAAAAATCTTAATGAAAATACCATTTGATGTAATCAATTACACATTAACCCTCATATTATACTTAAGAAAATATGGGCGATTGTTTCTTCTTGAATTATACATAATTTTACCATGATTTTTATAGTGTGTAATTTTTCCATCTTTTGTACATCATTTTTACATGATTTACATAGATTTTACATTATTTGTCCATGAATTTTCCATTAATGCGAAAATAATGTAAAAATAATGTAGCGAAATTCTTCGTTGTTCCCTTTATTATCCATCCATACATCTTTTTTGTATGACTTACATAACTTTTACATAATTATTACATCATTTTTCAAAAGACATATTATATATCGAACCAAATCGTTGTAACTGCTATTCGTGACAACACCAAGTTCTTCTAGTCCTAAACTTACCGTACCATTTTGGCTATAAGAAAAGTTTACCTCATTAGTGAAAAAAATTTTACTTCACTAGTGACGACAAGAGTTTTTTTACTTCATTAGTGAAGTTATGAGTTTTGGTTCACAAAAGAAGAGATCACACATGTAAGGCATGGTTTTCGTAGGAGATAAAAATGCATGAAATGCTCAACTTTCGAATGGGGTTGGCAATAAATAACTATTTTCGTGAGAGAATCGCTGAAAATTACATGCAAAGAAAAGAGAGAGAGAGAGAGAGAGAGAGAATAACTAGTAGTCATTTTCGTGTGTGATAAATCTTTGAAATCAGAGCAAAAGATATTTTTTGGAGTTCACCAACAAAAACATGTTTTTTCGTGCGTTATTTTGGTGTCGCATGAAGTCATTTTATTGCACTGAATGAAATTGATAAAAATTAAAAAAAAATTGGAAAAAAATGGAAATTTGTTGGTGAATTCCAAAAAACGTTGTTTGATACACGTTACGTATGCACTTTAATTTTTCGGCGCTTTAGCCACTTGTGGGCCTTGGCCATCCCTTGCTGCGTTTTGCCAATTCCTTAATCCGAGCGTCCGAAGATCTTGTTCGACACCATCAATCTATCTAATTTTTGGGCGACCAACTCCTTTCGCCCTTCTGGATCGTTACGGAATAATTTTGAGGGGGATCTGTTTTCATCCATGCGTGCTAAATGCCTCGCCACCTCAACCTTTTGACATTCACCATTGACACTATATCTGGCTCGTTAAAATCACACGTTACGTATGCTGGTAGTTTAACGCACAAAATGTGCGTTACTGGTGCATCTAGTGCGTTACTGGTGCATCTAGTGCGTAACTAGTGCATCTAGTGCGTAAATAGTGCATCTAGTGCGTAAATAGTGCATCTAGTGCGTAAATAGTGCATCTAGTGCGTAAATAGTGCATCTAGTGCGTAACTAGTGCATCTAGTGCGTAACTAGTGTAACTAGTGTATCTAGTGCGTAACTAGTGCATCTAGTGCGTAACTTGTATCAAAAAGTACTATTGTAATACGTCATAATTTTGCCATAGAGTAGAAAAAAATTTTGTTTCAAAAAATGTATAAAACAATGAATAAATAAATAAATATAGTCCTAATTTGAATCATTGAAGGTGATTATTTAAACGCGCGTTGCATTAGCCACATTACATTGAAATAAAATATTGGTACATCGCACACCAGACATAAACGGGCTAATTGCACACGAAACAAAAAATATCAGAGAAATTATGTTGACACTCGCGTAATAGTAATCACTTCGAAAAGTCAACCCTTTTCCTTTCGTAATGAAAGAACGAACACCTAATTTCGTGATGGGAGATGCAAACTCCAATGTCTAACTTTGTTTTTGTTAATTGAACATAAATAAATTCCTTACTATAATCGCGTCGCATTCTAACAGAAATATTGTTTTATTTGCAGACTAAATCGTTGCAGTGATGGTTGACAAATCATCTGGTTGAAATAGCACCTTAACATTGAAGACACGACAATAATGGAAAATGGAATTATTATTTACTGAAGAACGTCAATAAAATAGTAGAGTTTTTAATCATTTACAATTGTAAATGCGATTTTTGCGTTAAATATGTGATAACCTTGACGGTATATGGACAAAATCGCAGCTTAAATTTAGCGAGAATAGCTTAACAAGGACTATTGCTGAGCAAGGAAAATGCTCCGTCAAAAAAGACAACCGAAACCCGTAAGTTTTCTTATTCGATAAAAATTTACCTAGCGATCAATTTATCTAATTAAAAGAGAAAAATCGTTGTTATGTATAAAGCTTTCGATGTAGCTAATCTTCAATTTTAACCTTTGACTTTCCTTATCTTTTATACAAAAAAATCACCGTTTTCTACTCATCTTTCTTACGACTCTCTATAGAAAACATACCTAAAGCTATTTGCTGAAGACATTAGATGTGTAATGAGAATTGAAGAAACTGATAAGGAAAGGAAAAAAAAGGAAAAACAATTTTCATTTTCCGCTCTTTCTTATCTTCTGCTTTCTACAAATGAATTAGGTTAATTAAATAATACATTTTTCTCATAGAGACACGCCGAGCCAAGAAAGATTACCATTTTATGTGCGAATATGTAATGTATGTAAATACGCACTGATGAATAAAAAAAGCTCTCTCTAGGGTACATAAGTCTACGCAAAATATTTACGTGAATGAATTTAGTAGAATTTGAAAGGTTCAACACATGTGTGTGTTTTAAATACATAGAGCAATTGAGGAGTAGAAATGCTTTTATTGTTGTTTTAACAGAAGTCAACGAGCACAAATACATTCCTTATAGACAAACACATAAAACTTTGAATTAAAAAGTCAAGGAAATTCTTCAGAAAATAAATTGTAATATTGCAGTTGGGGGGAAGACCGAATAGACTTGTGAGTCGATCGAAAATTTTCGACGGCGGCTCCAATTTTTAAAAGAACGTCTGGAAACTACAAAATGCAAATTTTTTAACCTAGGCATCCCTAAAGTTTCTTTTCCTAAAATCTGACTGATTTCGGATGGTTTCTTCCAGGGCATAGTTTCGATGATTTTATTAACCGAAAAGTATCATTACTAAATATTGGTTAAAACTGCGGAAAAGTCAATTTGGTCATTTCATTTTTTTTCATTTTTAATAATCAAAAATGGCATCTATTTTTGCGGTCAGTAAAATTTTTTTTTGGTCAGCAAAATAATTGCTTTTGGTCAGCAAAGTTATTGCTTCTGGTCAGCAAAATTATTGCTTTGATCAGCAAAATTATTCATTGGTCAGCAAAATTTCAGCTTTAGGTCAGTGAAATAAAAGGAAAATAAAAAAATGGTACTATTGTAATGTAGCCGGACCTAAAGCTGAAATGGTCAGTGAAATTATTACTTCTGATCAGCAAAATTTTTGCTTCCGGTCAGCGAAATTATTGCTTCGATCAGTAAATTTAATGATGTTTATATGTTGTATATAATGTTTCGTATAAGGTCAAACTTACTAGGCTTTTTAGACCCGGCTACATTACAATAGTACCATTTTTTTATTTTCCTTTTTTTTGGTAAAAGGAAAAAAGTAAATCTATTTTCAAGCCTCACATATGAACCGTTACAATATTTCAACATTTTCCGTACAAGAAAAAAAAGTGATACTATTATAACGCAACCCCTAGTTTATGTCATTTCGTTAAAACACAAGTTTTTGTGGCAATTCGTGAAATGTCAAACTTGCTAGGCCTCCCGTAATCTGTAACATTTTCTTAAAGCGCAAATTTCCTAGGTTTGGTGGCCACATAGTTTGTGTGATATTTCATAAAAAGGCCAACTTTTTACGCTTGTTAGATCCTAGTCTGGACATTTCGTAAAAGGGCAAATTACTTAGGCTTTTGGTAGCCACTTAGTTTTTGTGACATTTCGTGAAAAGGAAAATTTCCAATGTTTGTTAGTCTTAACGTTTTTATATAAGAATTTTTTTAGTTGTTATAACTTCGATAAAATTGTGCGTGTGGAACGGTGGCTCGATGAATGGGCTGGCAGTTCGAATCGTTGACAAATATCAACGTTACGGTCTAAAAGTAAGGCGCGTACTCTTTCGATACTGTGAAAAACTTTAGATTTGAAAAACAAGATTCTATTCTAGTAAGATTTCTATTAAGCATATCAGTTGTACAAAGTAAAAGTAAGATGTGTACACTTTGCTGTTTGAAAGCTGAGTCAGTCTGCAGTTGTTCCAACTCCCCTTATATAGCGATGGCTGTTTCGATAGGAATGTTCTGGAATGTTAGCGTTTCGTCAAGTGACATCAAATGGGTTGCGCCCTCTCTAGTGTCAGTGTGAAATGTGTGATGCGCGGGAGTGTTTGGTTTTGCAAGTTTAGTTATGCTACATGCGCTTAGTCCATTTCGTAAAAGCACCCGGTGCGACTAGCGATGTGTATACTAAATGACATCCGGTTCTAATATGAATAACGCACCCCGGCGCGAATAGTGATATAAATGGCTAATGGCACCCGGTGCGAATAGTGATATGTATGTCATGATATGGTGTCAATGTCACTTCGTATTTTTATTAGGGTTACACTTGGTCCAAACCAATTATTTTGCTGACCAAAATAAATAATTTTGCTGACCATAAACATTAAATTTGCTGATCAAAGCAATAATTTCGCTGAGCATAACCAATAACTTGGCTGACCAAAAGAAACTATTTTTCTGACCAAACAATAATTTCGCTGACCATAAACATATATCCCATTAAAAATCTCAAAAAGTTCCAGCTAACAACGAACATAGATTTAATGTGCTTTTGTACACAAAAAATGCATAAAAATGTGCATTTATTGTAGTTGTGCTCTATGGGAAAATATGACAAGCAGATTTCCTAAGGTTGTGGTTCCAGAGAAACCATGTAAGATTTCAGAGTGGACAATGTCTTATTAGCTAGGATAATTGTTAAACTCTGTCCAATTTTCTGTTGAAACAACGAAGCAAAACATTTAAGATTAAGTTGTTAATAATGAACATTATGAACAGAACGGAAGTTCTGTTGGAAAAACCATACAAAATTTCGAAAAATTTCCACAACTAAAGTTCGAATCGATGAAACTAAATCACAACACATGTAAGACGTGAAAATTTTGATTGATTTATTTCACCATATCTTCATCGATCAACATTTAAAACTCATACTTCCAACATATGACTCTGACTGGTGTGTAACGATCCGAAATAATAAATGAAAATATTAATAGAGCAAAATGCTTGAGAAATTTATATTTATTTCCTTATTTTCTGTTTTTCAATAAATACTTCGACTTTCGGCATTTATAAATAACTCTTCAACTCTTCAATTCGAACTTTATGAGTTACATAACATACTTTGTTTATGTGATTCAACTTAGCGAATTTTTTTACTTCTTACAAGTTCACAAGTAGTAGAAGAAGGAGAAGAAGAAGTTAAGTATTAATTAAAGTGAGCAGCTTAGTTACGAAACAATTTGCCTTGAAAATGTATTTATGATTTCAATCTCAAAACGAATAAAATATGACAGAAATGGGCTTTCAAAATTTTATTTCAGAAGTCGTTTTATCAAGTTAATAAAATATTCGAATAATTATTGGAATTGCTTTATGAATAGTTGGCTCAAAATACATTAGACGAAAAGATTCATAAAAGATAACATTATTTGAAAAGCGCTTACTTAGTCGTTATTCGATGAATTATATAGGGTGGTCCAAAATTGAAAGTGTTTGACACCAACGACATACTCTCGGGTTTTACTTGATATACACAGGAAGAGAATAGTTGACATAGTGTAGCGTTTCGTTTTCTTTCTCTCGACCAAAAAACCGGTTTTGCATGAGAAAAATACAAAAGAAAATGTAGAATGAGTGATAAAAGAGAAATTATAAAGGTGCACAAGCTTATGATTCCCTTCCTGTGTAGAGTTAAATTTCATTTCTCTGTTAAAATTCGCTAGTTGAGTTTCACCGAAGATTGTTCATATTTTGCTTTTCGGTTCATCATATTGAGATGAATGACTTGACTGATGATAGGCACGATATGCCGATGCTTCTGATATGTTGAAGAACTCGATGGTCCGTAGTTGAGTGCAACCTGACAAGGACAAAAATATTTTTATTAAATTTCTCAAGCTATGATTGCCCGCTACTTTCCCTAGTGATCAAAAAATTAAGCAAAAGGCGAATAAGGAATGCGGATTAAGATTTTTAATCTATGTCACACATACATTATGTATACCCCTCAGAAGTTATTCATTACATGTATATCTGTATTTAATGACGCGTTTTTGGATGGGACACTGAGTAAAACTGAGTATACAGTGGGAGCTGCTTTGTAAGTCATCCATTCTTAATCATTTCGTGACACATGCAAACTCATTCGTGTATTTTAAGCTAATAGCTTTTGAAACTGTTTTTTGACTCGTTCAGTTGTGTACCTCGCCTTCGGCTCGGAATAAAAATTCTACACTCGTCAAAAGACAGTTTTCAAAGCTTTTTGCTTGAAAACACCCTCTAGAGTTTTCACAAAATTGATCCCTCATGCATAACAACTTACTGCCGCAGCCTCCATTGTAATCTAGGGATCTCCCGCGTTTTATGCGGTGTTTTTATACCGCCTATCTTCGAACCGCATAATTCGAGCTTGATACCGTTATCAACATTTGACATTGAAAATGTATTACCCGATGTGTAGTAATAACAAATGGGTTTTCATGTCATACTTTTTGAATGGATGTAGTCTTCGTAGACATAAAATTCTATCAAATCATTTTTTTTATAAATTTATAAAATTCGTGATGAAATTGAGAATTTTTGTCACACGATGTGTTTATTAAACATGTTTCTTTGATTTTCACATATCGTTACAAAAAGTATCAGTTCATTTTTTGCAACTCGTCACATATTCCTTTTATTCCTGAGGAATGTTAAAAGACTTTTCAGCGAATGAGATCTACAGGCCGATGGACGGATTGGCGAAATTTTAGTACGCCATCCGACAGATTCCAAAATTGAATCATGTCAATGTAGTGAATGACATTTCCTGTCCGCCCGATATTACTCCCATTAAAAATCCAATATAATGATAAGATTATGTCAATTATCTCTATTGTTGTCTTTCTTGTCTAAATTTAACACACATCTGGTAACACAAAACGCGCATATACCCGAAGTTACGTCGCATATTTCGAACCCGTCAAAACCGCATACAACTAAATCCGCATAAATCAAATACCGCACAAAACGCGGGAGATCTGTACTATTATTCGACATTTCTGAATTAATTCGCGCCCTTTTTCCACATAGAAATCTGAAGTTGGCAATGAGACTTTGGTGCAAAATTTTCCGATATAATCACAAAATCTGCAATAAAATCACAAATTTTGCTATAAAATGCGATAAAAGTGTAAATTTGTTGTATAGGATAATGTCCAAACACATGGTCTAGTAGGCAAGGTGTACTGATGAGTCCTAAACGACGGAATCAGCACATTTATTTGAGTATGCATTTTCGCCGAAAAAAGTTGTTTTTTCAGTGTTAACTAATGATGAGTATTGAAACTGCATCATCAGTTAAAACACCTTGGCATTGTCTATATTGCTTCAATTTGACGTTCAAATAAAAAACGAGAGTAAGTTATTCTCACCCAGAGACTATCGAAATAGTCTGCAAAGGCGTGCTGCGTAGAACGTAAAATTTAGAAATTAAGTTGACTATAACGCTTTGATCAGGAATAGAGAAATGAAGAGTAGAAAGTTTAGAGCAGCTGTAAAGTCAACATTTTGTTTTTGCCGTAAGAACTTTCGGACGGCTTTAATAACACACTGTATGTAACGTATCACACTTTTCCGAAGCGATATGAAGGACAAATCTTTTGCCTTATTTCGTTAGTTTTTCGGAGATAGTAAGCAATGATCCATCCTCTAATCCTACATGGGTTGTTAAGGCAGATTATTATCATTATTTTCGCAGATTCAGGAAATGCAAGTAGAGTGTTTAGTAAGCTGAGAAAGAGAATAATATAATTGTATTTCTCACAACAGAATTCTTTATTTAGAATTTTATGACCATCATACATATCTTCAAGAATAACACCAAACTAAAGAAAATCCATAAACAAAAAAAATACTTATTTCGACTAATAATTCCTAAGATTATTATCAAACAATCAAATGAAATTTACTGTTAGACTAGCTCTTTAATCTCTTTGTGCCATGACGGCTGCTTCATTGACAGAAAAGCGTTTCGTATAATTTATGCGATCTCCGTCATAATTTGTCATGACAATTCGACCCGATTGAAACTCTCGGTTCAGAAATTTTTTGATGATCGTTATATTCGGCTTGGTCATTTCCAAATTATAAGTCTCGGAAATGAAACTTTTTATTTTAGCCAGTGTAACGCCTTCTTTTCCAGGAACATCATCCCCAGCAATTCTTAGAGCACTCACCACCATTGCAGCGATGAAACTGCTCTTTGTAAATTTCTGTAAACGTGGTGGTCTTCTAACACCTGCCGATATTTTGGATTCTATATTTTCTACCAACGCAGCTCCTAAATCCATTTTTGCGCTTTGAAGACAAAAATTAATAAATCAAATTAAATTTACTTCAAATAAATTTTACTGATTTAAAGCACAGATCAACTCATACAAACGAGAAAGAAACAACAATCAAATTTTTCACGACGTGACGTACATGCGCTGTCAGACCAAATGACTCTGCGAACAGATTCCGAATGCATTCGCAATAGATTTTATTTTCGCTGGGACATTACCTAATATAGTGTCACTGTAGCATAACGTAGACAAAATGAGGGGGCTGAGCCTTTGGGTGCATTTTTCTTCCTGAAAAATACAGCACCCATTTGGGACCTAAAAGCAGCAAAATGGCTAGTAATGAGAGACGCTCCTACTTCTGTGCCTAACTGACATTCGAAAGGGTTCTGTACTTCATATTCCTTTGACGACAAACGAAGCGTCTTCATAAGATTTAACAAACCAAAGTGCTGATTTCGTCGTTTACGACTCATCAGTGTACCTTGCCTACTAGACCATGTGTATATCAGCACACATACACTTATATGCGGTCTTAACCAACTTGTACACTCTACTAACACACCGAGAGTGAATGCATTAAAGTAAATTACTATCTCTATTAGGTTAGAACAATGTATACAATACTCGCTCTCGGCTTTCGCTACAACCATCATTCCATCGCGGTAATACTAAAAGAGCCATTTTGATTTGCGTTTATTGTAAGCAGTGAAACTCAGAATATAGCCCGTACCGTACGATACTTGCTATAGAATGCAGACATTAAACTTTGTTGAGTTACATCTATTAAAATATTCTGCCGTCATAAGGAAAAAAACTTAAAGAAAATCAGCGACGATTTTCCACGAATTTCGCCGAAATAAATCAAAATAGCGAAAAAATTAAAAAAAAAAAAATAGTCGCCGAGAATCTTTTGTTTAATTTTGTCGCTATTTTAATTTTTTTGGCGAATTTCGTTGCAAATCTTCGCCGATTTTCTTTAGGTTTGTTTTTCTTATAACGGCAGTAATGTTGGTGTTAGATTTTAATTACCATCTTTAAAACAGAATATAATTATCGCTTGATCATTTTTCAATTACTCAATGAAAATGGTTCACTTTCTTGCCAATCTCATTTTGGGTACATCATTAATTTAAAAATCTAGATCTGGAAGTTGTCAATAATTCACCATGGTGACGGTAGATTGTTCATTGTTCGTTTTCCGAATCGACATCAACTTCACGCGCTAAACGAATGTAAAAGTTTTGAATTATCATAACCAGGGGTTATCACCTGCTTGCTGAGAGATGTCAAAACGTTCACTCAGAGTGAAGTTGGTTGTAATTTCAGTTTTCATTCACAAAATCGTTTACGCTTGCTTTATGTGAATGAAATTGTGCGAATGCAACCAGCTTCACAGCAAACGTAAACGATTTTACGAATGAAAATTCCCCGTGTAACCAAATTTTATGTAGAAATATCAAATTCGCAACTAACTTCACATTGAATAGCAGAGCCTATTATTTGGGAAAAAGTTCCCAAAATTTCCCAAAAAAATATAAAAAATTTCCAAAATAATTTAATAGTAAATGAAGGGCATCTCTTGCTAGACAAGTTGAAAATTCGAAATTTTGGATTATCTGCTCAGGAAAATTTTCATTTTTAAATTTCAATCTTTATTAGGTTCCAATAGCTTCATTTTTTGTGTTTTCTGCGAAGTGTGATTGCTGAGATATGCCCTAGGGCTACTCTCGTAAAGGCCCTCCTAGCGCTCAACAAGAAAAGGGTAGAACAAATGTTTCTCGTATCGGATAATGTAACACCATGGCATTGTTTTCAAACCGGTTGTGAGCGTTGTGAGGGACTGAAATCAAAATTTCCCGAAAAAGTTTAAAAAAATTCCCATATAGAGTGCTATTCTGCCCTTTTAACTTAAAGCATCATAAGTTGAAAGCTCAGAACTTTCAATTTCAATGCAAAATGTATAGAAAATGAAAACTTTCATTTTAAAATACGATGTTATAAACTAAGTATTCACAATGAAATCAGCTACACTTCCGTCATAAGGGAAATTTGTTTCGTTCGTTTTTTCGCTAAAATTCGTTCGCTGATTTTTTCCAAGTTTTTTTTCTTATGACGGCAGTGAAGTTTTAGCATTTGTTTTCATTTCTTTTGTTATATTTAAAATTTAGAATTTTTCCACCATTTGTTGGGCATACTTTTTAATGTTTATTTGTTTTAATAAAATTCAAAATTAAACAAACAAACTTACGCGAAATATATTTCGATCACCCTAGATCATCTTCGGTCGCGTGACTAAATGAGACTGCTTCGGATTCCGTATTTCCTTTCCAGTGATAACGAACATTCGTACGATAACAGAAAAAACACACACTAACACTTAATGCTTTATCCGATTTATTGTTTTTCAAAAATTAAACAAAGGAGACAAAATCGGTGCTGGGTCTGTGTTCATAAGTTTGGTATTATTTTTGTGCATGTACCAACTTTCCCATGCATCTAAGAGGTACGGTTTTGTTACTTGTTTTTTCAATTTTACATTTAACCTTGTTATACCCGAATGCAAGTCTTTTACTACATGCTTTGCCACTGCAGATTTTTCAGGTCTGTTATATCTTATGTGGGCACAATGTTCTTTGTAACGTTTTATAACTTGCCTTCGAGTTTGGCCAATGTAAATTTTGTAAGTTTGTTTGTTTAATTTTGAATTTTATTAAAACAAATAAACATTAAAAAGTATGCCCAACAAATGGTGGAAAAATTCTAAATTTTAAATATTTATTCGAGTATACGGAAGTCCGAGAAAAAATCGTAATTTCATTTCTTTTGGTTTTTAAATTGAAGACAATGGAATTTGTTTAACATGAAGTTGACGTTGATGCGAAAAGCAAATGCTGACATTTGAACAATGAACTGTCATAGAGGTGATTATCATAGATTTTATTTTATGTTTTTTGGAATTGGTGGATAACACCCCCTAAAAAATTGAGAACTTAATATTTAGGTAAGTACGCATTCAATTTTACAACATGCAAAATTCTAAAACTTTGCCTTTGTGACTAACCTTTCAATTTTCCAAAACAAGCCAAAACATTCAAAAATATTTGTAAGCGTGTAACCATACGAATAGTTAACCACATTAGAGATGAGCGGGTCGACCATTTTTCGAAACCCGACCCGTACCGAGCCCGATCCGCCCGATCTCCGCCGAGGCGAACCCGACCCTATTAAAATTTTCGAAACCCGAAAAAAAAATTCGGGTTCGGGTTCGGGTCGGGTTTTTCGAAGTTTCGGGCAACCCGCTCATCTCTAAATCACATCTTCGTATGGTTTGAGAATGCATTGTAAGAAAGTCGGTCAGTTGCTAAGCTGAGCAATCGTATTGCGACGATTTGCTTAATTTCGCTATCATATTCGACGACAAACTAATTTTGATCGTTTGGTCAGTGTGTATAAGCAATAACAATCATCGTCATAAAGTTAACACTCGAAACCTTGCAAATAATGTTTTTTGCATTCTGTTATCCTTACTCTCTGAACGTTCCCGAAACAGCACAAACGGCTCAATCTTGCCAACTCTTCCACTGACTATCCCAAATAACAAATGGTCGACTGTAAACGGCTATTTATAGTCTTCTATTTATCGATTGATTGAATAGTAATAAAAATGTATAATCCGCCGTTACAACCCGCCCGGGTCAGAGGCTAGATCATTTTTATTTACTAATTTCGCAACTTTCTGTGAACTTTTGCTCACATGGATTCTTCTTTCGTTACCGACGTTTTTACTGTGTCAGTGGTAAATTGCACACAAACCTAGTGCCATCTAGGATGTACTAGGGCGGAAACTAGTAAGGCTTAGAATGGCGGTCTGCTCCTTCATGTGTTTTATTTTTTTTTTTTTTTTTTGACCACATGTCTAACGTGAATTCCGATACACGCCCAACGATGGCTAGCATTAGGATTTTTCCTGGTGCTAATTATATCTCCGTCTAATACAACTAACTGTACACAGAATTCATCGAACATGGGTGACTTGGGAACCAAATTCTCAACTACCCATATTATGAAGCCGTCACTTTCATGCTACAAATTGAAGAAAAATCCTATACAGAATTTTTCCCCATCAGGATTGAGCCCGGATATTCTTGGTGCAAAGGCAGTACGTTACCACTGAGCTAACCCGTTCGCTCGATTGATTAAATATTCGACTATAAATTAGCGTTTAGAGTCGGAATCAATTTTTTTTTCAATGTACGTTTTTCCTAAATTCCCATTGCTTCTTACGTTTGACCTTTGCCATGCTCAAAAGAACTCCAATGACAGACACCTCGAAGTAATTGTCATTTATTAAATAGGTAGAGGCTATTTGCACCCGAATTTACAAATAGTGTCAGTATTGTTGTAGTGTCAACATTATTGTAGATCCAATTAGCGCCAAAATTGCTAATATCATTTATAAAAGGAACATTCAGGGTGCGAATAGCGTTTAAAATAATAACAACACTATTTACACCCGGGTGGCAATAGTCATTTCGTATTAAAAACCAGCAATCTACCAAATCCTCTCTACCATACAAAATCTATAGATTGCCATATAGTGAAATTTGTGTCACTTTTCAATTACCACGTCGGGGTCGCCCGTATTTCTTATTTTCTTTGCTTTCCTCACATTCTCATGCCATCATCATTAAACGAGTCATTAAGAAAATGGCTCTTAGTCAAAAGAACACCGAACATTGAAAGACCTGAGAAACAGCGGCTTTGCAAAACTTTCAAAGATAGATTTTCAAGCCGCCCTTGCTTTCTTCTGTTACTCGTAAAAAAGCAATGAACTTTTCGTCAACACAAAATAGAATATCGTAGCTTCACATAGAATTCGTTCGTGCTTTTAGAATTCTGTATCATATGATACATTCGATGAATTGTTAGTCATATCTACATCTGTTGGGGAATTTACATGCATTTAATTCTTTACTATATTGCCAAAGCTTTAATTAACATAACTTTTAGATTTACTAGATTCCTAGAAAATTCATCAAGCCGAAATTCTGAAAATTTTGGTATTTTATGTAATTTCGTTGCCAAAACGCGTGATGTGGTAACACATGAAGCTACTTTATTGTATTTTTTTACGCAATTAGTGCAATAAAGGGAATGAAATTGCATAAAATCTTGTATGCAACAGGTGCGGCGTATGATGGAATTTTATCAACTACGGTTCGATAAGACTCTTTCAAGCAACATTATGTGCATACATTCTTGTGATTATGAAATAAATTATTAAATAAAATTAATTTTTTTTCTTGCCTTTTTTTAGGATTTAAAGCTTTTGTGTTCGTCTCTAATTTTATGATTTTTTTTTCTTTTTGTCTTCTATGTTTTATTCTGTTATGGAAGATACGATGGGGACTTAAAAAAATCTGTTGGGGTCTAATAAATATTACGGTGCCACGGGTAAGAAATGCATCCAAAATTCGTTGTGTTTTTTCACCCCTAAAACCTTTAGAAAATAGTTGCAAAGAAAACTAGTGCTTCATTCGATTCCATAAATAATTTGTTATTGTTCGCAGTTTATGAATTAACAACATCGAAGTAATTAAATTGGCGAAATAAAATTGTTGTTTTTAAAAATAGATTTTCAAGAGTTGAGATCGACATTTACACTACCTCAAGTTTCCTACAAGTTTGACAGTGCCTGCAACAAAATCAGTTTTTTTGGCTGGGACTCGTTCTCATAAATGATACTGTTAATACTTTTTACCTTTTCGGTAAATTCACTCTCCGTCTTTTGTTATGGAAAATTGATGATGTCTTATTCAACTCAAAATATTTAATTTCTTTCAATTAAAAAATAAATCAAGTCAATTTTGAGGTTATGTAAAGTAAATGTCATTTTCAAGGCTAGAATCACGAAAAAGATAAACGTTTATGCTTTTAATATACATCGAAGTTAAACAATAAATCAGTTCAATTGACTGTTAACTCACTTCAAATGTTTGAACTTTTAATTGAAGTGTGTAGGGATTATGTAACGAAGCTATGTATGAAGATTTTGTATACGAAGCTGAAAATTTCAAAACCGTTGGTAGGTGAATAAAACGTGTCATATGTGATTCTAACTGACTCTTAAAGGAAAATTTATTTTCGAAATTATCACAAGGGGTTGTTCATAAATTACGTCTGATTCATACATTATTTTAACGTATAGAACTAACAGTCGACTCGATACAATTTGCTCCCGTTTTGTCTTATTTTTACGAATGGATTTTTTGAGGTAGGTGAAGATAAAAAAATACCTAAAAACGTGATTTATGAAAAACCCCTTTGACAGCACATAAAAGCAACCAAAATCTAATCATCCATGTGCTTCAAATGGAACATTTTTAGTTGCATGGGCACCATAGAATTTGCCAAACATATGTCACTGATTTACTAAAGTTTTCTAATTGAATCAATTCACTAGCTTGTTTTAAATTAATAAATTAAACTATGAAAAACTAACCCGAAAAACCTACTACGAATAATTCATGAAAAAAAGTTGATTTCGTGTTGTGTGAAATGGATCGTTAAAATAACACTCGAGTATACACTAAGAATAAACATATGTTTTGTTCTATTGGATGCACGTTATACATAAAAATTTATAAATTTAAATAAAGTTTAAATTTTAGATATCAACGGAACGGTTTCATATGTTAGTGAAATTTTGTTTCAAAAAGTGACTTTTTCATGCGTCCTTTATATTATGCCGCTTTCTAACACTCCGTGAGAGAATAGTTATTTATGCAACTAGTTGCGAAATGGAGTTGTTTTTGTCACTAGATGTGAAGTTATCAAACAAGCGAAGCGAGTTGGATAACCACATCGTGTGAAAAAACAACCAATTTCGCAACATGTTTCATACAAGACTTTATGCAACAACTTGTGAAACGTGAACTTTTGAATGAGTGATAAAAAGTACCTTCACTAGTGACAAGAAGTAACTTTTTATCACGCAAATGAGTGATAAAAAGTTACTTTTTGTCACTAGTGATAAAAAGTAAAACCAGTTATAAAACGACCTATCTAACGTCACCGAAACGATGCATGAAAAAGTTCACTTTTCGCATCGGCGTTGCATAATCATTTTTATGCAACGACGTTGTGAAAAGTTTACTTTTTCATGCATCGTTTTACTTTTCATCACTAGTGATAAAAACTAACTTTTTATCACTCATATGGATGATAAGAAGTTCATTCAAAAGTTCACGTTTCACAAGTTGTTGCATAAAGTCTTGTATGAAACAGATTGCCAAATTGGTTGTTTTTGTCACTCGATGTGGTTATCCAACTCGTTTCGCTCGTTTGATAACTTCACATCTAGTGTTAAAAACAACTTCATTTCGCTGCTAGTTGCATAAAAAGCTATTCTTGCGTTGAGTATAAAGTTGAAATCAAACGCTGCGAGAAGAAGTACTTTTTTTTGACAAAATTATCAAATTCGTATTATGGGCGACAGACGTAAGAGCCGCCGCAGACAAATTTGTTCCAGTCAACAAGCGGGCTCGAAGACGACTGGATATTTGCTATGAATTATAAGCTTTGAGGTTTTCTATCCGCCATAATAATTTTTCTGGCTAGCCGCAGCCGACTTTTTTTCAACGGCTCTCACGCTTGTTTTGCTATATGAAAAATGTACATTATATATGATAGCACACCAAGAATTTCGTACTCAGTCGACTGATATATTTAAACAAAAGAAATGTCATTAATTTCGTTTGACCTATTTTAGAAGTCATTAAGAGATTCCTTTTCTTTTGTTGATGTACATACGAATGTCAATTTTATTTAAATATTATGGCGATAACTGTATTAATCAACGATCTTCAAGAACTGCAACTCTCACTTATTTTAACACGAACTTGGCATAGCGTAAATGCCAGAGCTAGAGAAATGTTTTAGTTGGCAGTGTTGATGATGGCAATGACAAGGTTAATCATTAAATAGTAGTAATAACAATAAAAATTAAAGTTCCAAAGGTTTGATTTTATATTCATGAAGTCTTTTGGGCGCTAAAAACATTTCAAACTCGACTTCAAATTTTTGATATTTTTCCGGATGTGTTTCCGGAAATTGTGTTTGTACTTATTCTTATTCAAAAATTACACACTCTCACAGGGGGCGGAGCTAAGAGAGGACAGTGAGGTCTTGAAAGAGCGTGCGTTGGCGTACCATGATGGTGTGAGTAAAAGAAAACATAGTTTTTGGTGTGCGCTTGTGAATGGCGTCTTAATGCAATAGCAACGTCCTCTCTGAAGTTGATAGAACTTAGAACAGGCAACACCAACAATTCACCTGTTGGAAATTACGTTAGGCGAGACACGATAATCGAAGTTCTTACGCCTAGCGAAAGTTTCAATTTCGATTACTACGTACTCTTCGTAATTATACCCACCTCCCCCCTCGAACTAAATCGTAAGGATTTGTTGACTCCCATCTTCCCTGAAGAAGTACGTACTTTATGGATGGCCCCTTATACAACACCAACCCATCATTTTATATTTAATTTTTACCTTCTAGAGCTTTCATTTTTCCACTTTATAATATTGTTTGTTGACATCGACAAACTGAAATTATATTAACGATAATCAGAGTGAATGGCTTTTTCATCAAATTTTCAGTTTTTAAACGAAACAAAAGCGAAAAGCATAATTACTCTTAATGTTGTTGTATGAAAATTTACATATTTATCTAGTTGAGAGTCTTAATACCCGAAAATATTAAGACTTGAAAATTATATTGAGGAAATTCGATATCAAAGGAATAAATTTCCAATTCAAAGTCGAAACTAATCATTGAAAATAATATTCGAAAAGATCTAAAAGAGCTTCTGAAGGGATATTAGTCGACATATATATGAAGCAATTCGTTTCAGTTCAAATGCGTTTATAATGGTATATTGACACTTTGATATTAATTCGTGCATTAAATTTATCGTTATTCGATTTATGGTTTTTATGGAGTAGAATAAAGTAAATGTGATTGATGATTCAATAAAGCGACATTTACCTTAGGTTGGTTGGGATTATTAAATCGTTAAATTAAGTCATGGCATTACTATCACATTTTCTCGTTTACCTGTGTCTGTGGCATCAATTACGTCTGAAAAATGCTTCAACATTTGAGCAAATGTGCAAACAACCCATTGTTTTGTGCTCTTCTATAACTATAAGAATTTCTAAGATCCATAGAAATTACCTAAGATAATGTCAAACGTCCTACCGAAGTACCTCTGAGACCATTGATTTGGATGGCCTAAATGTTCTACCCTGCACCATATCAAAAAGAGGACCAACGTAGTTTCTTCAAGAAATCCTGAAACTTTTTTCTCTAAAATGAAATTCTCACCATATTTGCCTCAAGAAGCAAATTTCAAACTGCCGCAATTTCATAGATATGTGTCATACCTCACTAAAACCTTCCCTAAAACCCTGAAACACGCGTTCTCTGAAATTTTATTCTCTACAACTTTGCCTTTCTAAGCAACTTTCTAGCTGCAATAGTCTTAGAGATATGGGTAATCCCTGGAGGTGAGCGGGTTGCCCGAAATTCGAAAAAAAAACCCGCCCGAACCCGGCCCGGCCCGAGCCCGACCCGAACCCGAATTACTTTAATAAAATTAAAATTACTTTAATTAAAATTTACACAGTGATCACTTTGTCATAATACACAACAAAATGGGTGAGGTAAGATGAAATGTTCTCTTGTGATCATTTACTAGTTGAATGTTTTGTTTTGCTTTTCGGGCTAATGCGGCAAAAAGTTTCGGAAAATATCTTTAGCTTCACGGGAAATAAACAACAACAGCAAGTGAGAATCTAGTTGAATGACTTTCGAAACCAGTACACACTTCCGCAAAGCATGAAAAAACCAACAGAAACTGTTTTTGTCCGTTTTTTCACTGTATTTTCTACTTTCTCGATCCGAATTTTTTCGGGTAACGGAATTCGACCCGAATCACTTTCGGTCGGTTGGGTTTCAATTTCGGATCGTGTTCGGCTCGGGTCGGGCTGAGCTGCCAGCGTTTTCCGGGTGGTCGGACTTCGGGTTTTAATTTTGAATCGGATTCGGTTCGGGTCGGGCTTCCAAAAAAGGTCGCCCCGCACACCTCTAGTCATCCCTCCTAATTCTAGAAGTGGTCATATACCAGAATTAGACGAAAAACCATCCTACTTTCGTATGTGGTTAAGAAAATCCATTTCGTCCATTCCATTGGTCCCAGTGCTCAGACCCAATTTCCACAAAGAATTTTCCCAGTTTTGTGAAATTAAATGCTTTCATTTTACACCAAAATGAACAATTTCCGCGCTATACTCGCTGAGATATTTACGAAAAAGTTTCACCGACCCTCGAAAAACCATGTTTTTGGTCACTTTATCGACTATATCTCCGGCGCCACTAGACCGATTTTCCTCATCTTGGAACTTAGATCATGGGACATTTGTACCTTTCAGGGCGATCGGTGCAGCCGTTTAGAAAAAAAAAAAATGACGGAACGGACAGACGGACATTTTTTGTATTGCTGACTCGCCATCGACTAGACCATAATAAATGTATTCCTCCACCATCCACCTCGATCCACCCCACTTTATTGCAAGTTGTTTGTAGTAAACGTATGGGTACGCATCGCAGGATGGAAGGATGGAAGAATTTGTTCTGGTAAGTCACTATCATTATCTTTCCAACTACACCCCACTTGAGAAATTTGTTGTAAATTTGTATTTACGGCAGCTAATCGAGTGAAGCTAATTTTTCCTACTATTTCGCTGCTCTAGCCATCACCTCTACTCTGTAATGATAGTGGCTTTCCAGGAAAAATTGCGTTAAGACATTTCATCAAGTGAAACTTATTTTGAACCCTATTGGAGTCCCTTTTTCAAAAAACATAAATCCAAAAGTTTTTAGTTGTAACTCGGATAGTGCTAGAACATTCAAAATGGTCTTTAATTGATGGCATACGAAACATTTTTGTAACCTCTACTCTTCACGAATGGTACAAAGTGCACGTACGTCTACATGTAGAGACTTTAGAACCTAGACGATAAACCCTTGACTTCTTGACATTTTAAAATAATTTAACACAAGAATCTATGAACTTTTCAGTTATTGTATCTAGACGGATTTCCTGTAACCTTCTTCTACATTCCCTGGGAAACTTAATAAAAATATTCTATTCAACATTGTTATTTTCATCGTACTCGCTTCTACGTTGCTGTGTATCTTTTTCCTCAATCTTCAATTAACCAATTTCCTGTCGTTTTTTTTTTTTATACAAAAAAAGCAGAACATCAGCATCTTTCAATCATCCATGATGTTCAAATCCTTAACAATAATATTGTGACAGATGAACTTTGAGGAAAAGTTTCGTTTAACCCGTTGCTAGGGCACAAATATTTCTTCAGTTATAATAACGTTTAGGTTTAATTTTATAGTTGCTATGCTTTTCTTGAGTGAAATTTAATATTCAGATTTAAAGGAAAATGAAAGACGAAACGAAAGAAAGAAGAACATTCAATGATGATGTTCACAAATTTTTGGTCTATTTCCTCCCATTAAATTCATTTAATTGTATTTTGACTTACGTCTGAGCATGAATCAATTTTTAATTTAATTTGAAATCGCTTTCTCGGAATTGCTCAATAATTTATTTATTTCATACCAAATATTTCGGTCTACTACTCGAGACCATTATCAATGGTAAATCTGAAAACATTTAATACATGTTTCAATTACAAATATTCATCAAAACTTACATAGACTTATACATTACCCTAAAAGTTACTATTAACATGAAACAATTATTATTTATGAATGAAGTTCTTATATGTCATGGCGGTAGTGATTTGATCTGTAATTTTTGTATACGTGTCAATGACTTAATTTGTGCAATTTTGATAATTAAAATTGATTTTATACCTTAATTGGTCTGTTAAAATATTTTAGAACTAATTTATGTTATTAAAATATCACAGTTTTATATCACAGATTCGTTTTACATTGACTTAGGATCAAATTCAAATAATTTATGTCTTACTCCATATGCTATAATCGACATATCACTTCACACTGATAACAACGTATCATCTGAAAACTGTAGCAAGTTCCGTGTCATTTAAATGTATTTTTAATTATGTTATTATATGTATTTGATAGGAACTTGCATTCTTGTTGTTTGTTGATACTATTTGGCGAAGTTTTTATAGCAAGCATTTCCATTATATCCCTATTTTGTTTCTTAGGTTCTTTAAATAAAATTTCAACATTATCCCAGTTAATTTGATGCTCCGTTTCAATAATGTGTTCGCAAAGAGCACTATGTGCTTTATTTCTTACCCTACAATTATATTTGTGATTTTCTAGGCGCTTTTGAAGACGCTGAATCGTTTGGCCTATGTATACTTTACCACAAGAACATGTAATTTTGTATATCAAACCAGATTGTAGTAGTATTGGGGTTGCATCTTTAATTTTAGTGAACATCATTTGCTTCAACGTATTATCTCCTTTGCCAACTACCTGTATATTAAATTCATCTCTCTGTTTATAAAGGTTTGGTTATATGGCACAAAGATTGTTTTAAATACTTTGAGGTCGGACACTTGCTCAAGCTTAAATAAATGATTGACCATCACTGCGTCATTTCGGCCGGCAGATAGACTCTTCTTCTAAAGCAAAGAAGATTCATCGGCGGCTGGCTGCGACGTTCTGAATGTAAAAAGTTAAGTAAACATTTTCTATCATAGCAAACTCACTATTTTCTTGTTGAAGCTCTCAACAAATCAATAAACTTCTTAGAGGAAATATTTTTGTTGATGAGTGTAAGCGAAAATGTTTTTTATATGACACGCGAGTTAGCTTAGCAATGTAACATTATTTACATTGTGAGGTAATGTGAACCTTTCATCTCCAGGATAAAACATTTTCCACACTTTTATAGTAAAAAATCATAATATGGTGGCTGAAAGGGTTATCAACTAGAGGGAAAATAACGTTGGAGTTTACCAAAGAGGCAGCGGGAAAGCAGCGGAAAAATCCACATACACATTGTAAAAAATTAAAATGTGTACTCGGTGTTGGTATGAATGTCTACTTCTTTTTCAACTTTAGCAAAGCGAATTTGTATATATTTTATACCGAAAAGTAAACAGACGAGAAGTGCCATCATCACAAATATAAATATATGTTTCTTTTAGCATTACGTTAGAATTGGCTTTATTCTGGAAATAGCGTCGATGAGTAACAACAATTATCAAAAAGTAAACATTTCGGCTGGATTTTATTTACAAAGTGGTAGGCAAATTATAAAGTAATTCTGATAAACCGTCATTATGACTAGGTCATTAAACCGAACTTGAAATACATTTTTCGATGTTAGGCTCTTCGCAAACGATCGATGAAGTGTATCGTAGAAGGACATGCCGTTTTTTTTACTTAATTTGTTTGCGCTAATTTCCAATGTTTAAAAATCAAATTTATTTCATTATAGAAAATATTCCGAATTTAATGGATTTGAGTTAAAATTAAACAAGTTCATTAAACATACATTTATAAAATATGATACAGACTAGCCGTGCTCATGTGTATTAGGTAATGTTAGTATTATATCGTACAGTAAGTGTGTCAATAGATCATTTTCCTGCTTTTAAGGTTTTCATTTTGATCTAAAAGTTTAATAATAGTACATTACGTATGTGCTTTCATATTGGTTGTTTTGACTCGAGTCGCTGGCGACGAGGTAATAACGAATTCCAAACAGAAACATGTAATTTACAGAAATTGTACATAGTGCAAGTACAATATACGTTGTAGACGAACTGTATATGTCATTTGCCAACACCAACCGGCGAATATAATGTGTCTGTAGCATGTTCACTAAGTGCTCATGCACATCATATTCATACGTGAGCGAAGTACATAAGGGGCCGTTCCAAAAATTGACATTTTTCAGACCCCTTTCCCCCCATCCCCCTGAAACGCTTAAAGAGTCGAATTTGACCCATATTTGTTATAACCGTAAAGCTTGCCTCATTGCGTGTTTCTCCTTGCGAAAATTTGTTAACTGAAGACACCCATATAGGATAGGAAAGAATCCTAACCAGTAAAATCCGACTTTTCGATGAAAGAGATTTGCTTGAATTATTTTAACTAACTTCTCTTCAAACGATTATAACAGAATGAATGATTCTATGCTATGACATTGCACACAAAAATCTCTATGAAAATTAATTCGACACTCTACCAACTATGTGATAACCCCTCGTTCCCACACGGCCATCCTGCATTTATCGTTTGACCTCGCCATTTTTACGAACCTATCATGCGCTAAACGCCACTTCAACTCAGATGCTTCACTTACTCCACTGATCGTTTTTACCCACTTTTCTTTGCCAGTCGATCCATCACTTGAGCAATCCTTAGCCACGTGTCCATAATTGTTACATTTGAAACATCGCTTCCCTTTCTGCTGATCGGGACATGAACCGGTTTGATGGCTTTTCGACCCACCATTCTTGTACGACTGCTAATGCTGACTTGGTTTTGTACATTACTCCGTAGATTTTCAGCTTAAGTTTCAATTCATCTAAATCTTTCACATCATACAAAACTGACTTTTCGGTTTTTTCCTCTGGCAACCCGTCGACAATGTGTCGAGCCATTGACGGTTCATCCACTTTCGGACTAACTTTCTTCATTCCAAGTGTGACTCCGAAGTTAATTTCTTCTTGTACCTTAAAACTCTTGATGAATTTCGTAACTTGTCCTTTCCTTTTCGAATTCAGTCTACAGTACTTCCACCAACTTTTTGTAGTCGATTCCTGTATATAATAGGCAAATTATGGTCGACTCGATTATAATTTTCGATTCGATTACAAATTTCATTAAAGTCTGACTATAATATCATGACATCAAATCTCAATGACAATTGAAAAAAAGCTACGAGTCGAATGGGTAATTATATGTCTAAATGATTAAACTTTCGTATTAGCCAAGCGGTCAATAGCTTGATTTCGTCTCCGTACGTGAATATTCCTCGGGAGAGAGCCCTTCGGATATTCACTTCACCTCGACTATTGCGCCTTTATAATCCTTTGTTAATAATATAATAATATTTTAAACTTGATCAAAACTAGCGATTATTATAAATGCTTTAATATGAGTATGACATGATTATGATCTTACATATGATAGTATATTCTTATTGATTGCTATTATAGCGTATTGAACTCGCGCTCCATGATATAGAAATGCTTCGAATTTGTTGTATTCCTCTATGGCATTCGGCGCAAATCCTGAGATAACGAATGGTGATTATTTACGAAAGTTGTGTAAATTATGTATCACACGCAGAGTCGGATCGATGATGAGTTTGTGACGGTCAATGTTTGTGGTGTGCCACCCTTCACGCCATCTGTCCTTGACTTTTAGATTTTATCAGATTGGGACGATCACTTTCGTGGTCTGGAACACAGACCTTGTGACCCTTTGTTCCTTTTCCCGTTCATCATTTAAAAATCATGAAAACCCTTGCTTGCCGACCAGGAACCTGTCTAAAATGATAAGTTCTAGTTCGGTCACTTTCGAAGGGTGCACGACAAAGTCGCCTTAGTGTCTTAGCTGACAGAATTCAGGGCATTCACATATGACGTGAAAGCCCGTTTCCTCTTCCAAGCCACAGGAACAGTCTGGGTCACCTGAAATTCTCATCTTCGACAGGTGCTTGTTGAGTCCTTGCACTAACCACCCTTCTTATGCGATCCCGGCCCATCGTCAGGAGCTCTTTAGTCCATCTCTCGTTCGGAGTGGGGAAGAAATGCTTGGTATGCATTCCTCCTTCGTACGCTGTCCAGCTTTTTCTATGCTTTGCCCTCACATAGTCCCTCACTGCTTTCGAACAAAGCGAATCCGGGATGAGAATGTGAGGTTCGGGTCCGTATGTGATTGCTGTTGAGCCGGTTTTTGCCAGCTCATCAGCCATCTCATTACCGTCTGCGTCTACTCCGGAGTGCCCAGGCACCCAAACTAGTTTGACTCGATTTCTTCGACCTATCTGGTTCAAGTAGCCTTTACATTCTTCTACCAATTTAGAAGTCACAATGGGTGATATCAGCGCTTTTGTCGCTGATTCACTATCAGTGCACACGATCACGTCTTCGCCATTCAGCCCTTCAGGCAGAATTTCTCGAGCTCACAAAAGAGCTGCTGAAGTTTCCGCCTGGAAGATGCTGGATAACCTTCCCACGTGAATCCAGGTGCCGGTATCCGTCTTCGGGTCGTATACACCGGCTCCGGTCACTTCACCTGTCTTCGACCCGTCTGTGAGTCTGACCCATTCACTTTCGGGTAGCGTAAGTGGCCTAACAGTTCTTCAAAGTTTCTTTCTTAGTTTCTGTGTCACAAAGTCCCGCGGCATGTCAAAAATCTGATCCGATCTGCTGTTGCAAAAGCTCTCGCCTTCACTGCTATACCCCGAACTAGATAAAAAGCACTTCGGCTGACGCCCGAATTCCTATTGAGTCAGTGTGGCACTGGATAATCTTAACCATTACCGAGATTATCCATATCGACCGTTTCATTTCCTACTTTTAGTTTCATTACTTAGTTTCTGTATTTCCTTATTTCACTATTTTCACTTCCCATTTTTTCCTATTTCCTAATTTTTCGTCGTCAGCGGAACCTTGCTTTATCGGGACGGAAACCAAATTTTTTCTTACAAATTTTCAAAGGATAGCAAAGAGTCTTGCGCTAAATTTTAAGTTAGTTAAGTTTCTTCTACTCGCATCAAGGATCAATATTTGCGAGATTAACATACTTTGAAACAAATTAACATGACGTCAATTGTAGCGTTAAAACTTACATTATTGTATAAAGTTTCTCAAAGATATTTGCACAAAACTTCATGAAATTTTCATCATTCAGCATTGGTATAAGGATTAATAATAACATTTACATTACTTAAAAGTTTTGATGCTGTTTTAGCGAAATGAGTTAAAGGTGATACACGAGGGGCTAAACTATAAACTATTTTTCCCGCACAAAAGTCTACAAACCCACTTCGTCTGTGAGATTCTCTTTCTTATCATAGTCGAGCGAACGGTAAGACTTCTTTCTTAGTCTAGATTAAGGCGATTTATTCGAGTGTTTAAATTTTTTATGATTTTGCCTTCATATTCTACGAAAGAGAGTACAACAACTTTATCATCATCTCTACAATGCAACTTTATATTTTGTTCTTCGCAACGAAGACAGTAATCGCAATTTTATATCTGCCTTAAACGAGTAATTGTTCCAAAACACTAGTCACAAATGTATCTACGTGATAACATTTACACAAGTTTTCATCTTCGGCTTTTCGCCAATTTTTTTCTACTCTATTTCTTCACTTATTAAAGAAACAATGTTTCGTTAAATTATTCGAACGTAAGGCTTTATCATTGAGACGATAAAAAAACTTTATACAAAACAATTTCGTAGAAAGCTTATGATGTTCTGATGACACGAATAACGATGATCCCGGTTTTATATTCTTACCTTGGCAAAAATAAGCAAAAGTTTTTCTCTAACAAATCCTACCAAAATATACTCTCGAATAGTACAGAGGAGGCATCTTAAGCATCTAAATTGATGAATAAAGGAAATTTAATGAAATTCATAGATGCCTTTATTAGCGAGGAATATCGAGCTAAACAAAATAGAAGTACAATGAGTGAATAGACCTGGAATATCGCATATAAACAAAATTACATGCGTTGATGTGTTGTATCTGAAAGTTCTATAAAATTGAATATTCTTGGAAAGTTTCGCAATTTTTAATGTTTTACGTAAGCTAAGCTCCCACCTCTTTACTCTGTTGCTCATATACAATGCAAGCTGTCAAAGAACCTCCTCAACTATTTTCATAAATATTCAATTCCATTCTGAAAGCCTTATAATAGTCAAAGTATCACGCAACGTAATAACGCAAAAATTGGGATTCCTTCGACCACGTGGAAACTGGAGGGTTTTTCGTTTTGAGGTCTGCTTTGTCCGTCCGTCTGTCAACACTTTTACTTCAGAAAAAATTGACCGATTTTCTATATCTTTTTTTCCTGAATGGTTATCAGCTTAGCAACTTTCCCTTTGGCCCTTTTTTGCATTAGTGATGCTTTCAGTTTCCAGTTGTAATAAATATTTTTGTTACGATGTCATTATCGTTAACTATATGGTTTCTTAACCTGACCCACATGGATATGGAAAAGAGAATACTTGGAAATTGCTCAATGAATGTTTTATGTTTTACAGACATGGACTTAAGATTACAAATAATTGATAACTACAAAGTGAGTAAATAATTACGTTAAATAAGTCTTCAATTTTCATAGGCAGACTTTTCGGCGTTAAAAAGCCATCGATCATCAGTTAGCTCGCCACATTGAAAAACATCTGAAAAAAAAATAGTTGCTAATTACGGAAATCAATCTTCCATATGAGTCACTATATTTTGAGTGACGTTTTCCATTCCGATGTGTAAATTATTGCGATTTGGTTTTGGTTTTTTTCAATCAAACGAGTAAATCACATGTTAACAAAGTTAATTAGAAAGAGAAGTGATAATTTGTTTGTTACGGGAAATAACCTGATTCAATCGATTTATTACTTATTTTTCACACAGTGGCGAAGAATTGACGGGGGCGCGCTTTCACAGTGAAAATAGAAAGTTTTCAATAGTTTAGCGTTCAAGAAACTTAATACTTTCGGCTCTTGTAACTCCTAAGAAAGGAATTGATTTTTTTTATTTTTTTCCTACATTTTTCCGCTGGTGGGCTGCGACTCATTTTTTTTAAAACAACGTAATTTTGTTTTAAAAAAGCGCTGTAATTTTTTCAGAGAATTAAACTTTGAACACAAGATTCAATTCAAACAAACTTTTGCGTATTAATCAGCGACAGGGTCACCTCCACACATCCATCGATTAATTTTGGAAGCGTACTTACGGACTGCGTCACACTTTTAAGAGGTATGCGATATCAGCCGTTTTGGAAGTTTGCAGTTATTAAAACTAAATTTCGCGAAAAAAAATTTCTGTTTTTTGAAAAAAAATTTCTCCAAAAACATTTTTCCTCCGGAACAAAAAATTGTCTCCGAAAAAAAATTTTCTCAGAAAAAAATTTTTCTTCAAAAAATTTTTCTCCAAAAAAAGTTTTCTTCCAAAAAAAATGTTCTCTAAAAAAATGTTTCTCCGAAAAAAATTTTTCTCCAAAGCGTTTGTAAATTTCTCTTGTTTTTTTAATTAGGAAACTTTGTCACAACACACCTCGAGAAATGAGGAGTATTTCAATAGCAAGGACAACTAATTTTCTCAAAAACATTTCGACGAGACGCATACCAACATTTTTTTTACTAAAATATTTTTTCGACCGAATATCACTTCCAAAACGAAAAATCAATTTTTGTAAACATATTTTAATTATGAATGTATGAAAATTTTTGAATTTCCGAAAAAAGGTTTAATTCATGAAAAATTCTGTTTAAAAAAACTTTTAATTTTTCAAAAATTTTGAATTTTCAGAAAAAAATCAGTTCTTCAAAAACTCCAAAAAACTTGAGACTTTTTTTCAACAGTTGTATTTTTTCAGTCGTACGGATATTCGTAACATCAGACTTACGATATCTCTTTAATATTGGCTGGCCGTATGTGCGCAATTTGTTCAAGTATACCAAATGTGGAATATGTAACATATACGAGACATATTACAATTTATAATCAGGGGGTCAAAAACAATTGTGTGTCACCTTAATTATCCATCTTTTTTACATGATCTATATAAACTGTACGTTAATTTCACATGACTTATCCATGAATTTTCCATGAAACATACAGAAAATTTACATTACCGTCATGGCAAAATAGATATGAACTTTTTACTTCTGCGCAGGATTTTGCCATGACTGTATCCTTACATAAAATTTAATTTTGCCGAATATAATTTCGAAATATGTCCAGAGAGTAGAGTCTCGAGTAATTGTGGCTTTCAACAATCCCATTTAAAAGTTCATACATTTTCAGAGAGAGATTGGTTTTTGAAAAAATTGATTATTGAGATTCGATATTCAGGAATTACGCGATGATACGAAAGGTTGTTTGAAAATGTTTACCCACATTTAAGTCGAAAAAGCTTACGTTCTCAGGAACAAAAAAATTCGGTTAGAGGTTCGGTTCTAAATTTAAGATTTGGTCACAAAAACTCGAGTTTCAACGGTTCGTTTCGAAGGCCCGACTTAAACAACTCGCATTCGAACTCGCGAAATCAGTTACGGCATTAAAGGAAAAAGCAAGCGGCTGCCTCTTCAAGACATCAATTTTTTTCCCTGAATGTATAAGATGTTTTGAAATTATAAAAGTTTTGAAATGGAAAAATTTAAAATAAACACGAGATTGATTCACTGAATTTTAAATTGCCATCTTGCTATCTCCCCTTGCCCTTTGTACCGAGGAGGCGTCCACTCCAATAACTTTAAATAAAACTCAGTAAATTCAACATATCTCAACAAGTCTCTAAATATTTTCGAAAGTCCCTTCGTGTGGGTTTTTCGAGGAAAGGTTGAGCAAACTGAAGAAAGAAAATATTTCGCTTCACTGGATTTATTTTTTGCGTAAGTGTTGATAAAAAATATTGAATCATTTTTCTTTTGACCAGACAAGAGGTGAAGAAGATCCAAACTTTATGAAAAAAATAAAATGTTAATGATTCTGCGCCCAAGTAAGTATTAAAGCACATGAATCATGATAGTCATTTACATAAATACTCGCCGGAGTATCATCACAGGTAAAATATATGGAATCGATGCTACCAATTAGCGTAATAGGATGAAAGTAGTATTCACCGCATGGTAATCCACAAAATGTGGTCATGTATTGACAGTAGACACAAATGGAATAGTCTGCACACAATTCAAGTGCAATTCACTTGACATACTTTCAAACACAAAAACACTCCATATACTCAGCTACACGCAGTATTTATCGTCATAAACTCAAACTGATTATGCAAACTCCCAAAATGATAAATACAAAATATGAATAAATAATTTCGCCTAAATTCGTACATTTTTTATTCATTTACCCCTGCCTTTAGAACATCGTTAATATTAGATGTAAATTACGTTTAGTGCTCTATAGGCCAGCACATTCATAGCATTTTAGATAGAACACAGTGGATAGAAAAGCACCGCGCTACATTTTGAAGAACAATCTACAGCTATTTCGTTTATTTATTTGCAATTTCTAAAACAATTTGTGTTTCCTATTGTGATTACAGCATGCTCCCAGAAGTTGGATCGAAGCGAATTTCCAAAAGCGAGACTGCGTTAAATTTATTCCGAACCCAAAGGACGAAACAAAGTAAGTAATTTAATTCATTAATAAACAAGTTAAATTGGTGTACTTCTCTCTTTCATACGAGTGTGTGACTTTTAACGAAATTATAAATTTTACGTTGTTCAAACACTCTTGAATTTATAATTACATTCATTTAGTCGAGTTATTATAAGTAATTAACGTTTACCCATATGTACCCTTGTAAATATTTTGTCCCTAAATTTATGCACACATTCTCTGTGTTTTCAGAAGTAAGACGACACATTATCTCAACCATCTTCGAATACATAACCATTTTTCTCGTTAAAATTATTGTGATGCTTTGAATTAAACGATTTCGCTTTGACTCATAACGCACAAAATTAGCGCCACCCCAAAATATGATATTAAATTTTCAGACACTTTTCCAATGTTTGAACTTAAGTTTCATCATTAGGTATTAATTAAATCTTTTCTGTTGATGGAGTTAAATCATTATTTGCTTAAATTATCCTTTTTATCTTTGAAAACTCTCTATTTTGGATTGTTTTACATTACCCAGAAAAGTGATACCTAAAGTACCTGCAGAACGAATGCCAGTTGTTCTTTCGCTCGTCTCCTAACTTTTTGGTCTTGAATATTTTCTCTTATCGGGTATTTGCAATTAATTTTATAGCGTCAGAACAAAATTAGCTCCTATCCTTATTGAGGCATCATTTTTTCTAAAAGGATCCTTTTTTGACATCCCTAGTGTTACGAATTCCGTATCGAGCCTAATAGACCCTTCTTTAGTTTGTAGGAACCTGAACGGAATTCAGCAGAGAAATTGTGAAGAAACACCTCAATTTATTTAAAAACTGTCTGGAATCTAATGTGCGAATCCGATTTTGCTTTAAAATTTTTTTTCTGAATTTATTGAAAAATCGAAATATTGCCACCAAACTATTTCGAAAAATTGTTTGGGGTAGCGTGTACCGAGTATATACGAATTTAACCGAAACTCAGAAATATTGGTTATTGGAAATTATTCACTTTTCGGTTCCATTGCTATTTTCTGACAAATTGGCAGTAAAGTCGAACTTCAAAAATCTCAAACCATATTTGGGCAATTCCACGAATCGCCTCGTTTCCATTCTCAGAAGTTATAAAATGAAAGTAATAGAAAATTAACTAACTTCTAGTTAAAGGACCAATTCTTTTGATACATCATTTTCTATGAATATCCTTTCGTGACTGCTGAGAACGTCGAGAGCGTGGAAACGGCGTTTTCGTGGAATGGCCCATTTATATTCTGAACGCAACAGGAGTGAAGTTGTGAACAGTGTGAGTGAACGGAGATGTAGAGAATGTGTAAAAAGGCGTTGTTAATAGGGAGTTTGAGCAAAGCGACTTATAGCCAAATTTATAACATATACATAAATAATAATATAACATATATAAGTAATAAGTTATATGTTTACGTTATAAGTTACAAGTTTACGTTATAAGTTTTAAGTTTTCGTTACAAGCTATAAGTTATAATTTATAAGTTATAATTTTACAGTACAAGTTAGAGTTTATAGCCTAGATCAGTGCTGATTAGTTTTAAAACTGATCCGTATCAGTAGTAATCACTTTCGAAACTGATCCAGAACAATACTGATCAGTTTTAAAGTGATATGTATCAGTACTGATCAGTTTAAAAACTGATTCGGATCAGTACTGATCAGTCTGAAAACTGATATGGATCAGTACTGATCAGTCTGAAAATTGATATGGATCAGTACTGATCAATTTGAAAACTGATGCGGATAAGTAATGATCAGAACTGATCAGTTTCAAAACTACTAATTCAAATTAGTTTTAAAACTGATCGTTTCTTATGCGGATCAGTTTTGGTACTGATCAGTACTGGTCTGGATCAGTTACAATACTGATCTGGGCTATAACTTTAAAATGTTAACTTATAACGTAAACTTGTAACTAATAACTTAAACATATTATTCAAAACAAATAGCTATATGTTATAAATTTGGCTATAAGTGGCTTTGCCCAAACTCTTTAATGATGATATAAGAAATTGCACGTTACTTTCGTAAGACGAAAAAAGCGGCAATCATTTTCGATTACCTTTTGCATAGCTGAGCAGTATGTTCAAAGGAATGAGTGACCGTTGGAGGCTGTTGGAGATACTCTCGGTCGGCTCGGTTGATTGAATCAAGTCAATTTTTCTAGCGAGGCTTTTCAAAATCTATCGCGCTAGTAGCGAGCGCTAATCTTCTCTAATGGTACAAAGTTTTCATTACATTGAAATAATCAAAAAAATAAGAAAATTTTCGCGGAAATCGTCTGACCGGAAAATATATTCAGAAAAGCTGAACAATCTGTCACTGCTGCTGCTACACAGTACATCGGAAAAGTTAGTCAAACTCTCTATTTATTGGCGAAGTCACAATCCACGTGCACTTACGAGGATTTGCACTTACGTCCTCATCGTGGAAAAGGTTCATCCCCCCTTTTTTTTAATAGTTCTTTTATTATCATTCCTTTTTTATGTGTGGAATACAAGTGGCAGACTTTGTGGTGATTAACATGACGGCAGCGTGAGAGAGTTAGTAGAATGATAAGTGGAGTATTACAGGTACTTGACACAAAATTCACAGGATGACAGGTATAAGGTAATTCACCATATTGCAACTTTTTGTCGAGTGACAGTGATTGTTGTTGGCATGTGAGTTCACTGCATCTCGAGTAGCGACCCAGCGCTGTTATATTACATGTCGATTTCAAATGAGCAGCGTCCTCTCGGATATGGGTGAAGGCTTTGGATCTCGTATGTTATAAAACATGGGAGAACTTGATACTGTATTGGTAGCCGGTAGAGAGTGGTCTTAATGCTGCTTTTCCCGCACCATTGTGACACACCATTGTGACTTGTGAGTGTATAAGTTTCAGCCCTGAAGTGGTCATACCACACTCAGAGTTTAGGCGCTCAATGCTCTTTGGGAACGTCCACAGGGAGGGGCCCGCTCAAATATTGCAAGGTCAAGGTCAAGTAATCTAATGTAGAAAATAATCTCTTGCTTTCAGTTTTTATTTTTTCCAAAAATCAATTATGAAATTATCTCAAAAAGAGAGCGCTTAACGGACTTTATAGAGGGTATATTTCAAATTTATATTCGACAATGCAATTTTTCAAAATCTAACGATTGAAGTACTTTTGTGGGAACGTTTATGGAAAATCGTAGGAATATCGTTGGAAAATTGTTCGAAAACTGAAAGAAAAATCCATCTTTTGTTCATCTTTTTTACATGATCTAAATAATTTCACATAATTATCCCTGAACTTTCTATCATTTTTCCTTGAAATATACACAAAATTTACATTATTTTTACATCAAAAATATAATTTTGAAACTTGTAGACCTTTTGGTGTGAGGTCTTTATCCAGTAATTTGAATTATGAACAACTCATCCATACTGCTCTATTGCACGCCAAAAGAAATGGTTTGATTCCCTAGCTTCTACATCTAATTTTTTTAACTCTAAACCTCCTGCTTAGCTTAGCTTTTTTTCAACAGCGATCTCGTCGACAAATATCCTTTCAATCTTACAATTTCAGCATCCTTCATGCAACTTTTGACAAAAATTTATTTGTTACATGTAAAAATGAGAAGATTAATCTTTCTTTGCTCATTCCTAACCTATTATTTTACGCCTATTATGTGCTTAAACTAATTGACTTTATAACTGAAAATTCAATCTTCACCAAAACCAAAGTTAAAGAGTTGAATTCTTGAAAATGAATTCTTAAAATTTCTATGAAGAAATTATTAAATGGCGTTGTTTGTCAGAGTAAATATTCTTATCTTCTATACACAAATTCGAAACATCATTTTATCTGGATTGACATAAATGTTCACTGGAGCATTCGATGGAGAATGCTTTTATCACAAATGCAACTAATAAAGAACAACCTAGATGGAATTCAAAATGTTCTTTTTGTGTATTGATTAGCCGTCATCCCGTGAAAAATACGCTTATTTATACGTCTGTACCACAATTTATTAGAGAGTTATTACATCAATTTAAGTATCTTGATGGATTTGTTGTATTGAAAAATTCGAAATTTATTCACATTACAAAGCAATATATATTTCGAAGTGACTTGCGAATACCATAAAAGGGATTTCATGAATGCAAAAAATTGGAGAAAGGCGGCCTTACATCCGGTGATGACGAAACTGCAGAGTCGTAGTTAGACACCCTAGGAAAGGTCTGAGCCTCAGAATGTATATTCATGTCGTATCCGCATAGAATTTAATAAAAAGCAGAAACTACGCCATTCTGTTACACTTTCTTTTTTTCTGGTTGAGATACCCTTATTGTGATGAAAACCGCTGAGAGGTGTGAGTCAGAAATAGATTATAATGAGTTTGTTGGGATCAAAAGTCGGTTTATGCGAACTGTCAAAATGACATTTTAAACGTCAAAGCTAAAAAAGAAACGAGCAATTATGGAGAAGGTTCAAAATGTTTATGTCGATAATGTTGCTATATTTGATCAAAAAAGAATGTAAAACAAAACAAAAATCTATTCATTTATTTTGAACATTTGACGTTTGAAACGTCATTTTAACAGTTTCTGGATTAATTTCGCGTGTTTTCCTGAAGTGACTTACATTTCTCAGCCGAAAGAAGCCAGCTCTGACCAATAGCACTGCGAATCTGGATTATAAGAGAGGGACAAAAACTCCTCATTCATGATCGTGCTGTTTTTCTTTAATTATTGTAGGTTCAAAACTTTATTTTAACTCAAGTGAATTACAATATAAATGACAGTTGGATATGAAGTGAACAGAAACTAAAGTATGATACCCTCGTGTGCTACACAGTGTGTAATTTGTTTTTCCGTATCTCGGTTAGCTAAAGAACGTCGTCTTGAGGATCTTTAACGCTCTTTCACAATCACATAATATTTTACTTTGGTTTATATTTCTTTGCGACTTCGAAGAAAACGGAGTATCCTCCAATAACCTTCATGAGTTTATCAAAAAAAGAAATTCTTAGATGTCCCTTTTTTTCTGGAAAAAAAGGTGGTAGCAGCTCAGTGTTGATACGCATCTGTCTAATGATGTACTTGTTCTAAAAAAATTGGAATAAGTTAGAATTTTTCATTGAAATAAAATAAAAGTTGAGATTAGGTATGACTAAAACATTTTTCAATCCAAAAGGACCAAAAAGTCAAATTTTTTCACCGAATAGAGACCCAAAATTGGATCTAAATCCGGCTTTTTCCCACCTAAACATAAGACATGTAAAACATGTGTAATAATCGTCCATTCTCATGCATCGTTTGACGTTTAAGAGCGTGTCAGATACATTAATTTTAAATTTCAAAACATCTACTGTTTGCATAATTCATCTGTTAATAGAATCTATGAATCAGAATATATAATTATTGGGTCTAATTGTCAAAATTTGATCTGAAAAAACATCGCATTGTATTATGCAGCCGAGTACTCTGCGATGTTTTTTTTTTCAGATCAAGTTTTGACACTAAGACTCAATAATTATATATTCTGATTCAGAGAATCTATAAAGGGATGTGTTATGCAAACAGTAGATGTTTCGGAATTTAAAATTGATGATCACTGCCTTAGAAATATGCAATGAAAAAACATCGCAAAATATAGAACTGTCAAAATATCTGACAGGCTCTTAAGAGCACGACGAAAAAATGTGAACTGTCAAATTTGCTATGTTATTTTAGAACAGAATCCTGCGTAAATAACAAATTGTTCGAAATTATAGCTCATGTTCTATGAGAAGGTGACTCCTAAACGAATAATAGATGAATCAGAATTCGAAAAGTTTAAATATGAAGGTACGAGTTTGCTCTGAAATAACATCGCAAACGAATGCGATTACTTTTCAGAGCAACTTTCGACCTTTATACTCAAACTTTTTGTATTCTGATTCATCTATTATTTGTTTAAGAGTCATCCTCTAACAGAACATGAGCTATAATTTTGAATAACTTGTTATTTACGCAACATCGCAAATTTGACAGTTCACATTTTTGCGACGAGCTCTTAAAAAACCTGGGTAAATATTCGTTTTTCATCCTTGTGTTATAATATACTATAGGTACAATTCGAGTACGAAAAAATTATGCAAGGAAATACAAACTAGTCGTCTTGATGTTCTAAGTTTTTGTTGTTTAGTCATATTCTAATTCTTCAGTTACCTTCGGTATTGGACATTTTGTTGGGTAATTTGAATACAGTAATACCATTCTGTAAATTAGTTGTATGAGGGGCTCATAACGTGGCTCACGAAGAAATCGGCACACGTCTAGGGTTTTGTTTAAGACTTCCAATTCATATTTTCCAGAGCCAGAGTCCAAGTACAATTCACTGTTAAAGTGCAATTCTGGAAAATCCCTCAGTAAATTCATATTTACGTTCAAAGATCCGTCAGCATTAAGAGTTGAATTGACAAGAACATTTTCGTCAATTGAAAAACATGTCACGTTTGAAAGTTTGATCTCATATGGGCGCTAAAGTTTTTCAATTTGTATATGAGCAAAGATTTGTCAAACATTTAATTTACCCATCCATAGCAACAGATCAGAGAACAGCAAAAATAAATCAGCAGAGTTACTTTCATGATGAAGCTATGACATTAGACTAACCAATTTGTTTATTGCTGATCGTATGTCATAAATTAACAAAAATGAGTCTAATTATAAATCTATTAGGTTACCCGCCGGCCGGCACAAAATGAGATTATTATCCGAAATAATCAGATTTTCTTATTTCTCTGATTTTTTATAAAAGACTGCGTATTTTTGTCAGTAGTATTTAGAATCTTCACATGAATGCTCGGTCGGTCTGTCGCGTGGGACGATTTGTTTTGCACCTCATTAATTGTTGCTGATAGCTGCGGGAAACGACTCAAATATTTTGTAGTAATTTTTGAATTATTATATCCTAGTTTCGCTGTTTGTGGCTCTACTTTTTTAGTTCTTTTCGTTACCGAAATATTTTTACTATTCCATTGGTAGGTGAGCGATTCTGTGATGTATTCTGAAAACGAAACCGGCGGCGCGGCTGCTCCCAAGGATGTTGCCATTTTCAGCACTAGAGAGAAATTTAACTACAAGTCCACTTTCTGATTAGTTAGTTTTTCGTCTGCTTTCGAACTCTGTTGTGTTAGCTTGTTTATTGTTTAAGAAAAGTTGTTTGGGCTGGTTACGGATTGGCGCTACACTAACGATTTTTTCCATATAACTGAACACGAGGGAGGGAGGGGGCAACTTTTGCAACTATTTTTAATCGAAAGCTGAGTGAAATTTATGACTTTTCTGATATTAGTTGTTTAAACAAATTTTTAATTGGGATTTTACTAAAAATTATTCGTAATTAAAGTGCAACTGGTTTAGCAGAAACTCAAACCAATTTTGATACGCCATCTCTAATAATTTTCACGTACTAAACAATTTTTCTATACATTTAACCGAGTAACACCACCTATTACTTAGCCGCGACGTGCCAGGGATTCACTCGGGATTCAGATATTGGCGATTTGCAACGAAGGGTGCGACACGTGTCGGAAAAAATCGAACATACTTATGTCCGACTTTACACGTAGAAAGTGGCGACATGAATGAGTAGTGAGCGCTATTTCAACATATTTATGTCCGATTTTCTACATAGAAAGTAGTGTCATCTGTTTAGTGTGAAAATCGCGAATATTTTATAAAATAATTTTTATAAATAAAACTGTCCCGAATTTACACATACTGTAGAACAATTTTTTGCTGCAAACACCATTACGAACCTTTTTTCTCAAAACAAGCACACCCCATTCCTCAAAGTTTCATACACATACGATATTACTCGAAATGTCTCTCCTTCCAGTGTCTTCTCTTTCATTTTGTAAAAATTCATGAAAACTCAAACTTTTGCGGATTGACACATTTATTACTCTCCGTGGGGGCTTTCATTTAGGTTCTTAACCCCCGCAGCTACACAGCCGTCAACCATTTAGTATAGCTAACCATTATTTATTTTGCGAGGGTTAAGAAAAATTTTGGTGGAAAAGGCGGCAAGGGCTTGGCGCTGGTTCCGGTGAATTAGGGATGGCAGGCTGCCACAGATTAATTATCAGCAGAGGTTACGAGTGTTCAGATTAGGGGTACATCAAGAGGGAGTCTTGTAGATTCAGTCGAATCAGAGCTAGAGGTGCTGCTGCTTTACTTCGGATGATATTTTTTTGTGACTTTCATATAAGTTGTATATCCTGCCGTAATCTTTAAATGTTTGTTCAAAAATGAAATTTTGACAAGGACATTCTTCTCTGGAAGCATAGGTGGAAGAAGCTCCGTGTTGATCCGAAACCCTTTAACGCTGTACGTATTCTTAAAAAATAAAATTAAGTTTTTTACAATTTTCTTTAAGTAAAATACAAAATGAGACTAGCCATGACTAAAACAGTGTATTTATATAGAAAACATTATTGACTTTGTTCTGATTAACTTTTATTTTCCAGACTGGAATTTTTGTTTTCGAGCACTTGTTTCATCTGAAAAATGCTGCTGGAATAGGTATCGAAAGACTCCAGACAATTTTGTAAAATTTTGGAGCATATGTGAATAAAGTGTTTCATCCCTAAATATCGAGTATTTTTCAGTCGATTTTACAAATTTTTTTACTCAAGTGATTTAATTTATTTACGAAAGAAGAAGAGTCCAAAGGAGCGTAAAGTAATTGACGATGGAATTACGATATGCGTTTCTCGGAAGGGGACTTGGATGAGGGTTTTGGTGGGAGCTTGGACAGACGTTCGGAAGAAGAATTGGGTTCGGACGGAGATTCGGATGGGAGTTATGATGAGGATTTGGACGAAAAGAGAGTGCTTATGCTTATACAAAAAGCGCTGCATTACTAATTATAAACGTCTAATGTCCGTCTGTTTGTCCATTTTTTTTATTAGTCTGTCTGTAAAGATCCCGTTATTTTTACGTTTAAACTGAGGAGGAAAAAAAACTTTTAACTTTTAAACGTTTTTATTTTGTTACACAATTTTATTCCTTCAGACAAATCCAATTTTCAGATCCCACATTCTGCATACAAAAGTTTTGAACCGCGCGTTAAAATTCGAAATTTTACTACACAAAATATAAATTGTGGGACCTAAAATTTAGGTTTGTCAGACAGAATCAATTGTGTA
>CM055404.1:9717822-9772339 GCA_029228625.1 Pseudolycoriella hygida
TCCTCTTCATACTCTTAAATTAGTACATGAACATTGTCTCACATTTTTTTCCGGATCCAACTAACTTCTACTCACATAGCTCTGACATTATCTCAAATTTTTTTAGTCAAGTGACGATTAGGTTTTTTTTTTTAAATTCGTTTCTTTAGGCTACTTCCCTCAAAAAGTATCTGTTACAATTGTTAGACTAAGACTTTTATAATAGGTAATTAAACGTTTTCTAAATAAAATTGAAGAAAATATCCAAAACGTGTTCTTTGTGATGTGTTGAATAATCATCAAATACTCCTCAGATATCAAGTCTCTCATTGTATTTTGGATTATTTGGGATTATTCGGATTATTTGGGATTATTTGGTATTATTTGGATTATTTGCGATTATTTGCGACTATTTGGATTATTTGGGATTATTATGAAGTGATTGCCCCCCGCCTCAGATAATCCACAAATAATCCTCAGATAATCCTCAAATAATCCTCAGATAATCCTCAAATAATCCTCAGATAATCAAAATATGCACCAAATAATCACCAAAAAATATTTTTGAAAAAAAGTGGTTCACCCCTCGTTGCGCCCCACTGAAAATTGAGGTCTAGCTCTGCCCTTGGAATGGGTCTAGGACAAAAGAGCCCCAAACAAAATAACCTCGCTCGAAATAGTCCCAAGGGAATCCGGACGAAATAACCCGGACAAAATATCCTCGGGACTTAATATCCTTAATGAAAAGTGGACCTAATAACATTGGACAATATAACCCCCGATAAAGCAACATTAGAGGGAATAACTGCACATGAAATACATTTTTCATGGTAGAGGGCTCTGCGGCGGCTTCATTTCACCTATGGCGAGCTAAATTACACTCTGCAGTCGGCATTACGTACATGGGACTCTGCCCACAACCTCGCTGAACGGCGATACTATCCCTCGACCCCGCTTTTTTCGTTGCGTAATTAAGTTCATTTCCTGTGCCGGCGGCGCAAGTTTGCATACTGTAATTCTCCTAGCGTTTGTAATAACGGGGTATTTGGCCTGTGGTTATTTAATCCCGAGTTATTTAGTCTGGGGTTCTTTTTCCGGTTTAGCGTTGTCCACAGATATTTCGTCCGTCACGGTTTTGTCATGACTATTTCTCGATTTACCTTTCGTATAGGACATTCTGTTGGGTAATTTGAATGCGGTAATACCATTTTATAAATTATTTGTATGAGAGGTTCGTAGCGTGGCTGGCGAAAAATTCGGCACACGATAACTGTTTTGTTCAAAATTTCCATTTCATATTTTCCGGAGCCAGAGTCCAAGTATATTTCTGCGATGAAATGGACTTCTGGATAATCTTTTAACAGATTCACATTTACGTCCAAAGATCCGTCAGCAGTAAGTGTTGCATTGACAAGAATATTTTTATCAGCTGAGAAGCATGTCAAATTAAAAATTTTGACTTCGTATGGACGCTAAAGTTGTTCAGTTATTATATATAAGCAAAGACTCGTCAAACATTTAATTTACCCATCCAAGGCAACAGTTCAGAGAACAGCAAAAATAAATCAGCAAACTTACTTTCATGATGAATATCAGAACATTGACAACAGACTAACCACATTTTATTGTTGCTAAACGTAGGGCAAAATTTTGCAAAAATAAGATAATTATGCAAAATTAAGGCACATCCGTCAAACTATCATAGCCGACAAAGAAGTGAGATTGCATCTAGATTTAATTATTCCTATAATTTTTTTAATAGCAGCTACTTCATGTAAATAATTTTTGGTCTGTCAGTAAGTTCAGTCTCTCCTTTTGTCTTGCAACTTACCAATAAATCAGCGATAAACACTTCAAAGACATAAAATAAAAAATTACAGCTCTTGTACAATAATATACTATTTTACTTTGGTTGATATTTTTTTGCGATTTTGAAAAAAGCAGTATATCGTCCAGTGGCCTTCCTGAGTCGGTTTAAATAGGAAAATATTATAAAGGCATTCTTTTCTGGAAAAATGGGCGGAAGTAGCTCAGTGTTGACTTTTAACTTTCGGATACCGTAATTGTTCTGAAAGAATCGAATTAATTTACACCTATGGAATCTCACAATTTGTACCACTTTTAGTTTCACAAATTGTGGCACTCTTTGAGAGTAAAGTTTTTATAATAAGTTGAAATTAGCCACGAGTAAAACATTCATCAGTGAATTTGAATCAGTGAACAGTGAATTTTGTTTGTGAAATTGTCAGTGTGATTTCCGTTTAATTTCATTCATTGGAATTTAGGCTGTCTCATGTACTCACGTGAAAATATTTTCAAAAATTTTTGTGTTCCTCAATACAAGTTCAAAATGAGCTACAACTGCCGTCTTGTGAAGGTGTTAAAGAAATCAATTGATAAAGGTCTCGGTAGTTCAACGTGACGTGACCACAAGATGGGGTATGGGAAGAGTGATATTAAGCTCTGTTAAATGCGTTGAGTCAAATGAACTAAATGTTTTCTTGTTCCCATGTTAGAGTTATTAAAACTTGCATTTTGGTTCATGATGTATGAATGATGTGAAACAGATATGTAAGTATACACCTTAACAATATCCCTTCTACAGCGCGTATACAACACAAGTACATCATGTTCACGACTTACACATCAACAAAATATCACTATTACAGCAATATATCGGCGCAAGTAAGTTTTGGGTGTGATGTATTGATGATGCACTTGTGATGTATGATTGATGTAAAAATAATGTGTAAGTGCACAACTTTAAAATATCATTTTTACAACGCTGACACAACATTTGTTAGTCTCTAAGACATCACAAATACAATATTGCAACAGCACATGCTATAAAATTGATGTATATGTGATGTACTAGTGATGTATCTGAGATATTTTAAGTGTACAACTTTACAACAGCACAAATTCAACATCAATTTTACAACCTACACATCAGCAAGGCGTTTCTTGTACAGCACTTGCACACCACTTTTACATCTTTTGTACATCATCTTTACATCGTTTCAGCCTGAAATTTATTATTTCACAAATTATTATTTTGTACCATACTCCTCCGTGCCACGCAAAATCAACGTTTCTATTCAAAATGTTGTATTTCTATGGATCTTCTGGTTTCGTTCAATGACGGAAAGCGGCACACATGCCTCAGTAATGCCATCTGTTATTATTTGGTTAGAATGCTGCCTATGGTACTTATTGTGAGTCGAAATTTAACCGCCTTTCATGACGTTCTAGGTTTTAAGTCTCATGTCTCATTCTCAATTTACCTTCGCCACTGGACATTTTGTTGGATAGTTTGAATGCAGTAACACCATTTTGTAGATTATTTGAATGAGAGGCTCATACCGTGGTTCTCGAGCAAATCGGCAAAAGTTGAATGTTTTATTAAAAAGTTCCATTTCATATTTTCCAGAACCAGAGTCCATGTACAATTCGACGTGCATGAATAATTCCGGTAAAGTCTTTAAAACAATCCAATCCACGTCGAAAGATCCGTCAGCATATGTTGTTGCATTCAGACGATAATTTTCGTCGATAGAGTAACATGATATATTTAAAATTTTAACTTCGTATGGGCGCTTTAAGTTGTACATTTTTTTAAAAAAAGGAATTGTATGACTCGTCAAATGTTCAATTTACCCATCCATAGCAACAGTTCACACAGCAGAAAATATAAATCAGAAGCATTTCACTCATGATCATGATCAGCACAAACAACAGACTAAATAGGTTCTAATAAGCTAAACGTAGGTCATAAGCAAAAAATTGTCCAATTATGCAAATAAGGCGCATCCGTCAAACATTTAGAACCGACACAAAAGTTAGATGATATCAGAAACAATTAGATTGAATTATTCCTATAATTTTCTTTTACAAAACACTCCACATTTTTAGGACCTATGCACATTCGATTTGTCTGTTCCTCTTATTTTCTTGCACCCATACACCTGAACAATTTCCGGTTCTTTATTCAAACACAGGTATGATGGTTTGTTCATTTTGTGTGATCATCCGTCTGTCCTTCTCCTCCTCAATATCTGGAATGCTTCAAAAATTAGGTCAAACTTTCTAGATGAAATCGAATGAAAGAAGAAGCAAACAAGAATAAAATGCTTAATCATTATAATTCACAAAAAATTCTTCTTGAGAGTAATATCGTGAAAACATCAACCAATATAGTACAATGAGCGAGATTTAAATAAGAACTTTGTAATTCTGCGCAGGTTTCTAACACATCGAAAACCTAGACAGAAGTACAAAGTTCTTTTATTTACATCTCGGTAATTGTACAGTTTTGGGAAAGCTGCATTTATGGAACAATGACAGCAAATGCAAAATGGAATCCAGTAAGCGTGTAGGTCTCTATGATACGTACAATAGTATTTTGTTATACGTGGGGAGAAAATAGTGAATTCCAACAAGAGCGAAATTTTGCGGCCAGAGCGAAGCGAATTAAATTTTCTCAGGCAAGAATATGTAACTTTCTCTCCCCAAGCATGAAAGGATTTTTTGCCTTGCAGACATATGAGTATGGGGGAGGAGTCCCAAAGCAAAAAATCTGAATTCCATTTGTTTTCATTGTGTTATACATGAGTGTTAGCCCGAAAACCACTTTTCATACCTAAAGATGACTTGAAAACCACATGACATGCTTCGAAATAAGATGAATTTCACGAACTGATATACAGGACTTATTCATATGAAACTGGACAGTCTACTATGTTTGTCACTTTCACACTTTCATTGAATGATTGAGAGCATCGTATAAGGTTTAGTGGCCCTCTCGGTTGTCCAACTTTTCGAAAAATTCAGATAAAACAAACTTTTGAGAAAACGCAGCGTAGAATAACAAGCGTCATTAAATTGACGTAATTGTTCTGGAAGGAACTCATGCTCAAAGAGATTTTGATGGGATTCGGTAAGCTAATGGGTGCATTCTTTTGGCCTCTAAACAATACCGAAACAAGTCACGAAATTTTTGACTTTTCTGGAAAAATCTTAAAATTTGTCTTTTGAGAATTTTGTATCGATTTCCATAATTTCGATTCCATGGCTCTTCCTAGAACTTAGAGGTCATTCATAAATTAGGGAGAAGGGGGAATACATAAAAAGTGGGACAAAATAAGATGAATAAAAGTAGGGGAAGGGGATGTGAAGCAAATAAATTTATCACTTAGCTTTTACATTAAGAACGATGTGTTCTTGTATATGTTTTGGCTTCATTGATGTTTAAAATCTGACATATCAAATATATCTCAAAATTAATCAAAAATAAAATTCAACATAAACGAAATTTGAAGCAAAAATATGCATTTTTGTATTTACTTTGACATAAGCCGATAACGCACTATACGTCTTCTTATCCTTGCAGTGTATAATTCTTTATTTTGTATGAATACGTAACATTTGGAGGCAAGAAATAAAAACTTAGCGCATTCGTTACAATCAAACAATTACTTTATTTCGGTTGATATTTTTTTGAAATTTTGAAAAAAATCGATATTCCAACGGACTTTAAGAGTTTATTTAATAAGAACATTCTTAGAACTCCGCTCTTTTCTGGAAGCATAGGTGGAAGTAGCTCAGTGTTGACCCGCAGCCGTCTAACTCTGTACTTGTTCTAAAAAAAATACAATTAGGTTAGAGATATAAGAGGTATCCTTAATTCATATCAAATTTTGCAAAAAGTTGCGAAATGAAGACGTTTTTGTCACTGCTGCCAGATCACCTTCTTTTCGTGACTTGTTGCAATTACTATTGCGTCAGCTTGGGCCATACACAATAGCAATTTGTTGACATGTCATAGAAACAGGGCCTATTTCTCGTATGTGGAATTTGAATGGATATGTTTGTTTGTTTATTCTAATCTGGCAGCTTCGTTTGCGTCAAAGTATACGATCGAGTGCTTTTGAATTCACTATCATCAGCTGTCATCAGCTGATGAAAAGTTCATAACTCATCGAATATTAGAAATTGAAATAATCCCAGACTTTAAAGGATCGAAGCAAAAATCTCACTTATACAGTTGATACAAAGAATTTTAATTTTTTTACGTTTCGCTTAAAATTTATTTTTTGTATCAGTCATGAGTCTTTGTTCATCATTCAGTGAAGAGAAATTATGTGTCAGCTTATACACTCCATTATGAAATTTCGTATACTTTGACATAAGTCAACCCAACGTCGCACCAAACGCGTGAATTTTAAAAAAAATTTATGCCATCAAACGTGATAGTATATTCGACCTATAAAACAATCCAACTTTACCGATAAAAAATAATAAATGACCGATAATTTATTACCGATACTTTCTATTCAGCTCTGATTCAGGGAATTTTTCCTTTTACATTTTCCTTTCATGACGTCTTTTGGGCACTACCCCAAACTTTCGCGCTTTAATTCTACTTTAAATATGTGTTTAAAAATTCATCGGCAAATAATTATCGGTCTCGTTTATTATTTTTTATCGGTAAAGTTGAATTGTTTTATCGGTCGTTTATTACCATCCGTTACTAATTTTTTCGTTCTTTGAATTCTCAAATATTAGGCCTAGGTTACACTCAAACTGAGCAATAAAGAACTTAGTAATTCTTCCAAGGATAAACAAATTGAAGATTTTTCGTATTTCTAAAGTAATTGTGGCCCTGTGCCAAATACGTCTTATCCTCATGGTATTGTTTACGGTTCAATCCTTACCTTTGGAATCGGACATTTTGTTGGATAATTGGAATATTGTAAAATCATTTTGTAGACTATTTGGAAGAGGGGCTCATAGCGTGGTTCGCGAAGAAGTCGACATAAATTAATTGTTTTATTTAAAAGTTCCATTTCATATTTTCCGGAACCGGAGTCCAAGTACAATTCGATGTGAAACAGCATTTCAGGCATATTTTTTGTTAAAATCCATTCCGTGTCTAAAGATCCGTCAGCGTTAAGTGTTGAGCTAAAGCTATTATTGATGTCGATTGAGTAACTTGACGAGTTTGAAAATCTGACCTCGTATGGACGCTAAATTTTTAAATTCTGTAAAGAAAAGCTTTTCAAATATTTGCCTAATTTACCCATCCGTAGCAAAAGTTCACGCAGCAGCAAAAATAAATCAGGAAAATTACTTTCATGTTGAATAGCAGAACATTTACAACTGACTAACCGAGTTTTTATTGGTAAATTAAACCGGACACACAATTGAGATGATATCCGAAATAATTAGACTGAATATATGCTTTTTGTACAAAAAACGGGATTATTAAAGTGGTCTAAAATTGTATGGAGAAGTTAGGTTATAGAAAAGTCTGGGCCACTTCGGTTAAATAATTCTAAATTGGTCCCTGATAAAAGGTGTCTATGGTGTAGAGGTGAGCGGGCCGCCCGAAACTAGAAAAAAACCCGACCCTACCTGAACCTGACCTGAACCTGAATCAATTTAACGGGTCGGGTTGGGTTGTATGTTTTCGTTTTTTGTCGGGTCGGATTGGGTTTGATGACTTCAACTACCCAAACCCGAACCGAAAAAATTTAGTTCAGATTCTGATTTCTAACAAATAAACTCTTACTCACTGGTAAACTTTTTGAAAATATGAAGAAAGTCAAATCCTCAGAAAGAGACAGGATTTTTGGACTCGTACGAACTAACGTGTTATATGCTCTACGACGACGTTTTCAACCAGTCGAGAAGGAGTAAATTTTCAATTTTGTTCCACTGGGATTGTGAATGGGAAAAATCGGTAAAAACATTCTGAAGGTACGAGCGAAAAAGTGGTGGGAACTTGGTTTTTTGAAGGTCGGTGAAACTTTTCCGCATATATCTACGCGAATAACGCGCTGAAATTGCTTTTGAAGATATCAACTTCGAAAAATTAACAAGGAAAAAACAAAAAAAGGAGGTGAAAGTCTATTGAGAGACTGAAACTGTAAAGTCCATAGATTGGGCCTAACTCATACTAGAAGCAGCGGGAAAGAGCCCCTTCCGTCATTTTCAGTCATTATTTCTCGGGAGAACGGGTTAGCTCAGTGCCTACGTACTTGCCTGCCACCAAGAATACCCGGGTTCAAACTCCGGTGTGGAAAAATTCTGTATAGGATTTTTCTTCAACCCTTATCATGAAAGTAACGTTCCTAAGCTCACCCAAGCTTCATAAAAGGGTAGTTGTGGTAGTAATATCGCAACGATTTGTACACAGCTGCTAAGTTAAGGTGTGTGTAAACGTCAAAAAAAAGTAATGACAAATTCCATACCGTTAGGGCTGTGATTCGAATCTGTTCGATGCGCTCTCAGGTGTTACCAGATGTACTAGCGCGCGACAAAATCGGGAAAAGAAATAATCCTTCAATCGAAGGCGTGGTTCGGAATACACGTTAAGCATGTGGTCCCTAGTGAGGGTAATCCACACTAGCTGGCAGTTACTCAGTGTAACACCCCGGCAGTCGAACCAGACACTTTATAGTGCTGCTCCCGACTAATCAGTGCCATTGGGATTATTATTATTATTATTATTTCTCGGATTCGGATCGGGTTTGAATTTTCATTTTGGTTTGGGTCGTGTCTGCACACCTCTACTATGGATACAACTAAATCTGAAGGGATCTGGGCAGTTTCCCAGGACCGAATCTTATTTCATTCATTTTTCATCTTTGAATCCTTTGAAAATCACGACACATGAAAGTGACACACAAAGACATTTCATAGTTTTGTTACTTTAGTTCTGGTCATTGAGAGCGGAGATCTTTAGCTATACATGGGTCCACAAGTGAAGATTAAAATATATTACTCCGATATGAATTATATCTCAAAATTGTTCAAAAATAAAATTCAACATAAACGAAATTTGAAGCAAAAAAATGAATTTTTGTATATACTTTGACATAAGCCGATTACGCACTAAACGTTTTCTTATACTTGCAGTGTATAATTCTTTATTGTGCATGTATACGTAACCTTTGGAGACAAGAAATAAAAACTTAGCGCCTTCGTTACAATCAAACAATTACTTTATTTCGGTTGATATTTTTTTGAAATTTTAAAAAAAACCGATATTCCAGCGGTCTTTAAGAGTTTATTTAATAAGAAAATTCTTAGAACTCCGTTCTTTTCTGGAAACATAGGTGGAAGTAGCTCAGTGTTGATCCGCATCCGTCTAACTCTGTACTTGTTCTAAAAAAATACAATAAAGTTAGAGATAAAAGAGCCATCCATAATTCATACCAAATTTTGCAAAAAGTTGCGAAATGAAGACGTTTTTGTCACTGCTGCCAGATCACCTTCATTTCGTGACTTGTTACATAAATTACTATTGCGTCAGCTTGGGCCATACACAATAGCAATTTGTTGACGTGTCATAGAAACAGGGCCTATTTCTCGTATGTGGAATTTTAATGGATATGTTTGTTTATCTAGCGGCTTCGTTTGTGTCAAAGTATACGATCGGATGCTTTTGAATTCACTATAATCAGCTGATGAAAAGCTCAAAACTCGTCGAATATTCGAAACTGAAATAATCCCAGACTTTAAAGGATAGAAAGAATAGAAGGAAAAATCTCAGTTATACAAAGAATTTCAATTTTTTTACGTTTCGCTTAAAATTTATTTTTTGTATCAGTCATGTGTCTTTTGACAAAAACTTTAGTAAATGTTCATCGGCTGGGACCTTTCTTTTTTTTTTGAATTCGAATAAGTTAAGAATACATAAGCAACTTCATGTATTCATATTAAAGTCAGCTGGCCAACGGCTGATGAGTAGAGAAGTAATGCAAATTTAAAAGCACCCGACCGTATACAGAATTTCATGGCGAAATTCACTACCCAGTTTAGAAAAATTATGTGTCAGCTTATACACTCCATCATGAAATTTCGTATACTTTGACATAAGTCAAAGCGACATCGCCTCAACGCGTGAAATTTAAAAAACTTTCGTACAGCGAACCGTATGTAAAAACAGACATGTCGAATTTTAAACAATCGAATTTCATTGTTCAAAATTTGAGTTGTCCGTTCTTATTTTCGGTTCGCTGTAGCATCAATTTTTTTTGAATAATTTCTAATAGGATGTTATATATATGACCGATACCTTCTAAACTCTTCTTTAGGGAATTTTTCCTTTTACATTTTACTTTTTACATTTTTCCTTTCATGACGTCTTTTGGGCACTACCTCAAACTTTCGCGCTTTAATTCTACCTTGTTTCAAAATTCATCAGTAAATAATTATCTGTCGTTTATTATTTTTTATCGGTAAAGTTGAATTGTTTTATCGGTCGTTTATTACCATCCGCTACTAATTTTTTAGTTCTTTGAATTCTCAAATATTAGGCCTAGGTTACACTCAAACTGAGCTATAAAGAACTTCGTAATTCTTCGAAGGATAAACAAATCGAAGACTTTTCGTATTTCTAAAATAATTGTGGCCCTGTGCCAAAGACGTCTTATCCTCATGATATTGTTTACGGTTCAATCCTTACCTTTGGAATCGGACATTTCGTTGGATAATTGGAATATTGTAAAATCATTTTGTAGATTATTTGGAAGAGGGGCTCATAACGTGGTTCGCGAAAAAGTCGACATAAATTAATTGTTTTATTTAAAAGTTCCATTTCATATTTTCCGGAACCGGAGTCCAAGTACAATTCGATGTGATACAGCATTTCTGGCATATTTTTTGATACAATCCATTCCGCGTCTAAAGATCCGTCAGCGTCAAGTGTTGAGCTAAAGCTATTATTGATGTCGATTGAGTAACTTGACGTGTTTGAAAATCTGACCTCGTATGGACGCTAAAGTTTTACATTCTGTAAAAAAAGGCTTTTCAAATATTTGCCTAATTTACCCATCCATAGCAAAAGTTCACGCAGCAGCAAAAATAAATCTGGAAAATTACTTTCATGTTGAATAGCAGAACATTTACAACTGACTAACCGATTTTTTATTGGAAAATTAAACCGGACACACAAGTAAGATGATATCCGAAATAATTAGACTGAATATGCTTTTTGTACAAAAAACGGGATAATTAAAGTGGCCTAAAATTGTATGGAGAAGTTAGGTTTTCTAAATTGGTCCCTGATAGAAGGTGTCTATGGTGTAGAGGTGAGCGGGCCGCCCGAAACTAGAAAAAAAACCCGACCCTACCTGAACCTGACCCGAACCCGAACCAATTTGACGGGTCGGGTTGGGTTGTACGTTTTCGTTTTTTGTCGGGTTGGGTCGGGTTTTCGTTTTCTTTTTTTCGGGTCGTATGACTTCAACTACCCAAACCCGACCCGAGCTGAAAAAATTTAGTTCAGATTCTGATTTCCAACAAATAAACTCTTACTTACTGGTAAGTTCTTTAAAAATATGAAGAAAATCAAATTATGAGTGAGAATAGCTTATCTATTACTCGGTTTTTCTTGATCGTCTTGATCGTGGAATTTCAAATTGAAGCAAATGGATTTTTACTTGATTTTTCGATCAGAGAGAAGCTTGAGACAGAATTAACTTTAAAGTTTGACGTTAGATGGAGCCAAAAACCTCCATCTTCAGTAAGAATTCACTAGTCCCAGTTTCACCGAAGATTGTTCATATACATAACGTCAACATTCGGTTCATCACCCATATCAGCATATCAAGTTGAATGACTTGACTGACGATTGGCACGATATGCCGAAATGTTGATGCTTCTGAGATATGTTGAAGAGCACAACTGTTCTAGTTGAGTTCAACCTGAGTGTCACTACAATGACAAAATAATTCCATTAAAATTCTCAAGCTTTGATTGCCTGTTACCCCTCCTGATCGAAAAATCAATTAAAAATTCATTTGCTTCAATTCGAAGAAAATCAAATCCTCAGAAGGAAACAGGGTTTTTGGACTCGTAGGAACTAACATTGCATCATGAGCGTGCCCGTGACGCAAGTCCCCATACGATCAAAAACATCAGAAATTTTTTTTCGTAGACTGCGGAACGATATATACAGCTAAGTTTTGACTTTTTTTCTTTGTGTCGAACCCCCCTGAGACCTAGTTTATCGGATTCTACGTAAAATTTTGATTGAAATCGACATTTTACTCATTAAAGTCGGTCCAGTGGAACCGAAGATATGTTCCTTTAGAAAATCGTCATTTTCCATACTAAATGCGCTGCTTCATAGAAGCCAAAGAAAATGAATTTTACTCGTTTTCCTACCGAAAACTTGTCAAACATGTATATGTGCACCCTACGAAAATTATTCATTACATGTCATTCATTACATGCTATTCATTACATTTAGCCCCCACCGGAAACTTCTCATTACATGTATATCTGCATGTAATGACGCGTTTTCGGTTGGGACACCGAGTAAAACAGCATACAGTGGGGAATGCTTAATAAGTCATCCATTCTGGATAATTTCGTGACACTCGCAAACTCATGCGTGTATTTTTAAGCAACTCGCTTTAAAAACTATTTTTTGACTCTTGTCGTCTTCGGCTCGGGATACAAACTCTGCACTCGTCAAAAAATAGTAATGTGAATGTAGCGTCTTATTAAATTACTCCAAGAATTGTGAGGCGCATGATTATTATCTCGCCTAAATGTAGGCTTAGATATTACTAAACAGACTCATCGTATATGGATAATTCCACCGTCAATTATGTTACATTTCCACAAATTTTCTAAGTTTATGTGGCCGAAACTACTGAACGACTAAACCGATTTTGATATTTTTTTTTGTTTTCTTCATTGGACTTTTTTCTTTCAGGGAAAAAAAAGTTTGTTGAAATCGGTGTAAACGCTTCCGATATATCGACGATGGAGTACGGGTCTGCATTGTTACAAAAAATGACAAAATGTAACGCTTGTAAGGGTAAGGTGGACTGGAGATATACCAAGAAATTTTACACCGATTTCAACAAACTGTCTTTTCCCTGAAAGAGAAAAGTCCAATGAAGAAAACAAAAAAAAAATCAGCAAATCCGGTTCAGTCGTTCAGTAGTTACGACCTCATAAAGTAGGAGATAAATGTAACGTAATTGACGCATATACAAAAATGCACGCAGTGGAATTGTCACAAATTAAGCGGATTTAGCCATATGGGTTACGTCATACGATTCATTCAGTGTGTACGTCGTCGTTATGGGCACCAAACACACTACAACTACCCAACTTTTGAAGCTTGAGTGAACTTAAGGACGTTATTAATGCGTTACACTTCATAGAAAAATTCCATATAGAATTTTTCCGACACGGGATTTGAACTCCGATCGTTTTGGTGGAAGGCCAGTACGCTAACAACTCTGCCAAACCGTCCGTTCATGCAAGAATATGTAACTTTCTCACCGGTGACAAGACACGAGTTCTCTCTACCCAAGCATGAAAAGATTTTTTCCTTGCAGACACATGAGTGTGTGAACAGATGAAAATCAAATAAATTTTTGTGTAATTTGGTAAGCTAATGGGTGCATTCTTCTGGCACCTAAACTAGACACACGTAACATTTGGAGACAAGAAATAAAAACTTAGCGCATTCGTTACAATCAAACAATTACTTTATTTCGGTTGATATTTTTTTGAAATATCGAAAAAAAACGATATTCCAGCGGCCTTTAAGAGTTTATTTATTAAGAAAATTCTTAGAAATCCCTTCTTTTCTGGAAACATAGGTGGAAGTAGCTCAGTGTTGATCCGCATCCGTCTAACTCTGTACTTGTTCTAAAAAAATACAATAAAGTTAGAGATAAAAGAGCTATCCATAATTCATACCAAATTTTGCAAAAAGTTGCGAAATGAAGACGTTTTTATCATTGGTGCCAAATCACCTTCATTTCGTGACTTGTTGCATAAATTACTATTGCGTCAGCTTGAGCCATACACAATAGCAATTTGTTGACGTGTCATAGAAACAGGGCGTATTTCTCGTATGTGGAATTTTAATAGATATGTTTGTTTGTCTATTCTTATCTAGCGGCTTCGTTTGTGTCAAAGTATACGATCGGGCGCTTTTGAATTCACTATGTCATTTACATCAGCTGATGGAGTTATGAAAAGCTGTATCCGTTGGATGCATTGTGATCATCGAATATTTGAAATTGAAATAATCCCAGACGATAAAGGATAGAATGGAAACATTCGTCTCAATCGAAGGAAAAATCTCACTTATACAGTTGATACAAAGAATTTCAATTTTTTTACGTTTCGCTTTAAAATCATTTTTTGTATCGGTCATGTTTCTTTTGACAGAAACTATAGTAAGTGTTAATCGGCTGGGACTTTTCTTTTTTTGAATTCGAAAAAGTTAACAATACATAAGCAACTTCATTTATTCATCAGCTGATCAACAGCTGATGAGTAGAAAAGTAATGCAAATTTGAAAGCACCTAGTGAAAAAGAATTATGCATGTGTCTAAGGCTCGGAATCAGGTCAGGTCAACGATGTAATTTTTTTTATTTTTTTAAATGATTAGTTTGATCTCACAAATGCGAAATCAGCAATTAAAAGTTATTTTCGGGGTTCTAATTTATTTTGAAAATCGATTTATGTATCTAACGAAATTGCAAAATCGCACCTGATCACACCTAGCCCATACACAACACACACATATACAGACCCATTTTCAAAAAAATTCAAACTTTGATTCGTAAGTAAACATAGTAAGCTACTATATACTATGTAAGCATAGTAAGTAACGGATGTATGTGTAATAACGGGAGGAGATGTTTCTGCTTTTTTGTTATTTTTTCCGTGAAAGTCTGTAACGCAAGAAGAGGAGAAACACACTTGAGAATCGGGATGGGCCGTTTTTTGTCGACCTAATTAAAAAATAATTTTGACCCGAATTTTTCAGTTTTTCAGAAAAAAATATCAACCTGAACCTGACCTGAAAAAATTGGATTTACTTGATTTGTGGTCAGGTTCAGATTGAATTTTTCTTCTACAACAAGCTCAAAAAAACGTTAAAACCACGAAGTCAACAAAGAAAAAAAAATACTGTCGTATATTTTTATGAAGATGCTATACTCCAATTGCAAAACTCGTATCTGGGAGTATTTTAGTGATAATTCAGGGCGAATTCAGGTAACTCAGATATTTCAGGTCAGGTCAGGTTCAGGTAATTTTCAAATTACCTGAAGCTGACCTGACCTGATTTTTAAATTACCTGAACCTGTATTGATTAAATCAGGTAATCGGTTTCAGGTTTCAGGTCAGGTCAAACCTGACCTGTTCCGAGCCTTAAGTGTCAGCTAATACACTCCATCATGAAATTTCGTATACATTGACATAAGTCAACGCGACGTCGCAACAAACGCGTGAATTTTAAAAAACTTTTGTAACATCAATTTTTTTTTTTTGTATAATTTCTAACTTCTAATTTCTAATCCAACTTTACCGATAAAAAATAATAAATGACCGATAACTTATTACCGATACCTTCTATTCAGCTCTTCTTTTGGGAATTTTTCCTTTCATGACGTCATTTGGGCGCTACCCAAAACTTTCGCGCTTTAATTCTACTTTAAATATGTGTTTAAAAATTCATCGGCAAATAATTGTCGGTCGTTTATTATTTTTTATCGGTAAAGTTGAATTGTTTTATCGGTCGTTACTAATTTATTCGTTCTTTGAATTTTCAAATATTAGGCCCAGGTTACACTCAAACTGAGCAATAAAGAACTTCGTAATTCTTCGAAACAAATCGAAGACTTTTCGTATTTCTAAAGTAATTGTGGCCCTGTGCCAAAGACGTCTTATCCTCATGATATTGTTTACGGTTCAATCAAATATAATTTACGAGTTACCTTTGGAATCGGACATTTTGTTGGAAAATTGGAATATAGTAAAATCTGTTTGTAGACTATTTGGAAGAGGAGCTCATAGCGTGGTTCGTGAAAAAGTCGACATAAACTAATTGTTTTATTTAAAAGTTCCATTTCATATTTTCCAGAACCGGAGTCCAAATAGAATTCGATGTGAAACAGTATTTCTGGCATATTTTTTGATACAGTCCATTCCGTGTCTACAGATCCGTCAGCGTTAAGTGTTGAATTAATCCTATTATTGATGTCAAATGAGTAACATGACGTGTTTAAAAATCTGACCTCGTATGGACGCTAAAGTTTTACATTCTGTAAAAAAAAGCCTTTCAAATATTTGCCTAATTTACCCATCCATAGCAAAAGTTCACGCAGCAGCAAAAATAAATCAGGAAAATTACTTTCATGTTGAATAGCAGAACAATTACAACAGACTAACCGAGTTTTTATTGGAAAATTAAACCGGACACACAAGTGAGATGATATCCGAAATAATTAGACTGAATATGCTTTTTGTACAAAAAACGGGATAATTAAAGTGGTCTAAAATTGTATGGAGAAGTTAGGTTTTCTAAATTGGTCCCTGATAGAAGGTGTCTATGGTGTAGAGGTGAGCGGGCCGCCCGAAACTAGAAAAAAACCCGACCCTACCTGAACCTGACCTTAACCCGAATCAATTTGACGGGTCGGGTTGGGTTGTATGTTTTCGTTTTTTGTCGGGTTGGGTCGAGTTTTCGTTTTCTTTTTTTCGGGTCGGATCGGGTTTGATGACTTCAACTACCTAAACCCGACCCGAGCCGAAAAAATTTAGTTCAGATTTAGATTTCTAACAAAAAACTCTTACTCACTCGGAAATTCTTTGAAAATATGAAGAAAATCAAATCCTTAGAAGGAAACAGGATTTTTGGACTCGTACGAACTAACGTGGCATATGCTCTACGACGACGTTTTCAACCGGTCGAATTGAGAAGGAGTAAATTTTCAATTTTGTTCCACTGGAAGGTAATCGGAAAAGGAAAGCTGGGATTGGGAATGGGCAAAACCGGTAAAAACCTTCCGAAGGTACGAGCGAAAAAGTGGTAGATACTAGGTTTTTTGAAGGTCGGTGAAACTTTTCCGCTTCTATCTACGCGAATAACGCGTGGAAATTGTTTTTGAAGATATCAGTCTCGAAAAGCTAACAAAGAAAAACAAAAAAATTAAGTGATTGAGAGGCTCAAACTGCAACGTCCATAGAGTGGGTCTAACTTATGTTAGAAGCAGCGGGAAAGAGCCCCTTACGTTATTTTCAGTCATTATTTCGGCTCGTGCCGGGTTTGATATTTTATTTTGAGTCGGGTACGGTTTTGGTCGGGTTTGGTTGTGCTCGAGTTTGGCTCTGTTTGGGTTTGGCTCTGTTCGGGTTCGGCTCGGCCTTGAATTCTTTTTAGATCGGGCTCGGATCGGATCGGGTTTGAATTTTCATTTTGGTTCGGGTCGGGTCTGCACACCTCTACTATAGACTTGACTTGACTTGAGCCAACTAAATCTGAAAGGATCTGGGCCTCTTTGAATACTTTGAAAATCACGATACATTAAAGTGAGAAACAAAGACATTTCATAGTTTTGTTACTTTAGTTCGGGTCATTGAAAGCGGAGATCTTTAGCTATATATGGGTCCACAAGTGAGGATTAAAATATATTACTTCGATATAAACAAAAAAATGTTTCCAAAGGTTAATTTATTCAATCAAGCGAGCAGTGTGCGTGTGCACATGTTAAAATAAACATTTCAGCAAAATGTTGATCTTCCGTAATAATCCCCAAATCGTGCTCTCCCATTGTTGTAAAAACTTTTTTTTTGCTATTCCCTTTTTCATTAAATTGATAAACTGAAATGTTGCAAAAAATGTTTGCTTTTTTATTTGAAACTCAAATTAATACTTTTTACGTATATTTGCAGTGGAATTTCACGTAACGTACTGTGAAACATACTTATGCTGACCACCTTTGGGACAAAACTTTTAAAGTAACGTCCAACAAAGACTCAACATAAATTTTCGCTTTTACTCAATTTTTTTGAGTTAAATTACAAAAATAAAACGGTTGTAACCGAATAAATTGTTCAAATTAGACGGGTGGTCAAGTTTGTACGCTTGACAGTAATTTTTTCCGACCAAATAATTCCCTTCGCCAGAGTCCAAAACATAAATTAAAATTATTATACTCCAAACAGCAGTAAAAAATTCGTACCTCTCACAATTTTCCACAAATGTTTGCTAGACGCAAACACATTGGCGTATACCTACCCTCAAGGCGTTTGTAATAATTTCATGGCAAGTAAAGTTTACTCTTCAATTTAAAACAAATTAAATTCTCAAAGACCTTTTTATATTTTCATTATGAAGTAGCAACAGTGAATAGCACACAATACATACACCAAATCCGGTTCCCCATAACGAACATTCTTCTGCCTAAGGAGCTAGGATTTTTTTTTCCTTTTTCGAAAACGAATTGACTTAAAGCTTTTTAAAGAATCAAAGCATTTGTTTACTGTAAAAATGTCTCCTCGATTTCTGTTGAGAAAGCACATTATCGTTAAACTTTGGTATCATTCGATTCAATGAACAACAAGCTTATATTGCTTCAAAGTCGCATAAATATGAGGGAACCTTTTTGATGCTGGCACTATCAACAATATTTTATTTTTTTTAAGAAAACCCAACAATTTGATTTATTCATTCACTGTTTTTACAATACATTTTTCCGTTAGGCTGATCAATCCGTCTAGAAAAATCGCTATTCGTTTGAAGTCAGTTCTTAAAATAAATTTCCAATAAATTGGATTCAACGACATGTATGTATACAGCAATGTTGCCTAAAACGTTCGTCCCATCATCCAACAGCATCATATTAAATTGAAATACACGGCATGTTTCAATATTGCTTTCAACCTATGTAACGTTATGTTCGTGTGCTTTTGAAAGGAAATACAAGCCTTACAATACTCTCTACATCATAGCAATACGATACCGATACGCCTGTACGTTCATTCCCACTGAATAAGTTCGCACACTAAAGTGTACATTATCATAGTCAGATTATTAGTCGTAACGATGACGATGTTACAGGTTTCTGCTAGTGATTTTAGGAATCTACGTACAACCGCTCCGCTACTAGTTGATTATCAGCCAATATATTCCTTTACATTTAAAGGGCAAATGCCTTCGCAAATTATACCTAATTTTCCATAGAGCAATGGGTGTTGCGGGAAGTAATTATAATAACAAAATATTTTTGTCATGCTGTAGACGGGTACGTTGACTTTGCTGAACATGTTTTCAGTATCATACTTTTCTGTGTTGTTCTAGGAGACAATAATAAATATTTTGCAGAACTTGTTCTTTATATTAGTTATTATTTAAAAATTCGAGATAACAATTTTTTATGTGACCCGACTTACCATTTCTTGAACGATATTATCGTCCGATGGTAAGATAATATTATTTCTGTGGTGATATTATCGCCAGTTGGTATGGATATTATCATTTCTGTAATGATATTATCGCATGCTGGTATGATAATATTATTAACACGAAAATACAGAGTGCGATTTTGCCCGTTTTCACAATAGATGGCGACGAAAGCAGCAAGAGGTTATGTAAAACGATGCGATGTGATGTCATAACGGATACATGATTGGACCCGTACGACGTACTAAGGAGGGATAACTGTAAGAGGTAGAAAGTTGTTTCCAAAAGCAAAGTTGTAAAGAATAAAATTTTAGAGAACCTGTGTCTAAGGGCATTGGGTTAAAATGCCCCAATCCTGGAATAAGACCACTTCTAGAATTGGCAGGGATGGCCCAAATATATAAGAACTATCTACTATAAGAGGTAGAAAGTTGCTTCCAAAGGCAAAGTTGTAGAAAATAAATTTTTAGAGAACACATGTCTCAGGGTTTTGGGTAAAAATGCCACGTTGCTGGGATATGACCACTTCTAGAATTGGGAGGGATGATCCATATCTCTAGAACTGTAAGAGGTAGAAAGTTGCTTCCAAAGGCAAAGTTGTAGAGAATAAAATTTTAGAGAACACATGTCTAAGGGTTTTAGGGGAATATGGTTAAATCCTTGGATATAACCATTCCCTTTGACATTACCTTGGGTAATTTCTATGGATCTTTGAAATTCTTGTAGTTATAAAAGAACAGAAAACGTTGGATTGTTTGCTTATTACTATATTAAGATACGTTCGAGTCTTTTTGCAAGATTTGTTCTATTTGCTACATCTATTCTGTTTGTCACATCTATTCTGATACGTACGGGTCTTTGGTTATGTTTATAATTTAGATTCACTATTGATTTTGTTTACATATTTAACATAAAATTTATTATAAACTGTAGTCAAGTTTGTTTTAGTGATTTCCCATCACATGAGGAGTTTAGTGTATGTACGAAATTCATAGGTCAATCAAAAGACCAAAGACTTTGCATGCCAGTGAGAGTTGAGTGGACTACGGTTATAATGATCATTCGATAGCTCTAGGACAAAATGTCTCAGGACAAAATAGCCCCACGGGAGTACGGAGACGAAATAACCCGGACAACATATCCTCGGGACTAAATATCCCCAATGAAAAGTGCACTTAATAACACTGGCCAAAATAACAACGGACAAAATAACACGAGATGGAATAACTACACATGAAACATGTTTTTTATGTTGGGGGCTCTGCCCCACCACACCCATAACTACGTTAGGCTAAATTACGCCCTCCAGGCGGCCTACGTACAGGGGACTCTGCCGCAAACCACGATAGGTTGTGGTGATACACAAATCAAGTTTTCACCTAGAACGTATTTCATAGTCGAAAACTTATCTAAAGCTTTCGCTATAGATACAAACAACTTGCTAAAATTTTAATTTTCGGCGAAAAAAAAATTCCGGTGAAAAAAAATTTCCGCCGAAAAAAATTAATTTTCCCCTAAAGTCCACCGTCGGTCATTTTGTTGGTCACCCTGACACACTAAACACCCAACCCATCAATTTTTCCTTTGACTCCGAACATCTATCTCCATCCTAACACACAGTCCAAAAATTGTCCAACAAGAGCGAAATTTTGCGGCCAGAGCGGAGCGAATTCAATTTTCTCAGGCAAGAATATATAACTTTCTCACCGCTTTTGCGGGAACAAAACACGAGTTTTCTCTACCCAAGCATGAAAGGATTTTTTGCCTTGCAGACATATGAGTATGGGGAGGAGTCTTAAAGCAAAAAATCTGAATTCCATTTCTTTTCATTGTGTTTTACATGAGTGTTACCTCGAAAAACATTTTTCACACCTTCAGATGACTTGAAAACCACATGACATGCTTCGACATGCTTGGTCCTCTTGGTTGTCCAACGAATCTAAAAATTCAGATAAAACAAACTTTTGAGAAAACGCAGCGTAGAATAACAAGCGTCATTAAATTGACGTCATTGTTCTGGAAGGAACTCATGTTCCCTTTTCAAAGAGATTTTGGTGTGATTCGGTAAGCTAATGGGTGCATTCTTCTGGCATCTAAACAAGCCCGAAACAAGTCACGAAATTCTTGGCTTTTCCGGAAAATCTTAAAATTTGTCTTTTGAGAATTTTGTATCGATTCCATGGCTTTTCCTAGAACTTAGAGATCATTCACAAATTAGGGAGAAGGGTGAATACATAAAAAGTGGGACAAAATAAGATAAACAAATCTAAATAAACATATAGCTATAAATCACTTAGCTTTTACATTAAGAACGATGTGTTCTTATATATATTTTGTCATCATTAATGTTTAAAATCTGACATATCAAATATATCTCAAACTTGTTCAAAAATAAAATTCAACATAAACGAAATTTGAAGCAAAAAAATGTATTTTTGTATATTATACTTTGACATAAGCCGATAACGCACTATACATCTTCTTATCCTTGGAGTGTATAATTCTTTATTTTGTATGTATACGTAGCATTTGGAGACAAGAAATAAAAAAGTAGCGCCTTCGTTACAATCAAATAATTATTTTATTTCGGTTGATATTTTTTTGAAACTTTGAAAAAAACCGTTATTGCAGCGGACGTTAACAGTTAACAGTTAATTCTTAGAACTCCGTTCTTTTCTGGAAGCATAGGTGGAAGTAGCTCAGTGTTGATTCGCATCCGTCTAACTCTGTACTTGTTCTAAAAAAATACAATTAGGTTAGAGATAATGGATCCATAATTCATACCAAATTTTGCAAAAAGTTGCGAAATGAAGACGTTTTTATCACTGCTGCCAGATCACCTTCATTTCATGACTTGTTGCATAAATTACTATTGCGTCAGCTTGGGCCATACACAATAGCAATTTGTTGACATGATGAAAAGCTCATAACTCATCGAATATTCAAAATTGAAATAATCCCAGACTATAAAGGATAGAAGGAAAAATCTCACTTATACAGTTGATACAAAGAATTTCAATTTTTTTACGTTTCGCTTAAAATTTATTTTTTGTATCAGTCATGCGTCTTTTGACAGAAACTCTAGTAAATGTTGATCGGCTGGGACTTTTCTTTTTTTGAATTGGAATAAGTTAACAATACATAAGCAACTTCATGTATTCATCAGCTGATCAACAGCTGATGAGTAGAAAAGTAATGCAAATTTGAAAGCACCCGACCGTATACAGAATTTCATGGCGAAGTTCATTATGCAGTGAAAAAAAATTATGTATGTGTCAGCTTATACACTCCATCATGAAATTTCGTATACTTTGACATAAGTCAACGCGACGTCGCACGAAACGCGTGAATTTAACGTATTAGCGATACCTTCTATTCAGCTCTTCTTTTGGGAATTTTTCCTTTCATGACGTCTTTTGGGCACTACCATAAACTTTCTCGCTTTAATTCTACTTTAAATATGTGTCTAAAAATTCATCGGCAAATAATTATCGGTCGTTTATTATTTTTTATCGGTAAAGTTGAATTGTTTTATCGGTTGTTTATTACCATCCGTTACTAATTTTTTCGTTCTTTGAATTCTCAAATATTAGGCCCAGGCTACACTCAAACTGAGCAATAAAGAACTTCGTAATTCTTCGAAGCATAAACAAATTCAAGACTTTTCGTATTTCTAAAATAATTGTGGCCCTGTGCCAAAGACGTCTTATCCTCATGATATTGTTTACGGTTCAATCCTTACCTTTGGAATCGGACATTTCGTTGGATAATTGGAATATTGTAAAATCATTTTGTAGATTATTTGGAAGAGGGGCTCATAACGTGGTTCGCGAAAAAGTCGACATAAATTAATTGTTTTATTTAAAAGTTCCATTTCATATTTTCCAGAACCGGAGTCCAAGTACAATTCGATGTGATACAGCATTTCTGGCATATTTTTTGATACAATCCATTCCGCGTTTAAAGATCCGTCAGCGTTAAGTGTTGAGCTAAGGCTATTATTGATGTCAAATGAGTAGCATGACAAGTTTGAAAATCTGACCTCGTATGGACGCTAAAGTTTTACATTCTGTAAAAAAAGGCTTTTCAAATATTTGCCTAATTTACCCATCCATAGCAAAAGTTCACGCAGCAGCAAAAATAAATCAGGAAAATTACTTTCATGTTGGATAGCAGAACATTTACAACTGACTAACCGAGTTTTTATTGGTAAATTAAACCGGACACACAATTGAGATGATATCCGAAATAATTAGACTGAATATATGCTTTTTGTACAAAAAACGGGATTGTTAAAGTGGTCTAAAATTGTATGGAGAAGTTAGGTTATAGAAAAGTCTGGGGCCACTTCGTTAAAACAATTCTAAATTGGCCCCTGATAAAAGGTGTCTATGGTGTAGAGGTGAGCGGGCCGCCCGAAACTAGAAAAAAAACCCGACCCTACCTAAACCTGACCCGAACCCGAATCAATTTAACGGGTCGGGTCGGGTTGTGTGTTTTCGTTTTTTGTCGGGTTTTCGTTTTCTTTTTTTCTGGTCGTATCGGGTTTGATGACTTCAACTAACAAAATTCGACCCGAGCCGAAAAAATTTAGTCCAGATTCTGATTTCTTACTCTTACTCACTGGTAAACTTTTTGAAAATATGAAGAAAGTCAAATCCTCAGAAAGATACAGGATTTTTGGACTCGTACGAACTAACGTGGTATATGCTCTACGACGACGTTTTCAACCAGTCGAGAAGGAGTAAATTTTCAATTATGTTCCACTGGAAGGTAATCGGAAAAGGAAAGTTGGGATTGGGAATGGGCAAAATGGGTACCTTCTGAAGTTACGAGCGAGAAAGGTGTTAGGAACTTGGTTTTTTGAAGGTCGGTGAAACTTTTCCGTTGTTGTTGGGATTGGGAATGGGCAAAATGGGTACCTTCTGAAGTTACGAGCGAGAAAGGTGTTAGGAACTTGGTTTTTTGAAGGTCGGTGAAACTTTTCCGTTTATATCTACGCGAATGATGCGCGGAAGTTGCTTTTGAAGATATCAACCTCGCAAAGCTAACAAAGAAAAACAAACAAATTAAGTGATTGAGAGGCTCAAACTGTAACGACCATAGAGTGGGTCTAACTCATGCTAGAAGCAGCGGGAAAGAGCCCCTTACGTAATTTTCAGTCATTATTTCGGCTCGTGCCGGGTTTAATATTTCATTTTGAATCGGGTACGGTTTGGGTCGGGTTTGGTTCTGCTCGGGTTTGGCTCTGTTTGGGTTTGGCTCTGTTCGGGTTCGGGTCGGCCTTGAATTTTTTTTAGATCGGGTTCGGATCGGATTGGCTTTGAATTTTCATTTTGGTTCGGGTCGGGTCTGCACACCTCTACTATAGACTTGACTTGACTTGAGCCAACTAAATCTGAAAGGATCTGGGCGGTTCCCCAGGACCGAATATTATTTCATTAATTTTTTCCTCTTTGAATCTTTTGAAAATCACGATACATCAAAGTGACACACAAAGACATTTCATAGTTTTGTTACTTTAGTTCGGGTCATTGAGAGCGGAGATCTTTAGCTATATATGGGTCGACAAGTGAGGATTAAAATATATTACTTCGAATATGTAAACAAAAAAATGTTTCCAAAGGTTAATTTATTCAATCAAGCGAACAGTGTGCGTGTGCACATGTTAAAATAAACATTTCAGCAAAATGTTGATCTTCCGTAATAATCCCCAAATCGTGCTCTCCCATTGTTGTAAAAACTTTTTTTTTTGCTATTCCCTTTTTCATTAAATTGATAAACTGAAATGTTGCAAAAAATGTTTGCTTTTTTATTTGAAACTCAAATTAATACTTTTTACGTATATTTGCAGTGGAATTTCACGTAACGTACTGTGAAACATACTTATGCTGACCACCTTTGGGACAAAACTTTTAAAGTAACGTCCAACAAAGACTCAACATAAATTTTCGACGAAAAAAAAATTCCGGCGAAAAAAATTATTTTCCCTCTAAGTCCGTCCCATATTAACGTCTGCCATTTTGTTGGTCACCCTGACACTCTTAACACCCAACCCAATAACTCCAAACATCTATCTCCAACCCAACAAAAATTAAAAAAAAAAATATTTTCCCCCTTAAGTCCGTCCCACACCACCGACGGCCATTTTGTTTGTCACCCTGTCACACTACACATACACACCCAACCCATTAACTTTTCCTTTGACACCAAACACCTACCTCCATCCTCCAAACTTTTGCTCATATTTGATACAATTCACTCACATACACATACAAAACATTCTTTTATATGGGCTTTAATGTCAATGGGTTATTTGGTCCGGGGTTATTTTGTCCGGTTTTTTTAGTTTAAGGTTATTTTGTCCAGAGAGATTTTGTCGGAACGCCTCATTCGATACCTCCCTTGGGTACTCTATGATGTAGGTGGCACTGTAATAAGAGGCCTTGGACAACCGAATTCGTAAAATAAAGATAAAGTAACTTAAAATAGGAAAATAAGCAAATGAGAAATATCCGTTCTCTTCGCTCACATTTTTTCAAGGCCTTTAACGTCTCCGTATTTTTTCTTATAGTTTCGCGAAACAAATTCATGTTTCTCTTTCATATAATTTCATTAGTGTAATTTCTTCACGATTCCCTCAACTCTCCAGGGTTTCGTTTCTGTGTTGTGTTATTGGATTTGCGTGACTTTTCGTAGTTATAAGCTTAAGCTCAGATTTTTATTCAATTTATTCATTTCAACTTTTTTGTGTGAGCCTTGACCGAATTAGAATTTTCCATTAACATTACTGGAATTTCTAACCAATTGCAAACACAAATAAAATTTGTGTTTTATTTACATTTTAACGCATTGCTTTGGTTAAAAATATTTGTTACGGTAAATTTGTCCTTTGGGCTTTAATAATTTATTTTGTCGGGGTTTGGAGACCATTTGTTGGTTATGTGGCGCGATAATTTCAAATGTTCATGTTAATTTCATTTATTTAATCAATGAATGTTGAGTGAACCAGCCAATCGAATTCGCTTTCAAAGGGAAAGAGGTAAAGGGTTACATTTTCAGGTATGTGTTGAAATCAGGGCAAATTTTTGAGTTCAGCCGATCAGAAACGTCTAAAAAAGAGTCAGCAACTTAAGTACTCACCTCAACTCCAAACTTTAATTTTCCTACAACCCTGGTTTCGTTATTCGCTACCAACATTGCATTATCACGTTAAATGAAAAACCTCTTTCCTTGTTATTGAATCAAACATGAAAAGAATTTTTTTTTAATTTGACATTTTCCTCTCACAAAAAGTTTTCAACAATAAATTTTATTTCTTCAATTCCCACAGATGTTGTTGTGGTCAATCACGTACAACCCATCAAACTATACCCGGTATCGAAGCTGGTACACCAGGCGATGTGTGGCTACCGTACAAGCACACAAGATCACATCCTACGGACGCTTATGGAACAATAGAATTTCAAGGTGGCGCCCATCCCACCAAAGCACAAGTATGTTTTATATACGAAAAATATATTAGTTTACAATAAATTCCCATGGGCGCATTATGTTCGGCATAAGCCCCTCGTATCAGAATTTGTATGCATAGAGATTGAAGTGAAAAAAATGTATCCTTTGAAAATATAAAATAATTTTCATTTTACTCGTTTCCTCATAGTATGTTCGTCTATCCTATGACACCCGACCGGAATTATTAGTTCAGCTGTTCACAAAAGAATGGAATTTAGAGTTACCAAAGCTGCTCATAACTGTACAAGGTGGAAAAGCTAATTTTGAACTTCAACCGAAATTGAAGAAGGTAATTGAAAATTCTTATCCTAACAAATCATTTTTTTTATTAAGTCTCTAAGCTTCCATTGAAAATGAATTAACTATGGTTGCTGGTGGAATTTTATTACTATTCGCAGGCAATTCTCGTTTTCAGAAGCTTTCAAATAGTATACTGTAAATGGGATAAATTACACGTGTGTAGTCAATAAGGGTAGCAAATGATACCGAGGTTGCAAAATGAGAAAGTCACTTCTTCACCTTGACTCTTTAAAAATATTTAATTATTTGCTAGCGAGCCTCTAGTGAACATATGTCATGTTTGACTGATGCCAATAGTATTCCGGTACCAGGGCTCTAGGACCGATTATCCCCAGTCAAAATATCCCCGGAAAAAATATCCACGGACAAAATATCCCCGGACAAAATATCCCACAAAAAACGGGCAAAATATCCCTAGATGTAATGTCTACTCAGAATTGGTGAATATAGGTAGGTATTATTAATTAAATATTATATTGTGTGTTGGGAGGCTCTGCCCCCTCATCCCCGCGCCTGCGGCGAGCGTTTGTTTCTCGACTCCGCTTTTTTGTTTTTGGTTGTTTATTTCAGGCCTGCGGCGCTAAGTACACTTCACATTGAATATTCTTAATTTTTTGAGTGTGGATATTTTGTTTGAAGGGATATTTTGTCAGGGTATATTTTGTCCACGGGGATATTTTGGTTGGGGATATTTTTTTTGGACATTCAGTCCTAACCCCCGGTACCAGGGGCGCCAACTTTTCTTTAAAAAATCCTTATTCGAGTGCTAATGCTACTTGCTGTTCGCACTAGAGATGAGCGGGTCGACCATTTTTCGAAACCCGACCCGGACCGAACCCGACCCGATAAAATTTTTCGAAACCCGAAACCCGAATTGTTTCTAAACCCGACCCGGACCGAACCCGACCCGATTAAAATTTTTGAAACCCGAACTGCTTCAGAACCCGACCCGGACCGACCAGACACTCAAGTTTTTCGAAACTCACAACCCAAATTACTTCGATAATAATAATAATAACTTCGAAACAAAAATTATTTCAAGGCCCGACGTCTGCATTCTTCACGGAACTTAGGCTAAAACAAAATTCGTGTAATGTAAGATGATAAAATTTAAACGAGTTTTGTAAAATATAAGAAGTCAATAAAGGATCGGGACCCGAATAAAATGTACAACAACCCGAAACCGACCCGGTCAAATTTTTCGAAACCCGAAACCCGAACTGTTTCCAAACCCGGCCCGGACCGAACCCGACCCGATTAAAATTTTCGAAACCCGAAACCCATTAACCCGAAAAAAAGAATTCGGGTTCGGGTTCGGGTCGGGTTTTTCGAAGTTTCGGGCAACCCGCTCATCTCTAGTTCGCACACGTTTATGCACGTGTCTGTGCATAATAATCCCGGGCTTACGCAAAAAACATCTTCGAAAATAATTAAACTGTTCGGAGGTGCGTACGAATAGCCAGTTCGGAATTAATGAAAAGATTTTTACACTGACTGTCGCTCAATCTCCTATATTTCGTTTATTTTCTGATCAGCGGCGTACTTGCAGGTTCACATAAACTTTTACCGAAAGTAAGTTCAGTTGAAATTTGTAAATAATTGATCAGATATTTTATGGTATGGTTTTTTGTCTGGGGAACTTTTTCTGCGTATCATAGAATATACATTTAGCTTTACATCTAAATCGTTCGAATCTGGCGTTTCTTTGCCCGAAATTTTGAGTACAAGACTAACAATACAAGACCTTCTCCCAATACAAAATTAATGGAGCATTTAATCCCAATCGTTCAACCAAATTTCGTCCATTTACTTTGCGGTGTCTCTCCCACATCGAATACATAATTGAGTTAAATTTGGATTAATTCCATCGGAACCAAACATGTTGTATAGTTAATTATGAAGTCAACTCGGGAGGCAGATGCTGAGAGATTATGAGATTTTAATCTCTATTTAATTTGATTAAGTCCAAGTTTTACGTCGGAAGTATTCGCACTATAGATGTGTTTAGCGTTCAACCTAACAGCATTGGGTAATTGCGAGAGTTACACCCTACAGAACGTTAGCGTGGACATTCATGGATGCAAATTTATTCATGAAAGTTGCTTCCGAGTAAATGGAGTCATTATCACTCAGTTCAAGTTAATGTACTCCGATAAAGTAACTTCATTTTTTAATTTCAATGTAACATAAGTGTGGCGGGAATATTTGTAATTTTAGTGATGAGTTGTCACTCTTAGACGATTTAATATTTTCAGTAAAAATGTAAAGGAATTGTCATGAGAAAGAATTTTTTGGTCAAAGCCATTCAAGTTTGCAGCTAGAACGTAATACAGCAGCAATTTTATATTTAACAGACACAACGCACACTCTTTTGTTTTTCTCATCACATTATAAATTAAACTTAACACATGTGTTTCTCTACGGCTTGCACACTGTTTGTAAATATCTTACGAGATTGCGAATAATATTAGTGACGGCGAATTGAAAATCAAGCAGTTAAGATTGCTGGGTTCGTTTTCATCTGTCAAAATGACGTTTAAAATGTCAAAGTTATGAAGCAAACGAGCAGTTAAGCAATGGGCCGAGGCCTACTTTAGCAAAAAAAAATGAGCGGTTAGTGTTTGTGTCGTTGATGTTAACACAACAAAAACCATTTTTAAAAGAAAATTTTTTTTTGAAATATTTCCACATTTAATGTATCCAGGTACAGGTGGTGTACGAGTAGCCATATTTTGCATGTAAAATTTGAGACCGCAGAAAAATTATTACGTTGTAAGGGGCCGGCATTTTTTTAAATCAAATGTGAAAATATTTAAAAAATTTTTTTTTGCGTTTCGAAGTTGTTAGCGTCACCCAAATTCATATCAGTTGTTTTGGAAGAAGAGACGAGGACTTGCGTCACATTTCCCTTTTGAAGAAGGTTGAACAACTTTCCCTTTGACACCAAACCTCTATATCGAACACCCAACCTTTGTCTCATACAAAATGTCTACCACACATACACATACAAAATGTGCTTTTATATTGCGCCTGATACCTTCCCCCTCTTTTTTTTAATCTCAAATGTCGTAGAATCCCCAGCTGAAGCTCCCTACAAAATTTCAAGAAAAGTTATCGAGCCGTTTTCGAGCACGAGCCAAAAAAGTCGTTTTTTATACAAGTGCCAATGGAAACCAGTACTAACTAACCAGTACTAACGTAGTAAACTTACGTTTTCATTAACTTTTGGATTCTTTGAAAACGCACTTTGGTATTGTAAATGATCATTTTCTAAAGGACATATCTCCGGATCCACTTAGAATTTTCAGTAGAATCCGGGAAAAATATTTACGGGGGTACGTCGCAAGGGGGGAAGTCAAAACTTGGCAGTATATATGGAACTGCAGTCTACGAAAAAACAATTTCTTAATTTTTTGTTCGAATGTAGACTTGCGTCCAGGGCGCATTTCTAGTGCATCAAAAAAGAGTCTATGACGAAAGTAAATTTATTTATTGATCTAAATATTTAACGTAAAAATTTCAATTTGACAGTGGGAATAGACCGATTTTTGATCACAAAAGACTCAAATTCGTCGATGGTGATAAAGTGAGGTCAGTTTTTTGTATATGGAAGTATTGTCGAATTCATACAAAAACTAATTTTACCATCGATGAATTTTCTCTCACATAAAATAGTCTATTAATATGAGTGGCGCTTGGAAAAATTTATAAAGCAGACATGTTTTCTCTATTCTCTACTCTCTCACTTACACGAACAAAGTAACATTTTTTTACATTTTATTCATGTCAAATGTGAGAGTAGAGAATAGAGAAAGCATGTCGTAATAGCTCTGCTAGTTAAATAAATTCAACAAATTGGAATAAAAAAAAAATCGATTAGATTTCCTGCAGCTCTAGAGTAGACGCTGACCGTTGCAAATATTTTGAAAGTCATTGCTCAAGCGATGGGAGTTCTATCCACTAAGAAAACGTCATATTCGTATACGTATTTTTTTCACGTTTCACGATAATGGAGAAAATAGTGCTAGGATTGCATCCAACAGATGAAAGTCTGTGGGAAATTATTTGAAATAATCGATTTCCAGTGAAAAAGGCTTTTAGTCTCCCTCACAGTCTTTTTCAAACATAATGTACATCATTTTACTACCGTTGTATGGAAGTGGCACGATATTTTTTTTCAAATTTTCTTCCATAAAACTCACGACACGATAAACACATTTTAACTTCATTTTTTAGTTCCATTTTTTTAAAATAGAAATCGTGTTCATTGCCAAATTTTATTTGGTGGTTCGGGTAAGAGATATGTCACGGAATCATAACATAATCGGGAAAAGTTATATTTCATCCGTTCGTAACATCACCCGAAAAATGCTTTTTTAGCGGAATATGTGTTCGCTCGCTTTAAAATGTCATATTATGTAATTTTTATGATTTTTATATACTTACAGGAAATACGCAAGGGGTTGCTGAAAGCTGCTAAAACAACTGGGGCCTGGATATTTACTGGTGGAACGAATACGGGTTTGTTAATTTTTTCATAAAAATAATTGCACAGAATTTTTACGATAGTGTGTTGTTTCATCTTCATAAGGTCCAGCACTAACTTGCCTCTTTTCATATGCAACATGGTAATGTCGTCGCTTCTTTCTTAAGAATGATTTACCAAATTCGCCATAACATTATTATACAGTACTTTACCTGCCAGTGATCGTTTTTCATAACGTTCGTGTGTCAGGATGTCATACATTAAACGTCGTTATTCGCTACAGAAAATAACATGCATCGCCGTGCTTATATGTACATCATTCGCATTACTGTTCTTGCTCGCCCACGTTTTCATCAAAAATTGTAGAATCAAGATGTGCGTTTCTCGACGATTATACTTGCTAGGTAGAGGAAAATGCAGTAGATAGACGATAATACCCCGGTCTCCACATAACCGCGACGGTGCTTTAACACCGGTCCCTACAGAAAGAGCGACAAACATTGCGCTCACACTACAGGCGCGTATCTAAATTCTCGCCCATGGGTGCCCTGCGTTTATAGCTCAGCCAAGTGCTCACTGTAATCTCTCAGACGGTAAAGAAGTGCACGAGTGAAAACTATACATTCATCGATTTTATGTCACATCCTTCACCGGGTAATAACTGATTAACCTCTTTAGCTACACTCCATCGCTACTTTCCTATACCCATGACAAAAACTCGATTTATTGCATAGATTCTCGTTGCCTAATCATAATCTGTTATTATGGAAATTAATGAAAAGGGGATTGCAAGTGGTCGTCTACGCCACATATTACGAATGTTGATGCAAAGGAGTGGGAGGTTGAGTGTTAAAACCACGAGGCATTACAAACACATTCAATTAATATGAAGAAAACTAATTTTACATGCTAGCAGGACGTAGTGTATTTTGCCAGAGTACTGAATATACACGGCTTGGTGTCGAAATAGTACATTTTGCAACGAGTCGTGTAAGATAGAAGGGAAGAGTTTGCAAAAAAAATTTTTGTCTGTTTGTCTGTCCATCAACACGATAACTCGATACGAGTAAAACTTGATAAATTTTCAAAATCTTTTTTCCCTAAAAGGTAATTGGTCCGAGAATTAGTCACATCTATTCTGGTAAAAATTTTTCTTCGATTTTTTTGAATTAACTCGCAATAGTTGAAAATAAAGAGCTGCCTGTTATTTAGTTTCGAAATTGAAAAGAATTTGCATTTTGTAGAAGACCGTGATCGTAGGGCCAAATCGGTGGCCAAATCCTACTATATTGATGGCACGACCTAACCATAAGGTGCATACGCTTTCAATACGAAGGATTGACTTTGAAAATAAAACCCAATCGTCTTCTTTTCTGAGCTCTTATTTTCCAACGTCCAAAACAAGAATGCTAGATGTTCTACATTCTACTTCTATTTTTAGAGCAAAACATTCATCCTGGCTCGTGTCTCGTCACGGTGTTCTAGAATGTTCGTCAGTGGTGAGCGCCATCCATATGAATGCGTATGAATTATATTTGATGATGAGAGCGCGCGAACGTGTTTAATGTTAAATGTTTGCAAGTTGTATGTTGACGAAATGATGATGCGCTACAATTTTACATAATCCCAAAATACATGATTCGCGCTCTTTTTCCACACATAGAGTGTTTTTGATTATTTCGTATGGTTATTTTAGCATCTTTTTTTGGTTTTTGCAATTAATTTCAGTTATTTTTACATTCCTTCGCTTTATTCACTTATCATTCTTACATCTAAGTAATTCTATATTGATGAGTTAAGGTTTCTCGCATTGTCGTTGAGGCTCGATGTGTTGGTATGTCGGGGGGAAGGTGAATACCAACAGAGTGGTCGACCAAGTGATGACATATTTATGCCGACGGTTGCATTGTGATCCGCGGTCGATTTTTTACTGGGCTGTCATCGTTGACGTGCTCCGTCGTACTGTTGTCAGCGCCATTCATGACGTTCTTGCAACCACGTATTTCCATTGCATATTTCTTTGTTCATACACAGTTTTGCACCTGTTTTGAGTGACGTCATCAGAGCTATTGATGTAATAATTTACAGTTCGTTAAGGGCATTGAATATCGTAGTTACCCAATTTATGAAGCTTAGGTTAACATAGGGACCTTCTATTTCTTAGAGAAAAATTCCTGACAATGTCAGCACCGGGGCTAGAACCCGGGCCATTTTGGTGGCAGTCCAACGCTCACCACTGAACCACCCGTCCCATCACATAGTGTGCGAAATTTTTTTGATTTTATCGTTAAAATCTGCGATAATATTTCATTACCACACATACACTACACATAGAGTGTGAAGTTGGTAATGAAGTATTATCGCAGAATTTTACGATAAAATGAAAAATTCTGCAATAAAATAAAAAAATTCTGCAATAAAATCACAAATTTTGCTAAAATCACATACACTGCGATAAAAACGTAAATTTGTTGTGGAATATTGTCGTCAATTTGAAAATGTATTTTTTTGACGAAAACGCATTTATTCAAATATGTATGCATTTCCACAGATTTTCTTTTGGAGTTAACTAACGATGACTGCATTATTAGTTAAAACACATTGGTATTCCTTATTACTTTCCAGCCTCTGTAATTCACGGGGAGAAAAGTACCATGCATAACAAAATACAAATTTTTATCTGCACCTATGAAAATGCATAGTTTGCGCTATGCTGAGAAAATTATTTTACTTTTCATCTGAAAAGATGGAGCGAAAACTGAAACCTAGACATTAGAAAAGCAATTCTTATATCAGCGCGAAAATCACTTTTACATCTGCTAAAAGATCATATAACTTTCCTATTATCTTCTTTCTACAATAAAACAAAAGAATCGTTGGTTTTGATTTATATCGTTCAATTTATACAATTCATACCTACGACGGACACATAAGCCCCTCAGCAAGTACACTGGACTATAGGTCGACGAGTGCTTTCTAACAAAGAGAATTTATTGTTGAAATAAATTGCATTATTCTTCAGACTTTATCTGTCAGATTTACACTTATCAGTTCGTTTTATAATGGAGCTTTTTCATTTCTGAACAAATAACATTTCGAATTTCTGCAAATAGAGAAAGTGTAAAAATTTATCACTTTGTGCTGTTCGAATAAACTAGAAGCTTTCTGGGAATCACATACGATTTATGTTAATGTTATATTTTCTCTGGAGTGTTGTAAATACAAGCGCTTGTTTAGAGGTTAACCAGGTAAAACGTACAAAGTCAAGTAGGAATCAGAATTTCACTTTTATTGTCGCCACTTCTTTTTTGTTATTCTGAAGAGTTCGCGGAGTGCACTTGTAATTTTATCAGTAAAAATTTCAACAAAGTGTTGAAAGTAGATACTTCACAGCAAAAATAGTGAAATTGATTTAAGTTCCATGAATGGATGAAAAAATGCTGAAGAACAATTGATGCATATTGGAATGCACAAATTGGCTTCGAAGTACTCGCTTCGTGATAATGTAAACATTTAACTGCATGCCATCATTTTTCACAATTGAGTTGCGAAAACTCTTATTTTCACCGTTCAAATGATGTGAGGAAACAGTTTTCATTTGTTCTATTGAGATTGAATACCCTCACACACTCTCCTGATGAATGAAATCAGCTAATTTTTTTGCAACTTCGGTCGCAATTGTATCTAAGTTCACGTTGAGTAGTACTAGTAAAAATAGAGACAAAAGACTGTCACGTCACTGCTGCAGCTGACAGTTCTATGTATTACTTCTTTTATTATGAAAATGTAAGCTCAACGTGAAGTTGACATCGTTAAGCGAAGTGCTGAGATTCAAACAGTGAACTGTCTCCTGAATGAACTAACCACATGAAAACCGCACAGTTCAACGTATGATGTTGTATCAGAGTCCCGTCTTACCAACACATTTTCTCAACCCAATTCTGAAAATTATTTCATAATTGCGGTTAACGGGAGAGTTTGGGATCCATCATGCCCGCAGCGGTTGCGGATGGCGTGACGCAATCCCCACATTCCAAAAAAGAAGTCCACAAACTTAAAAAAACGCCATACAAAAACCTTTGGGACAAGTCACCATATATACGCGAACTTATGAGTTTTTTTCCCCTCGCCTTCTACCCCTCCAAATTTAAAAAAAAACCACGTCGCAGCAGCTTTCCAACGAGCCCAGACTCATCAAAATCGGTTGGAAATTGGCTGAGACATCGAGGTTTGAAAATGACATTTTTCTATGTGCCGTCGACTTTTGTATTGTTCTCATCATTATGAAAACGTTTTTACTGATCTGTCAGTTTCTATCTCTCTATGTTCTATCTATCAATAATTTTCGATCTTGACAACGTGACCGCCGATCTTCCCGAAATTTTTACTGAACGTCAGTCTCGGACCCAAATGAAAAATTTCATAGACCGCTTTTCTGGGAAAATTCTGGAAAAGCCATGGCATGTGGATAAGTGGTCAATTTTGGTTTTTCAGGTAATGCTAGAAGTTTTCGAATTTTAGCTCCGGAGTGACAATAGCTAGAGAGTTGGTTTTTTCGGGAAAGTTATAGAGTTTGGTCAGGAAAATGGTTTGGGATCTTCAGGAAATGGCTGCCAGCAGTCAAACCGGCGCCATCTTGATTTTTCCCAAGCAATACAGCCAGCCGTCAAAGTATCGCCATCTTGGATTTTGTGAATACTCAAAAATGTTATCTTCTGAATTAGAATACCTAGACAGTTGATTTCTTCGGGGAAATTATAGAGATTTGTGAGTAGAATTTTTTTGTGATCCCAAGAAAATGGCGCCCAACTGTCAAAGTGACGCCATCTGGGATTCTTTGCAATCTTTTAAATTAGAATAGCTAGACAGTTTTTTCTTCGGGAAAGTTATTCGGAGAAAATTTTTTTCATAGGAAATTTTTTTGGAGAAAATATTTTTGAAGAAAAATTTTTTTCGGAGAAAATTTTTTGAAGAAAAATTTTTTTCGGAGAAAATTTTTTTTTTTCGGAGAGAAAATTTTTTGAAGAAAAATTTTTTCGGAGAAAATTTTATTTGAAGAATTTCCTTTCAGGGAAAATTTTTTTGAGAAAAATTTTTTTTGGAGATAATTTTTTTCGAAGAAAATTTTTTTCGGAGAAAATTTTTTCGAAGAAAGTTTTTTTCGGAAAAAAAAACAGAAAAATTTTTTTTGTGTAATTTAGTTTTAACAACTGCAAACTTCCAAAACGGCTGTTAAAGCATACAAAAACCTCTTAAAAGGTAAAGTGTGACGCAGTCCGTAAGTCCGCTTCCAAAATTAATGATATCGTTTGAGGTGACGCTATCGCTGATAATACGCAAATATTTGTTTGAATGAAATCTTGTGTTCAAAGTTTTATTTTCTGAAAAAATTGCAGCGCTTTGATTAAAACGAAATTACGTTGTGTTAAAAAAAATTGAGTCACAAATGCCGGACCCATTTCATTCAAACAAATTTTTGCGTATTATCAGCGATAGCGTTACCTCAAGCGATATCATTAATTTTGGACTTGCGGACTGCGTCACACTTTACTTTTTAAGAGGTTTTTGCATGCGATTCTAACTTACGTGTCTGACTTTATTACCGGCCAAGAGTCCTAAAGCCCAGCTAAATTATGTTGAAAGGACACTTTAAACCGTAGTTAAGAAAGCGTCTTTTAGAGAAATTTCTAGTTAACTGGAAAAATTACACTCGACACAAATCGTTGAGAAATATTTATACAATCGTTGTGGGTTGTATGTGAATTATTTTGGGGATTAGGCATGGATTATCTTTGTGAGTTGTGAATTTATAATAATCGTTTGAAACACAAAAAGGTTTCTAAGAAAATTGTGTCATGCGTAGTCACTAAACATCGAAAGATTTCTTTTGGTTACAAAATTTTTCTAACGGTAGGTTACAATTATTTGAAGAAATTGTCAATAATATGAGATGATAAGTCTCGTCACGATTGCATGAATAAACAAATAAATGCTACAAAATTGCCCACACAATCTCAATCCGTCAATTGAAACTCCTCCAAAGTGAAACGAAAATTGTTTCATTGCAAATTATTTAGACGTGTTTTCTGAAAAGGTTTTACACTTTTCACGGTTGTTAACAAGTACCTTCAGCAATATTAAATAAGAGGGAAATGAGAGTCTGAACAAATAAAAAGGAAGATTGTAACACTTACGTTGTAGCGACAGTGTTAGCGTATAATTGTATGATTCCTGTGAGTGCTTTTAAACCACTCGAAGTATTTATGCACACCTTTTGTGTTCTAAAACATTCTTCCGAAAATCTTTTACAAGAAAGTTTGTTATTGTTTCAAGAAGAAAATGGAAAAAAATCGTGCGAATTTCTGCTTTCGTAATTACCGCCAGGTGCCTTGTCCCATCAAACTTACGTTTCAATTCATTAAAAGAACGTTGAACGAAAGCTTCTTCAATCACAGGTAACATGTTATGCTTCAAGCGTGTTGTGTACACGAGGGTGTTGCAATACACAACTTTTCAGACCCATACGAAGTATGTGTCTTATGCGTTTACCACGACGTCTGTACCTTAGTAACGGGTTGGGAATGGTTTAACACCATTGAGCAATGTAGTAAGGTCGTAACATTTTATTAAGTTCTTCGGCATTCCGTGTGACGTACGTAGGCAGGCTTTATACGGAATCGTACGGGGCAGCGAAACGTATCTCTATAAACGTAGTTATTTGTAACTTGTAGGATTTGTTCAATTCAGTAAACATCATTTATTTAAATAGCGTGCAGTTTACATTGTCTGGAACCAATTATGAAATCTACGTTTAAATCTTTTTAAAACAAATGCGTGAAGGGTTCAGCATCGCAAGGTATTAGCTTCCATAATAATTAAATTTTAATTAATTTTGAATAAATGAGTGGTACGTTTCAACGAATGCGACTAAGGAGTTGTTGTGTGTTAGCTGAATATTTGAATTAATTTCTGTTTTGATGTTACAAGACGGGTGACAACCTTTCTTTACATTGTTTTTTGTATACAATTTATCAGATTATGGACAAAAAACAATTTTCTAAAAATTTTATGGCTCATTTTGCATTACAATGAACCATAATCCATTTCATGTGAAGAGAACGAAAAGAATTTTAATTGGATTGTAAATAAATTTAGTACCGAGAATGGTGCACAGAGTGGTGAAGGTGATCTAAATATAAAATGAAACTTGGTAGCAGTGTGCTTCGGATTGTTTAAAAAATGTGAAAGCATGTCGTTAGAAAAATAATGGTTCTCAGGATTTTTCTCTCGTTTTTATTGCTCCAGAGGGTAAAATTGTTTATTGCTGAACTTAAAATTTGATTCCTACGTAATGTGGAAGGAGATTAAAAAGGGGAGGTGTAGGAGGATAACAGGCTATGCGACGCGAATAGAAAATTCCTTAACGATTGTGAAGTTTATGGCCAATATTCTATGCGAGGGCTAAAAACTTCACTTGAATATGAATTTATTGTTTGTCCTTCGAGTGGATTGAATAACGCAAGGTTGTACAGCGAATAAGTTATTAGCTTATGTTTTTGGGCAATTTCGCCGGCTGAAAGCGAAAGTGCCTCATATCAATCACACCAATCAGGTGCAACTTTACGAGCAGTGGGAATTCCGTTCATTTTTGTCCAGAGCACCCTGTTTTTTTCTCGAAAATGCATAACAGAATTACTTTTCATTTCCAGGTGGAAAATTTCTTGTTATCCCAAAAATGCAAATATTAAAAATTACTTCGTTAAATAGAATTCTGAATACATCTTCCTTTCGTCTTCCATTTTCTCAGCTTAAACCCTCCGAAATCCGGCTAAAAGAATACTTTAGCTTACTGACATTAGACAAATTTATTTTGACGTCATTTTAAAAACATAACCAAATACCCGTACGTATCAGAATAGATGTGGCAAACAGAATAAATGCTGCAAAAACGTATCTAAATATTACAACAAAAACCCTTTTTTAAAGTGAAACGTGATGCAAGTCCTCGTCCTTTCTTCCAGAACACCTGATATCAATTTGGGTGACGCTTACAGCTTCGGAACGCAAAAAATTCTTTTGAAATATTTTCAGTTTTGATCAAATGCCAGACCCTCCCAACGTAATAATTTTTTGGAAGAAATAAACGGCGAAAAAAATTCCGCCGAAAAAAAATTTCCGGCGAAGAAAAATTTTCGCGAAAAAAAATTTGGCGAAAAAAAATTTTCAGCGAAAAAAAAATTTCCGGCGAAAAAATCTTTTTTCCGCGAAAAAAAATTTCGGCCGTAGATTTCGGCCCAAAAAAAAACATTTCTGCGGAAAAAAATTTTCAGCGCAAAAATTTCTGCGAAAAAAAATTTTCGGCGAAAAAAAATTCCGGCGAAAAAAAATTTCCTTTGACGGGAAACATCCATCTTCAACAAAAAAAATCAATTTTGACCCTAAATCCGTCCCATTCCACCGTCAATACACACCCAACCCAACAACTTTTCCTTTGACACCAAACATCTATCTCCATCCCAACACAGTCCAAAAATTTTGCTCATATTTGACCCATACTTTGAATACACTCACACACACATACAAAACATTATTTTATATGGACTTTATATGGCGCCTTCTAAGAGCCCTGGCACCCAAACGAGGCCGGTACCCCCCTTTTTTTAAATCTCATATGGCGTAGAATGCTCACACGAAGGTCCCTGCAAAATTTCAAGAAAAGTTATCGAGCTGTTTTCGAGCACGAGCCAAGAAAGTCGGTTTTCATACAAATGGCTATGGAACTAACTAACTAACTAATCCACTAACTAACGTAGGCTTCTTAGGCTTCTATGAAATAGCACATTTTGTATGGAAAATGACGATTTTGTAAAGGTCATATCTTCGGATCCACTGGACCGATTTTAATGAGTAAAATATCGATTTCAATCAAAATTTTACGTAGAATCCAAAAAACTGATTTTTTGATCGTGTAGGAATTGCGTCACGGGTACATTGCTACCGCGCAAACAATCCAATGTTTTGTACTTTTTTATAACTATAAGAATTTCAAAGATCCATAGAAATTTCCCAAAGTAATGTCAGAGCCCTACCGAAGTTCGTCTGAGACCATGGATTTTGATAACCAAAATGTTCTCCCCTGTACCGTATCACAATGTAGTTTCTCCAAGAAATCCTGAAACTATTTTCTCTAAAATGTAATTCTCACCAAATTTGCCTTTTGCAAGTTTGCCGAAGCAAATTTCTAACTGCGACAGTTTATCCCTCCCAATTGTGGGAAATGGCCATATTCCAACATTGGGTCATTTTATCGTAAAGCCCTGAAATACGTGTTCCATAAATTTTATTCTCTACAACTTTGCCTTTGACAGTAAATCTCCATTTGCATAGTTAAGCAAATATAGACGAGAAATCATCTGCCTAGAAACTCAATTTCGTCCATTCCACCCAGACCACTGACCTAACAAACAATTTTTTTGAGATCAAATGCTTTAATTTGACACCAAAATGAACAATTTCCGTGCTCTACTTGCCGAGATAATTGCGAAAAAGTTTCATCGACACTTGAAAATCTACGTCCGACCACCACTTCTTCGAATATATCTTCGGAACTACTTGATCGATTTTGCTCAGCCTCGAACTTGAATCATGGGAGGCATGACCTTTCAGAAAAAAAGTTTGGGGTGATCGGTTGAGCCGTTTGGAAAAAAAAGTGGAGACAGACGGACGGACATTTTTTTTTTATTGCTGATTCGTCATCACTAGACGATAATAAACGTATCCCCCCATCTCCCAGCTTGATCTACCCCATGTTACAATAAAGTTGTTTGTAAACGTATAGGACCTTTGTACTTCATACGGGTCCAATCCGTTGATTATGGAATGAAGTTAGCTTTGGTCCCGACTCCAGCTTACTTCACGATAAGATCAAAACAAGCGACTGTTACGTCTCTGAGTTTTTCGCTGAATATAGATGTAGTTTCGACATTTGCGTTCACTTTTTTGCCTTGAAAAACTGAAAAAATGGCATTTTTACAGCAACAGTTTGCGTTGACGTTTTAACAATGAGCTGTTAACCGGTAGAGCTTTTATTAAAATAGGTTTTTATGAGCTCATGACCCGTTACTTGCTTGTTTCAATGTGTATCCCCGCAGCACGCGTAGTGTGTCGTCCCATTCAAATCATGGCATTTAATTAAAATCTATGCAACAACTACCACTGGAACCAGCAGGAAAAAGCCTTTTTACAGTCACGGAAAAGCTAGAAAACCGATTCTACCTTTTTAGTTTCGTTTAAATTGAACTTTTAGTAAAAATCAAATTTTTGTAACACTTCCACACTTACCTATTGACAAATGAGGCAAAAAGCCTGTCTGTGTTTGCACCGTTAGGCCAGTGCAAGCCTGGTTGTATATGAGATACGATGAGAGAGAGAGAGAAAGAGAGAGAGAGAGAAAGAGAGAGAGAGAGAAAGAGAGAGAGAGAAAGAGAGAGAGAGAGAGAGAGAGAGAGAGAGAGAGAATGTGGAACTTGAAACAAGTGGAACGTAAAAAAGTTCTTATTTAATTTTAAGTCATAGTGCCTCACTCGAATGGTTGATTTTAGACAATTTCGCGTGCTCTGCTGTAAAATCAATCAAGCAAGAGTGAGTAAATAACTGTTTTATCCTGTTTGTAATTCACCACTGAAATACATTTCCTAACTTTCCCACTCTCGTTGCACAAACTTTTAATCTCGGTATAACGTGATTCATTACCTTTCTTCGACCGCAAATTACTAAAATTTGTGCATGACTGCACAAAACTTGGTGCTCTCACAATAGGTGAACATGTGATTCTTACTTAATTTCATTTTATTCCCATTTTTTTTGGGAAGTTCGATATAAATTTCGTATCACGTCGAACGAAACTTTATGGAAAAGTTTACCTCCTTCTCTGTAAATAATTTTCTAACTTGAAGCATAAAATTATTTAAAAGAAATTATAAGATTCTGAAGTTACATTATCCGCCACAGCGGTAGCGCAGCAAATCGTATTTTTTCTGATAATTTGATAAATTAGATTTGTTGTAGCTTACGGCATTAAAATAACGAGGTTGGTTAATGCAAAACTTTTACATTTCGCAGGTGTAACAAAGCAAGTTGGTGATGCGCTACTTTTGGAAGGTCAACAAAGAACTGGACGAGTGGTTAGCATTGGTATTGCTCCATGGGGTATTGTGGAACGAAATCATGAGCTACTTGGACAGTAATAATATGACCATCTACTTCAGCTCTGCCATTATAATTTTTATATATTTTCAGCAACCGAGACGTGCCATGTCATAGCATCAGTTCGCCAAGGTATTTTATTTGTTGTTGCAAACATTTTCCTTATTTTTAGGTGCCTTGCCACACATCCAACGTTTTTATTGCTGCCCTCTTAAAAGCAAATTTCTTTCCGTCCTGACAAGCATACACATCACGTATGATGGTCTACCTGTTGAAAGACTTAGAAGACTGAAGCGTATGTAGTCGATGGATTGTTGGAAAATTCGCACAATTTTATGGTTTTATGATGAATATGTGCGATGAATGTGAATAACTTTTCCTCATGACGTACAATTTATCATAAAAGCACGTAGTGGTGATACAACAATACAAATTCGATTTGTTTTCTTTGCTTTAGAAATTCGCTCGTTAGTGGAAATTAATATCAATTCGATTGAAATTTTGCATCTGACTTGGCATTTAAAGTCCTTTATTCGAATGGAACGAATTTTACGCTTGGAAGAAATCAAGTTTTCACAATCGTTTTACTTCATAAGTTCCTTTGTTTAGCGACTAAAAAGGATCAACAGCATGAAATCTGTTCGAATTATTTCTTGGAAAATTCTTGCTTTGACACTGGACGTTTTACCAGAAAAGTTAACATTTTCGTTTCAAAATTTACTCATGCACATCTGTGTAAGCGCAGCAATTTTATCCGAACTCACTCCACTATAATAATTCGATTTCAATTTATTATAGAGCAACAACTATAATAAATTGAAATCGAATTATTATAGTGGAGTGAGTTCGGATAAAATTGCTGCGCTTCTTTATTTCCATTATTTCCCTTATTCAAATTGGTCGTTTCGTTTCGTACGAAGAGCGAAATGCTTCGAAAAGGGGTCTAATGCGTTTACGAGGACGTTTGTAACCAGCCGGATCAGGACCTGGGAGTTGGTGGGTTTCTCGTTTTGGGGTATAACTAAGAGAAATCTGCAATAGTTATCATGGGAGCGCGGTAGCAATGAGCCCGTGCACACACGCACAAAAAATTAGGATTTTTTTTTTTCGTAGACTGCGGAATCATTTATATAGCTAAGTTTTGACTTCCACCCCCCTTGCAACGTACCAACAACACGTACCAACGAAATGGCCGACGGTGGTATGGGACGGACTTAGGGAGAAAATTAATTTTTTTTTTTGGTTGGAGATATATGTTTGGTGTCAAAGGAAAAGTTTTTGGGGTGGGTGTGTAGTGAGTCAGGGTGACCAACGGCGGTATGGGACGGATTTAGGGGCAAAATTGAGTTTTTTTTACATTTTTTTGTTGAAGATAGATGTTTCGTGGAAGGAAATTTTTTTTCGACGAAAATTTTTTCCGCCGGAAATTTTTTTAGTCGGAAATTTTCGCTGAAAATTTTTTCCCGTGAAAATTTTTTTTCGCTGAAAATTTTTTTTCGCCGGAAATTTGTTTTTTCTTTTCTTCCGAAACTACTGATATCACAACAAAAACCCTTTTAAAAGGGAAATGTGCCTCAAGTCCTCGTCTCTTCTTCCAAAACAACTGATATCTATTTGGATGACGCGTACAGCTTCAGAACGCAAAAAATTCTTTTGAAATATTTTCATTATTTGATTATTCTTCGATTCATCAAAACTGAAGAGTTGAAACGGTCTATTCTTCAAGAACCTAAACTTTGAAGATCCTCAAAAAAGTTTAAAAATCTAGATTAAAGCTAAGGTACCTTTCAAGTAGTGCGCACACTTTTTGGGGAAAGCGTGCGCTCCATACACTCAAAATTTTCTTCCATATATTTTTGCGTGCAAGGGGGAGAGAGGGGTTCTTTTTTAGCGTGCGCACTATTTGAATGGCCTCTAAAAAAATCACTGTCGCCTTCAATCTTTACAAAATCATCGAACTGACTACTCGCACACGGCCGGGTGCAAATAGTGGCATGTTATTGTTGCAATAGAATTTCTTTTTTACAAATGCTATTTTCTGTCACCCAGTTAGGTGCAAATAGCATCTCCAATATTACTGACACTACTGACATCTACCTAAAAAATTGTGTATTGTTGGCTAACGTAAACCATTTTTCAGATCTAAATATGAAGTCCTCAACAATCGGCATGCATATTTTCTACTGGTAGATAATGGCACTCAGGGACGTTATGGAGCCGAGTTGATCCTTCGACGTAAACTTGAAAAGTTTATTTCCAACTTAAAACTACATCCGTGTAAGTAGAAAGAATTCCTAATTGAATTGCTTGCTTTTAGTGCTTTGTATCATATTTTTCGAGAAAATGTTTATGACGAATAAACGCTTGGTTCGAAGTTGAAGTCAAGACGAAGTTTATTGCATTGTCTAAAAAGTTTGCACGAAATGTTTCAGAATGAGTGGAAAATAATTGTTTATAAATATGAACTAAATTGAAATTTCGTTTCGAAATAAAAGTTTCTATACCGCAATACGTCCGAAAAAAAGTAGAAAAATATCTCAAGAAAGTAGAAGAAAGAAGTTTGTTTCCATCACACGTAAATGATGGCATTCATCAATTTGAGAAAGAATGTTGGATTTTATAAATGCCGTACATTGAGTTATAGCAAATGGTGGAAACAAATCTATTCATATAACTTGCATCTGTTGGCATTCAGAGCCAGAGAAAATAGCAGAATATATCGGATGAAATAATACGAATTTAATGCACTCCTCATATTTCTATACCCACATGAGTCGTTCATATTGGAAAAGTTTTAAAGGTTTTTTTTATTGCTTTTATGGAACAGAACCAGCAAAATGCTAATGGAATTTTAATCTCGTTTATTCATCTTTATTAGTTTTCCTTGTTTACAGTTGAAAGTTGAGAGGAAATTAGTCTGACTTTGTTTTAATCAATACAGAATCGCTATTTTCCTTCGATTTTTAATTTGTCTGCAAGTTCAGTTTTGTTGCCAAGTGGGAATCGCATCCCACCAGAGCCTATTTTTGAGAGTTGTATTACTGAGAAAATTCTTAAAAATTTCTAAAATTTTATATTTGAGAATTTTATGGAATTTTTAGGAAATAAATTTCCAAAAATAGGCCCACGCATTTGACTGTATTTTCCAGCTGATTGTACGGTGGGAATCGTATCCCATCAGGGCCTATTGTTGAGAATTTGATTCCTGAAAATTCCATGAAAATCATGAAAATTCCTAAAAATTATTAAAAATTCTTAGAGAAATTTGAGAGTTTAGGAATTTTATGGAATTTTTAGGAATTAAATTCCCAAAAATGGGCCTGTATCCACCGCATTTGACTTTATTTTCCAGTCGATTGTACTGTGTTGCCCATTTGTCTGTGCTTTTTCGTCGTTTTTTTTTTTAATTTTCCATTTTCTTTTACGAACTTTTGCTTCGGTAGACCTGTACGAAATACAAAGTGTTTTATATGTTCACTAAAGAGTTTGTCACATGTATGGGTTAGATCGACCCCAAAGTAAGGGCTACATAGATTGTCGGTCGAAGAGACAGAAGAAATTGGTTGAGTAGTCCGGGCTCTGGGGTCGATGAGGTCGACCAAGTTCAGTCAACTCGGCCATATACGATAGGAGGTTCATAGAACCATTTGTCCCAGAGCTCAGGTTAGGATTTAACGTCAGCCGAAGACTTCAAAATATTTCTTGGTATATTTTAGGGGAAGTTGTGGCGAACATTTCTGTTCATGGAACCATCTGCGTTAGATGTCATGGCAATGTATTGTGTCAGTTTAAAACTCCTTATGCTCCATATAGTTGCAGAGTGTATTCGCCAATTTCTATGGGACGCACAATGGGCAAAACCAGTGTTCATAAATCTAGTACCGTTGAAACATTTTTCACATAAGTTCTGAAATTTCGCTGTAATTACACTATAGTAATGACAGATTAAGGAAAAGTATAAAAAAAAATTGACATTTTGAAAATTGAATATTCCCGCTCCAGTTTTGACGATTTTCTCTATATTGGACGCCAAAAATGATATATGAAATTACAATGACATTGCACTAAATCACCTTCCCTACCTATTTCGAAAGTTGTTGGCACCTTGATTGTGTAGATAATAATGTATCTTCATGAGCTAAAGAGCACAAAAAGAGTTGAGATTACGACCTAGTACATTTTTGAATTCTTACATTTTGACGTTCCATCCCTATGACACTCCATACAAAAAAAAAATGGTCGTGCGATCAGCGCCGCCGGGTTGACTTTTGAAAAAATTAAAAGTTTTTTATTGTGATTTATGCAAACTGTGCCAACTTCACGTCTGTCATGTTTCAAACAAAATTGACAGAATGGCGCTTTTCAAAATTTGATTGACAAACGTCACTAACTTCACTGCAAACATTCATTTGACAAACAAATGTCAAACGGGTTGTGAAATTTGAAAAAAATGAGGTTATGGTTTCAATAAGATTTATATGGAAGTGTCATACCCCTGCGTTCCATATAATAGAGAAATCCGTCAAAACTGGAATGGGTTTCTTCAATTTTCAAAATGTCAATTTTGTTTTATACTTTTCCAGTAAACTATCATTACTAGAGTTGTTTCACACTATTTTCTGTATAAAGAACTTCACATAAGCCGGCACTACGCTTAAAGTATAAGTTGGTGATATTTCACAAATTTATGACGTACTTTGTTATAATTTTTTTGAAGTTCTGTGAAAATCCAGCAATTATAGATCGCTCAAACACTAGATTGATCTTTCCTCTAGTAAGATACGTACTTTGTAGGCAAAAAGTAGGCAGCCTAGCAGAGCCTATTATACGGGAGCAAATTCCCAAAAATCAATAAACTTTCCCAAAAATTCCCAAAATTTCTCAAAAACTCTCAAAATTTCCAAAAAAAAATATAAAAAATGTCCAAATAATAATTTAATGGTCAACTTTATGATGAAGGGCATCTCTTTCCAGAAACAAGTTGAAAATTCGAAATTTTGGATTGTCTGCTCAGCAAAATTTTTATTTTTAAATTTCAATCTTTATTAGGCTCCGATACCTTCATTTTGACACTAATTTTTATTTTCTGCGAAGTATGATGGCTGAGATATGCACTAGGGCTACCCTCGTAAAGGCCCTGCTAGCGCTCAACAAGAAAGGGGTAGAACAAATGTTTTTCGTATCGGATAATGTAACACAATGGCATTGTTTTCAACCGGTTATGAGCGTTGTGAGGGAGTGAAATCAAAATTTCCCAAAAAAGTATAAAAAAATCCCAAATAATAGGCTCTGCAGCCTAGTGTCAACATATTGCTGTGACGGTATTGACGAATGCTTTACAACCAGCGACGAGACAGTCTTTTGTTTGATCTTTTCATGTAATGCCCAACGTGAAGTTAGCTGCAGTTGCGGTCGAAGCTAACTTCATTGCAAAAAAATTATCTGATTTTTGAACTTTTCAATGAAGTCAGCTGATTTTGATAAATTTACCAATGGAATCAGCAGATTTTTTGTAATGAAGTTAGCTTTAGTCGCAACTGCAGCTAACTTCGCGTTGTGTATTAGGCCTGGTTTCCACTCAAAAAAAGTACTCCATCTAGCGCTCCGTTAACAACTTTAATTAGTTGAAATTCGTCAAGTGATTTTTTCATCCAATAAAATCTATAACGGAGTGTTAAACGTCGTACTTTTTTTGAGTGGAAATCACGAATAACTTGCAAATTTCAAAATAAAAGACTGTCATGTCACTGTTTACGACGCACAGATTTTCATCTTGACACTAGGCTGCGTTTTTGGAGCTACGATCGTTTAAATAAAGATGGCAGCGGTGTCAAATATAAAATTAGTGCGATCTAAAGCCTTGCACATCCGTATTTTGCACAAGAAACTTAGTGATGTCATTTTGATAGAGAAAATATATGAAGTTCTCTCTCAAATTTCATCACTAAGTTTCTTATGCAAATTACGGCAGTGTAGCATAGGTGTACAAGGTGTATCGAGAAGACGAATTCAACATATATCTTTTTACATTTTAATTTCATAACTTTCCAATAAATTTTAAAATACAATTTTTGGTCAAAATTTATTGAGTATTTGCATTTTTGTTCGTAACGATTCCTTTCGTTGTCCTCAATAACAGGATCTATCTGGTAGATGTGAGAGATCTATCAACCAAACAAAATCGATCTCAAGAATTATGTGTAAAAGCTAGGCGCTTTGCAGATGTTTGTTCATTCCATTCTCTGTTCTTGCCAACAACAGCTGTTTGTTTACCCTATTCTCTGTTATTGCTGATATAGACATGGTCTTGCGACAAAGGTGTACTGAAGAGGCGTAAACGTCCCAATCAGCTTACTTTGTTCGTTGAAGTAGATAATTACTTACATAATTTTTCCCCTCTGTTGCATAGGCAACAAACCTGGTGGTTTCCAAGCTATACAAACTTTTAGCAAAATGTAGTTAATACCGACCAAGCAATACAAAATATTCAGTAAATAACAGGATCTTTTGCAATCGTTACTCTCCCTCTGTAAACCTCCTCTAAAATTCAAATTCAAACATATTGTGGTATAGCTGAGTCGTCATGTTTTTTTTCTTCAACCACAGATATCATTTGTTAAATATGTTGTAATTTCCCAATACATAGGAGAACAATTTCAACTTAAAAGCTCCCAATTGTCACTACAATTTTATTTGCTGAACATCTTTAAATTATTTGCCAACTAAAGTCTCGACATAAAAAACGTATTTTTTACGAGACTTTTTGCAAAATCCATTTGAATAATTTATTGATTTACCTGTGATTGTCAGCTCTTCATAAGCTACTCCAGTCTACACCATACACTGATTTTGTTATCATGAGGGAAGGATATCGACTCGCATAGAATGAAATATACGACTGTATTTGAGACGTTCTTTTATTATAATGTGAAAAAACATATAAATCAAACGTGGAAAACTTAGGAAACTTATTTGTAGAATTATACACTTCACAAATGGATAAGCCTTTTTTTCTCATATGTTCTTTTACATGTGCCAGACTGTCTTGTAACACATGTTTGCGCTATATTTTGGGAAAAGAAATTTGCATATCTAATAAATAAATAAAGAAAGAATATGGAAACATTTTTGTAAAATTAAAGAGACGTTTAGTTCTGAACGCTCACCTTATTTCGTGAACAGAAGTTTGATAAAAACGAAATCACTTGTAACAGTTTTTATGGATGTTTAGATTTTATAACATTTTTTTTTGGTTTAAAAATCATAAAAAGTTTATTCAAAATCTTCACCTCACGCTACATAACACACAGGACACCGGCTAAATTTTTAATGGAAAAGTTTCTCAATTTAAGAAAATGCCATTTTTGTACATGAAAATTATGCTGTCGTTACCGTTAAAATCTTAAAATTACCGAAAAATCCTTCCTTCGAGCGAACTCATCTTTCGTTTTCAACGATTTTTTCGGCTGAAAGACTTCGGTCGAAGTCTTGCGACAAGAATCACCTGACGGATGAGAAAAAAGTCGAAAGTTGGTTCTGTTCGCATAAAAAATCCTCTAAAGACTCTACCAATTAAATAGCTGCAATTAAAATCGCCAAAAAATTTTTTGGACCCGTACGAAGTACAAAAGACTTACACGTTTACTACAAACAATTTTATTGTATCCGTACGAAGCACAAAGGTCCTATACGTTTAATACAAACAACTTGTCCTATACGTTTAATACAAACAACTTGTCCTATACGTTTACCACAAACAACTTTATTCTAACATGGGAAAGATCGAGTGGGGCTAGGGGGCCATACATTTATTATCGTCTAGAGATGACGAATCAGCAAAAAAATGTCCGCCGTCTCTCTGTCCGTCTCCACTTTTTTTTCAGAACGGCTCAACCAAACACCCTAAACTTTTTTATTCCCTGAAAGGTACATATGTCCCATGATTCAAGTTAAAAGATAAGCAAAATCGGTCAAATTGTTGCGGAGATAGGGTAGAACAAGTGACCAAAAACATGGTTTTTCGAGGGTTTGCTCATGTTGGTGTTAAATGAAAGCATTTGATGTCAGAAAATTGAGAAAAAATTTTTGTGGGAATCGGTTGAGTGGTTTGGGCAGTGGAACCCATGGAATGGATGAAATTCAGTTTCTCGGCCTAATACGATAGGAGATGGGTTTTCGTCAACATTTGGTTAAATATGAAAGATAGAGATTTACTTCCTAAGACAAAGTTGTGGAGAATTAAATTTTAGGGAACGCATGTCTCAGGGTTTTTCGGAAACATGACCTAATCCGGGGATAGAGCCACTTCTAGAATTGGAAGATATGAACCATATTTCTAGAACTGTGAGAGTTAGAAATTTGCTTCCAAAGGCAAAGAATAAAATTTTAGGGAAAAATTATCAAGCCCCGAAATAAAGCAACTTCTAGAATTGAGAGGGATGACACATACCTATCAAATTACTGCAGTTTGAAATTTGCTTTTTAAGACAAAGTTGGTGAGAATTGCTTGGAGAAACTACGTTAGTCCTTTTTTAATATGGTGAACATTTAGATAGGTATAGCAAGAACATTTAGGCCATCAAAATCAATAACGGACTTCGGTACGTACTTCGGTAGGGCCTTTGACATTATCTGCGGTAATTTCTATGGATCTTTGAAATTCTTATAATCGCTTAAAGGTCCGAAAGACGAAATATATTTTCTGTTGTAACTGTTAACACTCGGTTGTCAATTTTTTTTTAAAGAAGAAAAAAGTTGCGAAAAATTTCTTCATGTTTTGATGCGTTCCACATTAGGAACCCTGGTGTTCCATATTAGGGACACTTTTTTAGAACAGTCAATTTATCAATTTTAGAAGTCCCTTTTTCTCCAAGAAGCTGCACAATACTTCACTAATCTTTCCCAAATAACTTGCTCCTAGATTTCGAGACATTTCATTTCTGTTATTTGCGTTCTCTTTTTGGTGTTCCACATTAGGCACCCTTACTCTAGTTATAAAAGAGCACAAAACATTATATTGTTTACTCATTTCTGTATTTCGATACGTTCGTGTCTTTCTGCGCATGTATTCTGTTTACCACATCTACGGGTCTTTGGTTATGTTTTTAGATACAGTTGGATTATTAACTCTAATCGGTGAGGTCACATCACTGGTCTGACGTCACAGTTCTGACGAAAAGATATGACGCAACAAAGTTTGCTTTGCTTAGTTCTTCTGCCGCTAGTTTTCTTTACCCATGTCAACGGTAATTATCTGATGTTAAAGAATGACATGTTAATCTGCAAGACGCTCCTGGTTCAAATTGTAGTTGATTTTGTGTCAGCTATCGACGCTTTTAGTGCGACGTTGGCTTATGTCAAAATATGCGAAATTTCATGACGAAGTGCATAAGCTGACAAGTACACAACTTTACTGTAATGAATTTCGTCATGAAATTCTACATACTTTGACATAAGCCAATGCCGCACTAAAAGCGCGTATTGTGAATTATATTCTACTTGGACGTCCAGATTTTTCTAGTTTGTAGGATATAATCGACTCGAAGAAATGTGTGTGAATCGTACGGTCCTACATATCTTTAAGCCAAAACATATTAATTTCCTGTATGGATTCCAATGAGAATTGTTTTGATTTGTTTCAACTTATGTCGTTGAATAAACCATAAGGAAGCAGATGTCTTTTTATCTAAAATTTATTTGGTTTGAGAGTCTCGATGCTATTCCTTTATGTGGAGCAAATATGACAACCATTTAGTATGCAAACTCCTCCACTACAACGACGACGACGATGACTTTAATGTTTACTTAAGAATCTCATGATTTAATTTCTTCATAATGTAATCTCCTTTTCCACTTAAAATTTATCCATTAAAATGTATGAACTGTACAGCACCTGTCCTGTAACCATAAAATAATGATCACAAAATGTATGCAAATTAATGGAAATATCGTTGAAATAAATTAAGTTTTCTAATTTTGCAGTTACCCATTCAAGTACTCCGGTGGTATGTTTGGTTATCGAAGGTGGAACGAATACTATAAGGGCGGTTTTGGAATATGTAACTGATACTCCGGTAAGCTTCGTAGTTTTATCATTCGTTATCGATTTTCAATTTGGTCGTTTTGTGTGTGCAACACAATTTGTAAATTATCAGCAAAGTATACAGTCAATGTTTCCGGTTTATGGAAAAAGTTTTGTAAATGCATTTAAAGCCGCTGTGTCCGGATGTTCATAGTTAACAGTTTTAAATAATACAAAAGGACAATAATTGTAGTATCACTTCGACGGAGGTGCATGTAATTTCCAGCCAACCTTTTACAGCACAATATGTTAACATAAAATACTTAACTTTAATTCCATTTTTCTTATTTGCAGCCGGTACCAGTTGTTGTTTGTGATGGGTCTGGTAGAGCAGCTGATTTAATTGCTTTTGTGCACAAGTTAGTATTTAGCATAGTTCACCGTATATCATACACATAACCCATTTTCATATTTCCGAGTATATTTCAATATAATGAAATGTTTGTGAACGCTTCTGGGGAACAAAGACAGTGTGAATTAAGAGAAGTTTTTACAGTTGCATTGATGGAAAATTTGGATGTTTCTCGTTAGTGATAATAATTCAATTTTTGCGAAAAACATACGATTGCTCTAAGCAAAATAGACTTGTCACCAGAAATGAAACGGTAATATTTCACTTGAATATTACCATTAAACATTGGTAATTAGAAGTCTCGGTAATACCGAGTAGGTAGTAGGTACCGAATAGGGCAACCAAATATTCAGCAACGAAAACCTTACGCTTTATTTTGAAAGAAGTTTGTTGGCAAAACAAGTTCGGTGTGAGAAAAACGTTTGATAAAAAGTTAGTAACTGGGGAACGATTGTGTTTTGTCTCATGTTTATATAAATCACATTGAAAGAGTGAAAGAGATGAAATTCGTTACCCAGGTGACGGTACCAATGGAATTAGCCCTTTACAGAAACATACACATCGCTTAAATATTTCACAGCGTTACGTACCAACATTCCATCGGTATTTCTACTTTGTAAACTATGTAAACGCTATAGAATTTGAGTGTACATCAAATATAGTTTCGCTCACTTAATATGAAAAATATACCATTTTGCATAAAACAATGGTAACTCAAGCAAATTCGTAATGGTAACGCAGTGTAGAATGTGTTGTCAAAAGGGAACGCTGCGCTTTATCTCAATTTATTATGGATAGTGTACTAAGAGTGAATGAAATGAAAATAACATTTCCTCTTGACATACTGATGAAATTAGCCATTACCAAAATTGCTTTAAGTTACCGTAATATTACACAAATACCGGTAATATTGGTAATTTAGGTTTTTGGTAATATTACTCATTGTTACGTAATGTCACAAATGAAAATAACTTACCAGTAATTTTCCATCTCTGCTTGTCATGAAAATAGGGTCAAACGTAATATGATAGTAGGAAACATATTATCGTTGTAATTATCGTAATACATATGTTCATGTTTGGTAACTGAAAACATTAGTAAAAAACTATTTTTCTGAGCTTTCACCGAGTTTGCTAAAATTTCCCAGATTTTCAAATTTTCCTATTTTTCCAAAAAAATATTTCTGGAGTAAGTCTAACTTAAAATCGCAAGATAGATTTTGAGACTTATTCAAATCACAACAAAAACCCTTTTAAAAGGGAAATGTGACGCAAGTCCTTCTTCCTCCTTCCAAAACAACTGATATCAATTTGGGGTGACGCTTAAAGCTTTGAAACGCAAAAATTCTTTTGGAATGTTTTCATTTT
>CM055404.1:9773110-9817377 GCA_029228625.1 Pseudolycoriella hygida
AACCATTGTCTTATACAAAATATACTTCCGTACACACACACACACAAACACATACATATGGGCTTTATATGGCGCCTTCTAAGAGCCCTGGCGCCCAAACGAGGCCGGTACCCCCCCTTTTTTTAAATCTCATATGGCGTAGAATGCCCAGCCGAAGGTCCCTGCAAAATTTCAAGAAAAGATATCGAGCCGTTTTCGAGAAAACTCCAAAAAAGTGGGTTTTCATACAAATGGCTCTGGAACTAAGTAACTAACTAACGTAGGATATTTCCATTAACTTTGGTTTCTATGAAAGTGCACATTTTGTATGGAAAATGACGATTTTCTAAAGGTCATATCTCCGGATCCACTGGACCGATTTTAATGAGTGAAAAGACATTTCGCCTTAGAATTTTCCTTAGAATCCAGGAAAAATATTTTCCGGGGGTACGTCGCAAGGGGGGGGGGGAAGTCAAAACTTAGCTGTATATATGGTTCCGAAGTCTACGAAAAAAAATTTTCCGAATTTTTTGTTCGTATGGGGACTTGCGTCACGGGCGCATTGCTACCGCGCGCCCATGATTCGGGTCAGGACTCAGGACGACTCTCTCAAAATGGTCACTAAGTTTCTTATGCAAATTACGGCAGATATGTTCTAGTATGGATTTTCATTTTTAATACGGAAAATGGTAATCATGTGCCAAGTTTGAGATTTGCGCGCTAAAACGTCAATTCATGTACTAAAATTGTAACTCGCGTGCTAAAAACTGAATCGTTGTGCCACTTCCATTCCATTTTTGGCACAGGAATTCCAATTTCGTGTATTCGCAGAGCTCTCAAATTTACCAACATATGCTCGTGTTATTCCTCAACATCATCATCAACTCACATCGGCCTACTTTCCTGCTCGTATACGAAAGAAATACATAATAAATTGCCCAAATTGTGTTTAATAGAATCTCGCCATTAACACCAAATTATTTATAATGCCTCCTAGTTACTGTTCTTGTCACAACTTGATAAAAATTGCTTCATTTTCCTTTCCGACACAGTGTTGAAAGAATAACAAATATAGTAGAAGCTGACGGTCTAATCTCATTATCCGTTTCCGCTATGATTATGTTAACACGAATGTTATGTTAACAACAAATCCATATATCACGATTCTTTTTAATTAATAGTTTCATTTGTCTATTTTTTGTTGTTCTTTTATGCCTTTTAACGGAGGCATCACCAGCTCGTTACTCGTATGTGTTTATGTGTGTTGTAGAGATGTAAAGAAATAATTTTTATTAAAAAAAGTGTCTAGGTTTACACCGTTTACACACAAATGAGGGAAGAGGGTCTTTAAAAATCATACGAAGTTTGTAGCAGGGCCGTTCGAGCTGCTTAGCGAATGCGGCGTCAATGGGAGTTTATAGGGCGTCATTAAAAGCATTTACTCAGAGAACAAGGCTGCGGTAAGAATATATGGGGAAATTAGTGAGGCTTTCGAGGTTCATAATTTTCATGGACAAAATCATCAGGCAGGCCAATTGGCAGGGGAAAGTGGAAGTGAGGATAAGTGTAAGCAAAACAAATTTATGCATGTCGGCAAATGTCGGAAATGTCTCTTGTAGTGTAAATGGGGAGCAGTTGGAACAGGTTTCGGAGTTTAAATATTTAGGATGCATTTTCTCAATGATGGTAAGTCAGTTAGGGAGTTTGAAGAAAGGAGGAAAATGGGAAACGCAGTGGCCAGTCAGTTGAGTTCGCAAGTGTTCAATAAAAAGGAATAGCGGCACAAAGTTAGCTATTCACAGCTCAATCTTCAGGCCAACGATTTTATGTGGTAGTGAACGTTGGGTAAACTGCGGACACCTTGTGTATGACCTGGAGGTTTCTCACTCATATGAGGGTTCTTAGGAGAATAGCAAAGGTGAATCGCAGAGAACAACGTAGATGTTGCAGATGAACGTGCGTACCTAACATAGCATTAACCGCACAGCCCCAATGGGCGAGGAATTGGGATACGCCCAATTAGAGCGAGCGTACTAAGCATAAAGTCTTTAGCTCTACCTAGAGCGACAGCTTAATCCGACTATCGCGGATCCTAGGTCGGGACCTAAATACTATCATATCTCTACTGTATTTTCGCCCAGGAAGGACTAGGAGTTCAGTCACTCAAATTCAACACGTGAACTGCTTTGCCTCAGTTCACTATCTACCACAGCCCCGCGTTGCAGCGCCACTAGGCACTAGGGCTAACAAATCATCTCCTAGGCACAGGATAGGGGGTCATGATCACCGAGCGTAAAGACCTCACTGATGATGACGACGAAGGAAAGATTGGGCTTAGCTGAAAGCATTTTCACTCTTGTTAGACCCGTACGAAGAACGAAGTTCTTCGAAAAGGGGTCTTATGCGTTTACCACGACGTTTGTAACCAGTCGAATTTCGACCCGGGAGTAGGGAGAACACCGATCATGGTCCTTAGATGACGAATCAGCAATAAAAAAATGTCCGTCCGTCCGTCTGTCAACACGATAACTCGAGGAAAACTCAACCGATTTTCCAAAACTTTTTTTTCCCTAAAAGGTAATCGAAAAATCTTTAATGGGATTGAAACTGGGCCACCGAGCTGGGGCCGATTAAGTGATTTTTGGTCTTTTGTACATAACTCAAGTTAATCTTTTCCGATTTTCATAATTTTTGTTTTGTTTGAAAGACCTGGGCATAACCGACAATCTATGGAAGAAACTTTTTTTAATTTGAGTCCTTGGACTTAGCTGGGGCACTAAAAACGAGTCTCTGCTAGGGCTCTATGTGTTTTTTGTACATAACTCGAGTAAATTTTTTCCGATTTTAAATTTTTTTTTGTTTGAAAGGTCTAGGCATGACCGACAGTTTATAAAAGAAACTTTTGCCTGTGCTTAGGGATCAAATGGGCCATGTCGGTCCTAAAGTCGGCCCTAGCCAAAAAATGGTTTTTTCAATGTTGTAGAGAATTGGGCAGAACATTTTTCTATATTTCTGCTTTCGGAAAGGTTTTTTTACACCGTTTCTTCGGACGGGTTTTTCAATATTGCCCTCTCGGCAATTTCCAATACAACTTAATGTGGACGTAATTTCATACACTTAAGAGTTAATTCAATATTTACTTAAATACGTTCGAGTCTCTTCGTAACATCAATTCTGTTTGCCGCATCTATTCTGATACCTACGGGTCCCCTGCATATGTTGTTTTATTTTCTAGCCTTCAAGTTGTTCAATAACCAAATGTAAGCAAACAAATTCAAGAAGCCTGTCAAATTGTAGAAATTACTTTGAAAAGAGTAATTTGGTTCCCCATTAAGTCACTTCTTCTTAAATCTTGTTGTACAAAAGAGCAAAATTTTCATTATTAAAATAAGTTATTTTCATAAGTTATTTCTAAACATTTATTCCATATCCATACAAAAAAATCACACATTTACGACTTAGACTAGAGGGCGCTTCCACCTCTCTTCACTTCTGGAATATCCGTCATACACTCGATTCAGTTCACAAATATTTTTGTAGAGGAATACTACCGGTTTTAGCGGTTTTACCGGTAGTATAGATTTTGCATGAGGAAGTGGTCGTTGTGGGTTTGGTGGAGGATTCATATTTTGGGGATTGTTGCTATAGAAGTTGATGCACCTAACAGGCAAACGATTTCCAACTCAATAAACGAAAACTTTGATTTAGAGCTCTGGTTTGTGCTAAAATTTTCGTAAATTTACCGTTGAAAAACCGGTTGTTTTCACGGTAAATTATGAAAAATTTTCGCACAAAATACAGCTCTGCACTCAAGTCTTCATTCGGTGCGATGAAAATTTTTAACTGTTGAGTGGACCAACTGCTATAGCAACAATCCCCAAGATATTACCCCTCATATGCAAAACCTATACCAAAAAACCGGCTGCATTCCCTAATTTTTTCTTTTTCGATACCGATTTCTAAGTTTAAAATTTCGTTCTCGTGTAATTTTAAGAGAAGGGAATTGTGGACTAAAAATCAACTTTTTTAGCGTGTATTATGATCCCATAAAATATAAATCAGTTGTGAAAATCCATTGTCACCCGCAAGGCATCCTTTACAAAATTCTTAAATTAATAAAAATTTCTTATATTGACACTTTCGTAAAATGTATAAAACTCGATTAAAGATCCTTGGAAATTTTTCACATCATTTTTTTCTCGCAAAATTATTCCCTCTGGTAGTTGCTACTGCTCTTACATTGTGAAAGAATCATAAGATTGTGCAAATTGTCTACGATTTATGAGGTATACCACTCATAGGTAAGACAAATTCTGGTGCATTTTGCGGTCGTAGAAGGCAAGAAAATTCTTACAGCTCTTATGATTCTTTCACTGTATTTCTAAAAAAAAGTCTCACAATTTGGTGAATACGTTAGGTGAAAATATTCGCAAACAGCTTGAGATTGAACGAAAAGAGTTTTCCAGAAAATGAAAAAATAAAGTTTACAAGAAAACCAAACTATAATTTGTTGGTTTCACGAAGGAATTCCCAAGAGACACTTTCCAGCACACGTGAATGATATTTTCTTCCAGTGCGAAAAGCTCAAAGAGAAAACTTTACAAACAATTTACGGGAAACTAATAATTTTATATCATGGTATCTCATTCGGTATAAAATGCCATTGTTTGCTACGTGGTGTTATCGCTGTATCAAGGGAAAACTTGGTCATGAAAAGAATGATTATACCAACAAGTCATTCGTATACGAAATTCACATGTCAATGAATGTGTTCTTCTGTTAGCCACATCAATCCAACGTTTATACAGTCGAATAGAACTTTAGAATGGAGAACCCCAATCCAATAAAAAGAGATAAAAGTTAATTCTTTATAATCGCACTTATCCATATATCACATACGCCTAACTGAGTAGCAGCAAGAAAGAAAAATAAGCTTCGATAAGTACCCCAATAAAATAAAAACCACGTTTTTCTTGTATTCATCGTACACACATAACAAAAACTTCCTTGTGCTAGTTGGTATCTTGTCAAAAAAAAACAAACTTTTCTTTTATCTCTTCAACAAAAAAAAGGTACGCAGCCGATGGCGAAGAGCAAACAGTGTTGGAATCGATGCGAGATTACCTGCTGAACACAATTCAAAAAACATTTGAGGTTGGTATCGATCAAGCGGAATGTTTATACCAAGAACTGCTACAATGTACGAGAAACAAGAATTTGGTAAAAGGATTAAAGGGAAATCTGCAAAAAAAGAAACTTTTATTATTTTCGTCGATTCTCATTTTAGATAACTGTGTATCGAATACAAGAGAAGCCAGAGGGTGAGGTGCACGAACTGGATCAGACGATATTAACAGCACTGTTTAAGTCACAGCACTTAAGTCCACCGGAGCAATTGAGTTTGGCTTTAACGTGGAATCGTGTGGACATTGCACGAACGGAAATTTTTGTTTATGGCCAAGAATGGCCGCACGGAGCTCTTGACGAAGCAATGATGCAAGCGTTAGAACATGACCGCATCGATTTTGTTAAATTGTTACTAGAAAATGGCGTATCGATGAAGAAATTTTTAACCATTCCAAGGCTAGAAGAGTTGTACAACACGAAACATGGTCCAGCTAATACTTTAGGGTATGACTGATGCAAACCTTGACCAAATTTTAACGGTAACTTACGCCCAAATTTTAGTTTTATTTTAAGAGACGTTCGACCACACATACCCAAAGGATACATTTATACGCTTCATGATATAGGTTTAGTTATTAATAAATTAATGGGTGGTGCATATCGGTAAGTCCGTATCAACAGTCATTGTAGTGAATGCATACGATAAATTTGTGTGTTGCATTGAATTCAAATAAATGTTCTAATTTATCGGAGTTGACGATGTACATTCGAAGATAACTAAATCAATTGACCTACAATTGTTTGTTGTAATTTTGATCAGTGGTCCGTAAACTGTGCAAATACAAATATCTCCTCTTAGAAATTACATAAAAATGTTATACTTCCACACATTCAATTCTATGTCACAATGCAATTTAATTTCTAATTGTCGTTGTTTCCCAAAGAGGAAAACGAAGATGAGAAAGACGAAGTTAGCGCGACATCGGCTTCTGTCAAAGCATAGCGAATTTCTTGATGAAGTGCGGCAACCTCAAGGAATTAATATTTTACGGGCATATTCTGTACGCCTGTCATAATGAAATACACTATATTCACGAAGTCGCACTAAACGCGTGTATCTCCGAGAAGAAATCTCCCATTAATAATGATACAAACTTTTAAAATTTCATTTCTTTGATTGATAAATCGGTTATTAGTATATTACTGGACAGACGTGTATATGTAATATAGTGAGAAATATGCGGGATGAAGTTGGAAGTGTGTGGGATGAAGTTAGAATTGTGTGGGATGTGTTTTCACTTCATCCCACACACTTTTCAAATCATCAGACTTCATCCAATACACTTTCCACTTCATCCCACACACTTCCCACACACTTCCCACATCATCCCACACACTTCCCACTTCATTCCACACACTTCCCACTTCATCCCACAAATGTTGAATTCAGATCAGATCGAATTCAGAGCGAAAATAAAACTTCCAGATCAGATTCAGGTTGAAAATTTTTCAGATATATCTGATCTGTGTCGTCATTTTTGTGACGTCATATTTATGACGCCATAAATGTAACCTCATTTTTGTAACGTCATTTGTATGACGTCGTATTTGTAACGTCATATTTGTGACATGATTTCTGTGACATAGTGTTTGTGACGTCAATTTTGTGACGTCATATTTATGAAGTCATATGTTTGACGTCATTTTGGGACGTCGTATTTGTAACGTCATTTTTGTGACGTCACTTTTGTAATGTCATTTTTGCGACATTATTTTGTGACGTTATAATTGTGACTGTGTACAGACGGACGTACGGACAGAAAGGGTGAAAACATAAAATAGCTATCGCTACTTAATAAAGCATAGCAGACTAAAAAAGTATGTATACAACTTATGTTGTATAAAGTCATTTAACGTAGCGTATGTTGTAACACATTTCTATTTTTTGCTGGCTCGTTAATTTAATTCGCTTTTATTTGAACATCGATGCTACACTAACAGATGCCGTATGCATTTTAATAACTCCAATAATTACGTTACATCATTATGTTTCCATTCAGGTCTTACTACACCCGTCGAAAATTTCGTCCAATTTACGCCAAAGTTATGAATAGCTACGTGAATACATATAGAAAATCGTCAACATTTCAACGTCATCCTGGTGCTAATTCAATGAGCCTTTTAGCGGGACTTCTTCCATTTACATCCGAAATGGCATTGTTCGAATTCCCCTTCAATGAGCTACTGGTAATTTGACTTTTTTTTTCAATTTTTATTTTATTTCATGTTTGATATTCGGGTGGAATTGATTTGCGAAATCAATTGATGATAAAAATAAATTTTCATTTTTAATGCTTCTTGTCAGCTTCTGTCTCAAGTTTCCGACAAGGAAATGGAAATTGATTTATGGAAGTGTCTGCTGAAATGAATGAGTTAATTAATTTTGTGAAATACACGACACGTTTCAATGGGAAGATAGTTGCGGAGATTTGATTGGGTGACATCTTGTGCTAATTATACATCCGATGAATGAAACGACCTCATTCTCCATGTTCTTAATAAATATTGGCAAACCAAAGATCGTCATTGAACACCGGAAGTGGAAGGTAGTTGGTAATGAGGTTGTAATAACCTTTCAAAGTTGACGAGTTTAAGATTTACTCAGAGTTACTACCAGATAGCTGCTGTTTTTTTGTAAGGGTGAGGAATCCTTCAAAGGCACCTGGTGCATTAACGACACAGGTAGTGTTGGATTCCGTCTTTCGACGACTTACCAAATTAAGTCTCCTTTCTTGATCATCACGCTCCCCTCTCCCCGGAACCGTCTGCTTTCGCTGATCATCTCTACATGAACATTATCTTTTATCGCGTTGTCTCAACTACCTTCCACACCTCCTCGTTGGGGCACATCCATGATATTATGTTATCGGCGTTTAAATCGGGCCTGCTCGCAGCTATCAGCTCATATCTCTCCCGTTCCAAACGGGGGCAAACGAATACCTCGTGCTCTGCAGTTTCTTCTTCTTGGAGAAGGGTAACTCCGCGAGTCCACTGCTATGCAGGTGATACTTTCCGAAGCATCCATCACCTGACTAGAATTGCGTCATATAGAAATTACACTCACAGTGTACATTCGCTAACGTTCAGAATGAAGCCTATGGGTCCATCTTCCTGTGTTCGTGGTGTCCCACTCTCGCGCCCTAGCTGCTTTGGTCCTCGCTCTCTTTAAGTCTAAGGCATTTGTTGTCTTCCATCAGCGTTATGCATATATGGCCATCGCTCCGGCTATAAAACATACCGCTTCCAGTGAGATCGTTCGGTATGCGCTTGCCACCCTTATTTGACAGCCTTTGGGCGTGTCTAACGTCTTTATCCACGTTAGTGCCCCATATCGCAATATCGACAGAGTAACACTTACAAGGGGCCTCCTAATACTGCTGCGAGGTCCAAACACGTTCGGCATTATCCACGCCAGTGCTGCGTTGGCTTTTATTGCGTTTTTGCGCGCGTAATCTACATTGAAACTGATGCGGTCGTCCAGCATGACTCCAAGGTATTTTAACTGTCGAGTGGATGTGATCTCGTTCCCATCAATATTCATTACAATCTGCTGCTGGGCCACCTTAAGCTTCGTCGTTATCATACAAGTTTTAACAGCTTCTAACGCTTGCACCGTGACTACTTCAACCTTCAACTTTGACGTACCGGAAATCATTAGGATCAGTCCGTCGTCGGCAAAAGCAATCGTGGCAGCGTCAGCCATAGCGCTGCGTCGTACATCGCATTTTACAGCGTTGGTCCCAATCTGAGTACCTGTGGTACGCCAGCTCCGACCTTTTTGCTTCTGTGGTACCGTTCAAAGTAACTTTTCAGCATCCTGTAGAGGTAGTCAGTGACTCTCATGTCATGCATCGCCTTAGCTATCTCCTTCCAGCTACTGTCTAGAGTTGCAACTGTATGACACCTCGACCGTTACGACCAGGGACTACTCTTGAGAAATTTTTATTGTTTCTGAGAAAATCTCAAATTTTTCAATGAGAACTTTTAAGAAATCGTGAAAACAATTTGAGAAATTTCGAGAAATTCCGATTTCTAAAAATAGTCCCTGGCGAGTCAAGAGCTATAGCTTCATCAAAATTCATCGAAATTAACGGCTTCGTGAGAATTGTGACTTCTCAAGAGTTCTGAGTTCTGACTTGTAGAAATGTTATTTTTCAGAGCTACAATTGTTAGGTGCGACAACACATCGAGAGTCCAGCTCCCCGAGACTCACAACTCCTCGAGAGTCAGAGCTGTGATTTCTCGAGAGTTGTGACTCTCCGAATGTTAAGCCTCTTCAAAATATGCGATGAAAGTCTCTTCATTAATGATTCGATCATTCGATCATCTGTTGAGGAGAAACTTCCATTTAAAAGTTATCTTGTAACGACTGTGAAACTTGAGAAAAGCGATGGTTTTCCGCGCTAACTAACTAACGCGTAAACTAATTCAGACCTAATTCAGCAGCAAAATAATTTCAGATTTGGGCTGTGCTAACAAAACGTCAAGAAATGGCTCTGCTAATGTGGGCCCACGGTGAAGAGTCTTTAGCCAAATCATTGGTTGCTTGTAAATTGTATAAAGCCATGGCACACGAAGCAGCCGAAGATGATTTGGACACAGAAATTTACGATGAATTGAAAGCTTACGCTAAGGACTTCGAAGCGAAAGGGATCAAACTTCTAGATTTTTGTTATCGACAAGATGCCGAACGGGCACAACGACTTCTCACTTGTGAACTTCAATCATGGTCCAGCCAGAGTTGTTTGTCATTAGCCGTAGCTGCTAATCATAGGCCACTATTAGCTCATCCGTGCAGTCAAGTTATTTTAGCGGATTTATGGATGGGAGGTCTAAGGTGAGGTGACAATTTGAAATTCAAAAATTGAATTTATTTTTATAATTTTTTTATAGGACAAGGAAAAACACAAACCTGAAGGTAATTCCTGACGAAAGCGGAACTATAATTTCAGTGAAATGTAAGCAAAATTTGTAGGTCATGCTTGGCCTAATTTGCCCACCGTTTATAACCAAATTGGATTTCAAGTCTAAAGAGGAACTGCAATCAATGCCCCAGACGGAAGAAGAGCATTTGGAAAATCAAAATTTGGACTACGAAGATTTGGACAAAGCACATGCTGATGCCGAGGTAAATGATTTTTCTTATGTCTTTTTTATACTACGAACTACAAACAGACGTTGACAAAGTGTTCCACACACAACCGTACCAACCGTACACACTTAGAACAAAAATTTATTTGTATGATTTTTTTATAGAATCCACCGAAACGGAAAAAATCAGTTTCGCTTAAATATGAAATAGGTCGTCAGACGTGTACCCAGGTATTTTGCTTAAATTCCATTCACCTAACAGAGCGGTTCATAAAGACGTTAGCTATTCAGTGTTACCGAACGGAAGTCATACTCGAAAAGTTTAGTGTGTAGATCTGCCCGGAAGTCGGAAGTAACAATTTATTAGGGAAAAATGTTGTAAATACAATTTCTAAACATATTGCCATTTTATGCAGTTGAGCGTTTAGCTGTAGAACCATAAACCGTGGAAACATATTTTGCTAGGACGATAGATTTTGCTGGGAAAATACATTTCTTATGGAAAATATTTCTCTGAGGAAAGACGTTTCAGTTGAAAAATATTTTTCGCTGCGGTTCAAATGCTTTTCTCTGATGAAACACACTTCCTTGGGTGGTTCAATTTGTGGCAGTTGGAAACCGAGACGTCCGGCTAAAAGTGTGGATTTTGAAAGTTTTGTTAATTCCAGGGGAAATTCACACTCGCCACATTGCTAAAATAAAAACGAATTTCATTTGCATGCTTTTGATTTTTGTAGAAGAGGAAAATATGTGAAAGAGAGAGAAGAGAAATTTCTCACAATGGCGAAGATCATAAAATTAGTTTAACGATTACTACGTTTGTCGCCACCGTCGCATCGGTGAATTAGCGCGTACTTTGTTGTGATTGTAGCGATTAGGATGGAAAGTACGAAGTATTTGTATGTGTTTAATTACTAGAGGTGAGCGGGCCGCCCGAAATTCGACTAAAAACCCGACCCGAACTCGAATCACTTTGCCGGGTCGAGTTGGATTTTTGAATTTATTTTTTGGTCGGGTCGGGTTTTCATTTTCATTTTTTTCGGGTCGAGTCGGTTTTGAAGACTTCAACTAACAAAACCTGACCCGACCCGACCCAAAAAAGTAAATTTTCTCAATTGGGTTGAAAAAACTTTTTAATGGAAATCTTTAAAAAAAAAATTGGGTTCGGGTCAGAGTTTCGGGTTCGGGTCAGGGTTTCGGGTTTGGGTCAGGGTTTCGGGTTTGGGCCAGGGTTTCGGGTTTGGGTCAGGGTTTCGGGTTTGGGTCAGGGTTTCGAGTTCGGGTCAGGGTTTCGGGTTCGCGTCAGGGTTTCGGGTTGGGGTCAGGGTTTCGGGTTCGGATCAGGGTTTTGATTTCGGGTCAGGGTTTTGGGTTCGGGTCAGGGTTTCTGGTTCGGGTCAGGGTTTCGGGTTCGGGTCAGGGTTTTGGGTTTGGGTCAGGGTTTTGGGTTTGGGTCAGGGTTTCGGGTTCGGGTCAGGGTTTCGGGTTCGGGTCAGGGTTTCGGGTTCGGGTCGGGGTTTCGGGTCAGGGTTTTGGGTTCGGATTCGGGTCAGGGTTTCGGGCTCGGTTCGGGTTGGAAATTTAGTTTGGTTAGGGCCCTTTGGTAAAAAAGGTCGACCCTCACACCCAGAGCCTTTTTTAACGAACAAATTCGGAGGAAAAATCCACCCCAGGCCCATGTCAGTCCACCCCTCTTTTTATAAATCCACCCCAGTGCACCCCACTCATTTTCAACTTAAAAAAAATTTTCCACTCATTTTAAACTAAAAAAAATTCGCCTACGGCGCTTTATAATGATTCTTAAGATTCAAGTTGGGGGTCATACACAAAGGACGTCAGCAATTTCGTGCAACCTTTTTGGGGGGTATCCTCAAAATGTGACAACACGGTGCAAAAGGGGAGGGGCGTCGAACAAGACGAAAAATTTGAGAACGTCCTTTGTGTACGGCTCCTTAGCAAAAAATGCGGATTTTCTCACCGAAAATGAGTCCAAAAATGGAAAACATTGCCTTACTTTTTTTCTCACTCGGTAAAACTTTTGCGCTTGCCACAGCGGCGATTCCTTCATCTTATACTCAAAATATTGCAAAATAAAGAAAAAATTTCGCCTGCGGCGCTATAAGGTATCTTTTTGTTATTGTGTTTTCTTCTTACGGAAACTGAATTTCCCAACAAAGAGTCTGTATACTTTTCACCTATCGCACGTATAACATATAACGAATTTCTTGAAATTTTTCATATAAAAATCGAAAAATTACGTTATACGTGATACGGGCGATACGTGAAAAGCCCACAGAATCTAATAATTATGGATTTTTATCCAACACCTGTGTCGCGGCACGACGCGACGCCAAATTAGACTGGTATGTCGCGTTTCCTCCTAGGCTTTTTAGTTGTGTTGATTAATTTATCTGATCAACAGTGCAAAATTTTCTCGCTCGCGCTTTTTAGACGATCTTTGTCCATTACAAACGAAGTATGAATAAAAGACAACCTCTACTTACTGAAAATGTCGGAACTTTCAATAGAAAATTTTGGCCCCCTCGATGAAAAATCCCCCCCCCCCTCCTCCAGTCCAAAAACCTTATAAAAGGCTCTGCTCACACCTCTATAAATGACAGATGCGAAGTTTTCCGAATTAGGCATCTGTAACTTTCGCATATATCGAGTATGTAGTTTTATGTTGAGGAGCTGTCATGGCGGAGTGAAGTACACAATATTTACAATAAAAGGACGCACTAAACAAGCGCCATGACAGCATTTCGTCACCGAAACTCAGGTGGCGCCGCGATTCTTTCATCTAAAAACTAATTAGCTAAACACGATCTATAGATCTGTGTCGAACAGCTGTTCAGAGATGTCACTTTGACACTGTTTCACAAAGTAGAAATACCATAACCTAAAATATATATGGAATCATAAAGAATTTTTAGGTTCTGGTCATTAGGGTGGTCCAAAAATGTATGGAGAAATAAAGCATCGAAAAGTTTGGGGCACCAACCGAAAAACAAAAGGTTTTTGATCCCTGATCAAGATTGTATATGGGCGTAACTTGATCCGAGACGATTTAGGGGTAGCTCAAAAGCGTTAAAGTCAAACATTCAACGACTTTCAAAGGCACATATTCACTCAAGTAATGAGTGAATCTATCGGTTGTTGTGGTGTATTTGGAAGGTCTTAGGACACCCTTAAAAGTGACATAGAAAAATTAGTCCAGGCAGTGTTTTCGTCCATTTGTCCCACATGATTGAAATTCATGAGAAAATTGCACCACTTTAATCATGTGGGACATATGGACGAAAACACTCTCTGGTCTACTTTCTTTATGCCGATTTAAAGGGTGTCCTAAGACCTTTCGACTGCACCACAACAACCGATGGAACGTTGAATTTTTGACTTTAACGCTTTTGAGCTACCTCTAAATCGCCTCGGATCAAGTTACGCCCATATACAATCTTGATCAAGGATCAAAAACCTTTTGTTTTTCGGTTGGTGCCCCAAACTTTTCGACATCGACACTTTTGTATTTTGGACACCCCTAATGGTCATTTTACTTTGTGAAATTTGACAGCTCAAATGACATTGACACAGATCTATTGCTGTGTGTTGGTACAGTAAGAGCTACACACTTTCGTCACCGACAGTCGATGCTTCCACCTGGTATTTGTTTCACGTATTTACCTCCGACTCTGAATGCAAGACCACTCTCGAAATGCGATCGATAATACAAATTCGATCTTCAAAATAATACTCACCGGTGGTGGAGAAGGCTTACATTAAAGTGAGCTGAAAAGAAGGATAAGAGAAATTCTTTGATAAGACTTGAGTCGGGCAGTCAAAAATGTAAATAGAATCGTTAGGTCAGTAGATTATACATTCAATCACCTATACTTTTCGAGTTGCTTAGTAATACAAAATGAGTATGGGAACACTGAACAACCTCCGTATTTTGTGGACGGCTCAAACGCAAACCTATTTTATTCTAATGTCGCATTTATCTGACTCAATGTTGTAAATAATTGTGCTGTTGTTTTTTCTCATCAATTTTTTTATTCGTATTTTACTCTCAGGTCTAAATGTTCTAATAATAACTAACTAAGAAATTGTACACAGTAATTGGATTAATCTTCATATTTTATAAAAAAAATCATTTAGCTACTAGCCTGAGTGTACGTTTACAATTTATCAAATTTTGTGGATACCAAAAGTATCCCTTTGCTAATTTAATGCCTTCTTCATATTTTATTTCATCCGTTTCTTTATCCCACAGTCTTTTTCGTCCCTTTTCGTCAATTGTTGAAGGTATATCGTTCCATTACAAAATGATGAACATCTTTCGGGTTTGAAATCCGGTTTTATCTGAATGAAGCATAATACGGAAACAGATGCGATGGGTCTGATATTCAGTACCTTTGTCTATTATTCTCGTCTGATATTAAATGAATGGTTTCGTAAAACGAAAACTGTAAATTATGTGCCACGTGTCGGTTACAGTGATTTTTGAATTATAATGAAATGTTTTGCAGTTCTATCAGAAAACTTCACGTTTTTATTTGTTTTTTGGATGTGCTGACGTTGGAGGAAGGACTACCGTCTGTAACTAACAACGCGTTCGTTACAATTGAATGAATTGTTATCTTTCATTTTGTGGTGGATTGTTTAAAAACAAACGCAATCATTTACAGTCGAAGAATTATCCTAAATCGTTTCTTCAAAGTATGTAAAGATTGGATTTGCCACACCTCTTCATAACTTATTTTAGGAAGTACGCAGCCAACGTTTTAACAATTATTCGTTAAGTTAACTTTGACAGGTCTACCCATAAAATTACATGGACAGATCGGGTAGATCTGTCAAAATGTAAATTTCATCGGCAATTGTTGTGCACGCTCCAGGTCATGCCTTCCTCATTATAAAACAACTACCATCCGTTTATAAACTGTTAGTTCCCAACATACCCTTGAGAGTCAAACTAAAAAATATATGGAATTCTAATGCTTGAAGGCCCATTCAAGCTGCGTACTTTGAATAAATTAAAATAAGGCGTGAACTAATATTCAGTTCTGTAACAATTGGACATATTTTCCCATCCTTCAGTTGTTTTCAAACTGATACGACGACGTGACAGTGAGTTTTTGCAGCACTCATTGCGAAAACAACATTATTCCAGGACTAAGATGTCGTTAACACGTTATGTCAATATATTTTATGGAATTTCTGACTTTCTATCGCCTTATGAAGGGAACTTTTATTGACATTTTTCCAAACTTCTTTCTCAAGAGCGTGACGTTATTTGTGAACAGATCAACAACGACAAAAACAAATAGCGTTCTGGAACTAAACTTGCCAAAAACTAATATTCGTGCATTTGCTTTACAGCAATGTAACAATTTACATATGCGAATTCCGTGCAAAATGTACAGTAAAAAAAAAATAAAAAGAACTTTTGTAAATAACGAGCGCATTTAAAGCTAGAGCTCCATTAGTATAAATAAATGATTCAGTGACGAACCTTTTTTTCTGTGTATATTCTGTGCATATGTATACAAAACTGGGAACGTTAAATTAAATACCAAATGTTAAATGCACCGACTTTTTTATGTATCGACACAAACATTCAAAACAAACAAACAAACAAAATAAACCAAAAAAAAAACGTGGATTTTATTTTCTTTTTTGAATTTTAGGCTCTATTGGGCGACCCATATCCGATGAAAGACACCAAAGTTCAAGAAAATGGAAAAGTATGTGAAAAATTTGGTTCGACTAATTTTTTCTCTTTTTTACAAACTCACACGCAATTATAATGATATTTTGTCTTCTTGCTGTTGAAAATTCTCAGTTCTCACATGAACTTCACATTTTCATGTGATGAAACTCGTCTCGATTGGAGATTCTATTTAGTTGTTAATTGTTCGATTAAAAAATTTTCTTCTTTTCATTGTATCAACGTTCGTTATTTTTGAAAATATGAATTTTCTTGGAAAAATTGGATTTTTTCTAAATTTGAATTTTCTTTGAAGTTTTCTTTGAAAGTTTTAATTTTCTTTGAAAAAATTTTTCGAATTTTCGTGGAAAATTCAATGTTCTTGGAAAATTTCAATTTTCTTGGAAATTTTCAATTTTCTTGAAAATTTTCAATTTTCTTGAAAATGTCAGTTTTCTTGGAAAATTGCATTTTTTTTGAAAATATCAAGTTCGTGGAAAATAGCAATTTTTCTTGGAAAATTCAGTTTTCATTGAAAAATTTTCATTTTCTAGAAAATGTTCCATTTTCTTGGAAAATCAATTTTCTTTTCTTGGAAAAATCAAATTTTCATGAAAATTTCAAGGTTCGTTGGAAAGTTGCATTTTCCTTGGAAAAGTTCCATTGTCGTGGAAATTTCAATTTTCTGGGAAAAATTCAATTTTTTTGGACAATTTCAATGTTCCTTAGAAAATTTCGAGTTTGTTTTGAAAATTTCAAGTTTCCTTGGAAAACTTCCATTTTTTCCCTTGGAAATTTCAATTTTGTTGGAAAAATTCAAGTTTTTTTTGAAAATAGCAATGTTTCTTGGAAAATTTCAGAATTTTCTTGAAAAATTTCCATTTTCTTGGAAAATTTCAATTTTAGTGTAAAATGCCATGTTCTTGAAATTTCCATTTTTCCTTGAAAATTGCAATTTTGTCCTTTGGCAAAATTTCAATTTTTTTCCCCCCCTTTTGCAGAATGGATTTTCGAGAGAAAATTCAATTTTTATGAAAAATTTTTAATTTCATTTGTATGGTTTTTATGGAAAATTTAAAATTTTCATTTTCTTCGAAAATTTTCATTTTTCTTGCAAAAATTCTATTTTCCTGCAAAATTTCCATTTTCCTGCAAAATTTCCGTTTTACTGCAAAATTTCTATTATCTTGAAAAATCTTACTGGAAAACTTCAGTTTTCTTGGAAAATTTGAAGTTTCTTGGTAAACTTAAAATTTCCATTTTCTTCGAAAATCGTCTTTTCACTGTAAAATTTTGATTTTTCCGAAAAATTTCCATTTTCCTGCGAAATTTCCATTATTCTGAACTTTAATTTTCTTGGAAAATTTTAATTTTCTCGGAAAGTTTAAATTTCCTTGCTACACTGGAATTAACTTTGACATAAATCAAAGTGTAACATTTAGAAATTAATTTCTCTGTAAATTTCAATTTTCTTGCAAAATTTCCATTTTCATGGAAAATTTTCGTTTTCATGGAAAAATTTTTTTCGTGGAAAATTAAAAATTTCTATTTTCTTCGAAAGTTTTTATTTCTTTGAAAAATTGTATTTTTCTGGAAATTTTAGAATTTTTTGGAAAATTTATATTTTACTGGAAAATTTGCATTTTCCTGTAAAATTTGCATTTTCCTGTAAAATTTGCATTTTCCTGTAAAATTTGCATTTTCCTGTAAAATTTGCATTTTCCTGTAAAATTTGCATTTTCCTGTAAAATTTGCATTTTCCTGGAAAATTTACATTTTCCTGGAAAATTTGCATTTTTCTGGAAAATTTGCATTTTACTGGAAAATTTGCATTTTTCTGGAAAATTTCATTTTTCTGGAAAATTTGCATTTTTCTGGAAAATTTGCATTTTTCTGGAAAATTTGCATTTTTCTGGAAAATTTGCATTTTTCTGGAAAATTTGCATTTTCCTCGAAAATTCTCATTTTCCTGAAAAGTTTCCATTTTCCTGTAAAATTTGCATTTTACTGCAAAATTTGCATTTTCCTGCCAAATTTCCATTTTCCTAGGAAATTTCAATTTTACCGGAAAATTTCCATTTTCCTACAAAATTTCCATTATCCTGGGAAATTTCAATTTTACTGGAAAATTTCTGTTTTCTTGGCAAAGTACTTTCTTTAAACAAATCAAATTTCTTTACATTCGAGTTTTCTATGAAAGTAGGAATTTTCTATACTTTTTTAAAAATGACTTTTGCAGAAACATTTTTGAAAATTTAATTTTTTGGTAGATGTGAATTTGATTTAAAGATTTGAATATTTTTTGAAGTTTATTTAAGTTGATAAAGTTACTAAAGCAATTTTGATTCTAATTAATGACAGGCAGCAGGTTAATGTTAATGTTAAAAAATCTATCATTATGATTGCGTCTAGTTAAGTTAATTTTATTTTAGAGACAATTTTTTACTTTACAATCCTTCACCAATGTTCCATTTATACAATTTTTTTATCTCTTTTTCAATTATTTTTTTTAGTTTCATTTCTAGCGTAGGTAGTTTAGTTTCACAAGTTGTTTTTTTTTTACAAAAGAAAATATATTTCGGTTAGCGGTTGATTTTAGAGCAACAAAGAACATAATAAATGTTACGTTATAGGTCGGTCTTTCTGGATCGGAGGTTGCAAAAGTTAGTTTCAAATAAAAATTTATTGCTCGGTAGAAATTTTATGGTCGAAAATCCCCCATTTCCCGTACATTATCCCGAATATTGCATATAAAAGGAGAAATAATTCATTTCACAAAATATTGACGATAATATTAAAAACACGAACGAAAACAAATTATACATTTTAATTTTATCGACGATATTTTTGTAGATAGTGCTTGCGTTTATGATACAAATTGTAATAACATTTTCATCTCTTTTCTTATTTTATATAACATTTTATTAATATGCTAAGACTTTCCGGCTTATCAGCTGTTTGTTTTAAAGATTTTTACAGTCCTAAGAGTTCATAATAGAAATGCTCGTATCTTAGCGTTCTTGCATGTTGTTGCTATTTTTAATCCTCTTTTACATTGTGTAAAATTATCATAATATTTCCAACCATTGAACTAATTTACTTACGTTAAGATTGAAACCAATTTTCGTCGTCTTACTGAGACGTGATACGCAGAACTTTGTCATGTACAGTACCGAGTTTCCACGAAAGATTTCTTTGTCATATGTCAATATGCCATTTTATCGTCCGCTTGACGCAATTTGAAAACACTTTTAGCAATGTGAACATTGATTCGAACTATACAACAACACAGCCATCATAAGGAGGATCATAACTTAGAGGAAATCAGCGAAGATTCTCAACGAAATTCGCCGAAAGAGATCAAATTAGCGACAAAATTTAACAAAAGATTCTCGGCGATTGTTTTGTTTCATTTTGTCGCTAATTAGACTTTTTCGGCGAAATTCGTGAAAAATCTTCGCTGATTTTCTCTAAGTTTTTTTATGACGGCAGAGTGAAATATGACTTTAGCACTCCTTTCCATTGCTACCGCGCCGTAAAATATTCAGTTTTGCGACAGATTGATGGCACAAATGTTTTATTAATATTGACCTAAGAGTACTAATCGATATTCAGAGCATAAAGAAACAATTTTCGAAATAAGAAGTTGAAACGAAATCATTCGCCAAAAATTACCATCTAACTGTCATAAACTGTTCGAAAAATTAGTGTGTTGATTTTTTTTTCGAACAGTTTATAACAGTTCACCGTGTGCTTTTGCATCATAAGTTCCTTATCATCTAAGTCATTCAACTTTTTATTTCGAAAATACGTATTTTCTATACAAGTTTCGAAATTGGAAAGTTTCTCGCCTTAGAATTGGTCGCGGGTAAAATAAAATGTGCAGGCTACACTGAGGAAAATATGTACAAGCGACGGACGTAGGAATTGTGTTTATAATATACGCCGCCGACGTATTTTATCCACCGTGCACGTATTGCGAACGCCGTGCACTTATTATGTGAGCTCATAACACGTTTGTTACGTATGGCATTCTGCACAATACTTAAATAAGGTTGATAATACATTCACCGCGTACATAATACGTCGGCGGCGTATATTATAAACACAATTCCTACGTCGTCGCTTGTAGATATTTTCCTTAGTGTAATTGGTACTTACCATAAGGTCAAAATCTCCTAGTTACAACTCGGCTTAGTGTAAAATGTAGAAGGTCGCGAATGAAACATTATGTGACATTTATAACGATTCGAAAACTCGAATTGTGAAATCATTTTCGCATAAAGCGCAATTTTTTCAAATCTCTTGCTTTAGGTGTGCGTCATTTACTCAAAGATGGCAGTTTGGCTTAACATTTTTTTCTTCTCCGAAAAAAGTAAACTTTAGAAAGAATAGAAAAGCAATTTTTTATGCAAAACAAATTTAAATAGAGAAATAATCTCATACTTCTCCGGCACTGAAAAGGTTTCATTATCCGATTCGGATTGCGGTCCAAAGGAGTTCCTACAAATATCTTATGACTACGAAATTAAGCAGCACAGACCACTTCGGCTGAAAAAGAAAATTTATGAATTTTATACGGCGCCGATAACCAAATTTTGGGCTGATTCGGTGAGTTTGATGGAAATGTCTTTGCATGAGTCGATGTGTGACAAATTTATTTACATTGTGAAAACAAAATGTTCCAGATGGCGTATATGATATTTTTGGTACTTTTCACCTACACGGTTTTGGTGAAAATGGCACCAACACCAACTTGGCAAGGTGAGAAAAGACTATCACTAACTTTAAGCATCACTTTAACATTTTCTATCATCGTTTTTTCTTCCTTGAGCAGAAGTGTATTCGATTGCTTACATAACAACATTAGGCTGTGAGAAAATACGTGAAATTATCTCTTCGGAACCGGTGGCAATATCGTACATAAAAATTCTGTTCAAGTTTGTTGGTAAATTTAATTTGACTGAAACTTATTTCACAGACATAAATTCGCGGTGTGGGCATGGAATATGTGGAATCCTTGTGATGCGGCGGCAATAATATTTTTTGTAATAGGCTTAACGTTAAGATTTAGACCGAATACCATGGACGCTGGACGTGTGATCTATTGTTTGGATAGCATTTATTGGTACTTACGGATACTTAACATTCTGGGTGTAAACAAATATTTAGGTGAAAACAAACAAACAAATCATTCGCCACTCCTTTGTAACTTATTTTTCCTTTTTGATAAATAGGTCCTCTAGTCACGATGATGGGCAAAATGGTGAAAAATATGATTTATTTTGTTGTTCTATTGCTTGTCGTATTGCTCAGCTTTGGTGTTAGTAGACAAGCAATTTTATTTCCGCATAAGGAGGCTTCATGGGCACTAATTAAAGAGGTAAGGAAGTTTCAAATTAATTTGCATTTTTTCTGAATTATGCTCGATTTGTTCGTTCGGCCTTGATTCACCAAGCCTCAATAAAACATTGAGAAATCACTAGTGAATCATCATTGAATCAAAAGTGAATCATAACTGAATCTCAGTTTGAATCATAAATAAATCACCGATGAATCATCGATTAGTCTCCATGAGTCAACGGTGAATATCGATGATGATATAATGAATCATCTTTGAACCAATCTTAAATGTTTAGTCGATAAATCATCGGTTAATCATCATTTATTATATTTTATTTTAACCAGTGAATAATCGTTGGGTCACCACTGACTCATTAGTAAATCATCGTTAAATCATTATAGAACTATTGTTGAATCACAAGTGGATCATTGTGGAATCACCAGTGAATCATCGGTGAATCACTAGTTAATTAATGGTGAATCACTAGTTAATCATCGGTGAACCACTAATTAATCATTGGTGAATCACTAGTTAATCATCAGTGAATCACTAGTTAATCATCAGTGAATCACTAGTTAATCATCATTGAATCACTAGTGAATCATTGTGGAATCATCAGTAAACCAACGTTGAATCACCAGTGAATCATAGTTGAATCACCAGTGAATGATTGTTTAATCACCAGGGAATCATCGTTAAATCACCAGTGAATTATTGTTGAATCGTCAGCGATTCATCGTTAAACCACCAGTGAATTATCGTTAAATCACCAGTGGATCATTGTTGAATGATTACCAATTAATCACCAGTAAATCATAGTTGAATCACCAGTGAGTCATTAACGAATCAGCAGTGAATCATTAATGAATCACCAGTGAATCATCGTTGAATCATAGTTGAATCACCAGTGAGTCATTAACGAATCAGCAGTGAATCATTAATGAATCACCAGTGAATCATCGTTGAATCACCAGTGAGTCATTAACGAATCAGCAGTGAATCATTAATGAATCACCAGTGAATCATCGTTGAATCATAGTTGAATCACCAGTGAGTCATTAACGAATCAGCAGTGAATCATTAATGAATCACCAGTGAATCATCGTTGAATCACCAGTGAGTCATTAACGAATCAGCAGTGAATCATTAATGAATCACCAGTGAATCATCGTTGAATCATAGTTGAATCACCAGTGAGTCATTAACGAATCAGCAGTGAATCATTAATGAATCACCAGTGAATCATCGTTGAATCACCAGTGAGTCATTAACGAATCAGCAGTGAATCATTAATGAATCACCAGTGAATCATCGTTGAATCATAGTTGAATCACCAGTGAGTCATTAACGAATCAGCAGTGAATCATTAATGAATCACCAGTGAATCATCGTTGAATCATGTGTTCATTATATATCACCGTCATAATTTATCATGTAAACCGTTATCAATGAACCGTTGAGTTATATATCGACAATGAGTCTATGAAGAAGCACCGATAAAATATCAACTGCGGATCATAGGCGTTAACCATTTTCGTTCTCGAATTCTTTAAGTCTCATGTTTAATATTATTTTCCTTTCTATAAAATTTCTCTCTTCATTCCTTCATCTAGATATGTTTCCAACCATATTTCATGTTATACGGTGAGGTATTTGCCGATGACATTTATCCGGCATGTGGCGAGGACCCGGGACAAATTAAATGTGTCACAGGTAATACATTTACATTCAATGTAGCTGAGTGACAGAAATAAAATTTGGTTCGTTTTCTTAGGGAACTGGGTGCCGCCGATCATTATGTCAATGTACTTATTGATAGCAAACATATTGCTCATAAATCTTCTGATAGCAGTTTTCAACAATATTTTTATCGAAGTAAACGCAGTCTCACATCAGGTATGTAAATATTGGTGTCTCGTAAGTTTTCTTTTTTTGTAGTTTTTTTTATTAATTTTTTTTTATCTTACCTTTGTCTTCTTACATTGTGAAAATATTTTCTTAAGATTTTGCGGAGTTTGTGATCATATCGTCATCTGTCGACGCTGCAACGTTCTGCCATCAATTTTGCACATTTTATGTATGCAACGTCTAAAACTGTACATTAAACATTACCAGCTTGTCAATCACTTCCTTAGCTCCACCAGCTCCATATACCATCAACATGTTCTCTCATCTCAGGCTTCTTCCTTAAAATCACCGTTTCAGGAGGTCTCCCGAAAACACACAGAATGATTGTGCGATATTAATTCTCGTTACTTCGCTTTGAATTCCTTTTTACTTACTTTTTGAAACCGTTTCAAAACCTTTGACTTAATGAAGGAGGGCCGAATAACGTGGTATCAAGCCTAACATAGCGAAGTTGATGTCGAGCGCACTGTAAAATTACAGGATGACAATTGGAAGCGTAGGGAAGGTCTCACATCGACACTTCCGATCCATTGCCTTCCATTCTTCCCAGCAAGGCTCAGATTTGGAAACGTCACAACCATCCATACTGGAAAGATAAGTGATTGTGACAGAACTATTTACGTGATTTAACAAACGATGTATCAGAGGGATCCTTTTGAAGACCAACCCACCTGCCGAAATCGGACGCTTTTCTTTCAAAAATTTCTCCGGGCACATGAAACGTACAAGGTCGTGTGGGGTATCATTGGAAAGGTAATTTCACATACTGCGTATGATTTCGGCAGACAAAATTCCGTCTCACAATATCTGTATTTCATGATCCAGCAAAATCATCCCATCTGATGAATCTAATCCATGGGAAAAATTATCTTTTTGTGTTTTATTTTTTGGGTTGCGTTAGTTAGTTAGTGGTTACAAAAATGCAATCCAAACCGTGGGGTATATGGTTTTCTTTCTTGTAAATTTAGGTTTGGATGTTCCAACGGTTCACTGTTGTCATGGAATATCAACAAAAACCTGTACTGCCACCGCCACTGATTGCCTTCAGTCATTGCTACTCATTGCTCAAATATTTTATACGGAAAGCGAAAGGTAGAGAATGTCGGTAATGCCGCGAGCATGGAAATTGTGTTAGTTTTTAATTTGGGATCTTTGTTTGCGCAGGGTTCGAATTGCCACGTGATAATGGATTGAAATTATTTTTGGAAAAGGATGATATGGAACGATTGTATGATTTCGAGGAAGAATGTGTTGAAGGATATTTTAGGGAACAAGAAATTGTACTGAATCAATCGACGGATGAAAGGATTAAAGCAACCAACGATCGGGTGGAGAATATGTCGCAAAAGATTGAGGACATCAATCAGAAAGAAAACATCCAATCGGCAACTGTACAGGTATTTTGTCAACATATCCAGTTGAGTGTACAAAGACTATTTGAGATCACTGTTTCATCTACAGAATATTGATTTTCGACTGCGAAAAGTTGAAGATGCAGCAGAACAAATTTTATCTACTTTAGCTGTGATACATAGATTTATGTCGGCACATACGTCGATTCAAGAAAACCTTCATGGTTCGTCAAGCAATATAAGCACAGACAATCGTCAAAGAGGAATGTGTTACACTGAAAATCCAAATCTACAGGTAAGATAACCCTCTCTCGGGATTAGAAAGACAAGTCCAGGAAAATGCTAAGAAACCTTTCCAACCTCCACTCGAACTGCGACCGGTCCTAAGGATAGTCCTCGGACTCATACTTACGTGGACAGGCAAAACAATTCAATTCAATTTATTCAAAATCATCATAACAATTTTTTATTACACATTTCCAAACCCACTGTGCCTCGCACCGTAAAGGTGATTTGCATTTATAAATGGTAAAAATTAACAAAATATGAGACATTCGTTAATCTAGAAATAACAAAAAAATATTTTCATTCAATCAAACATCATGAAGAAAAAGATTCCAATTAGAAAGCAGCAACTATTTCACTGCGGAATGGACAAATCTTCTTGACTTTCTTTGAACTAAAAAATTAAAAAGTATACCGATCTTAAGAGTAAACAGGATAGCACAGGTTTCAGGTAAAAACAATGAAGAAGTCGCGCGCAGCCACAAAAGGCCGAGAGATCAGAAAGTAAGTCAATTCTCCAAGACTTGTCATGTGAGGATGTCGTTTCTTTTCTCGATTTCATATGGGCGCTTTAAAAAATCTATAAAAACAAGGATCATGCAAGCTTCTACTATGTATTGTTACTCGTATTTTCATTATCCCGGATATTGCCTTATCATTGATTTAAATCTCACTGACGAAGCCTCGCGCATCGAAGAAGGGATTAATTCTGCTGCCCGCAATCGTTACTGCCCTACCACCTCTCATAGTTCTATACTTCCCCAAGACAAGCACTGGCGTGCTTCTCATGGGATATCTATGTACAGTACGCACCATGACAACCACATTATGCGTGTTGCCATGCATGCGTCGTGAACGAAACAACCCACATTTAGCTGGTACAGTTCCGACGTTCAGCACACCTGGGCACTGATTACGGAACAGGTCAATCGTCGAGTGAGTTTGCTCCAGTTTGCACACATTCTTTAAACATCAACTTTGCAGTGTCTAAAATTGCTTCAGATCAGACGCGTTAACACAGCCCCAGGGGACCATGCATAAATTACGTACGCTTTTTTCAGTGCTGTCAGCAGATTTAAATCAACAATAACTTGAAAAATATTCACTTTTAAGGCGTCAAATGTATGGCCGACCCCCCCAAACTACCCCCCTAAATGGGGGAGTCGGCCATACATTTGACGTCTTAAAAGTGAATATTTTTCAAGTTATTGTTGATTTAAATCTGCTGACAGCACTGAGAAAAGCGTAAGTAATTTATGGATGGTCCCCAGGCTCCAATAACGTAATTCAAATGCGAATGTCCAAGGGCATAATAAATTCATATCAAAATAGTCTTAAGAGAATGCAGAGAATGCCACTCAAACAGGCCAGCTTTTTGCAGATTCCAGAGATGTGACAGTTTGTCATCTATGGTAACTCCTAGTTATTTGAAAGAGGTAACACCCTTTATCTCTTGCTCATTTAGCATTACCTGACCTAGATCAATACGGGGATCCCTCCGGAAGTGCATTACCTTGGTTTTCTTTACATTCAAATCATTAATTCCCAAATAATCACTGATAAGTTCTAAGTCCGAGTTTACGTTCGTTACGTTCATGTCAAGGGTCATATTTGCATAGAAAATACCGGTGTCGTCTGCAAAAAGTGACACCATCCCTTTTATAAGTAACTGATGCACGTCATTAATATAGACTAAAAACAATAAAGGTCCCAGAACACTTCCTTGAGGCACCCCTATGTCAAAGACCTTCGGTTCACTAAGCGTTTCCCCCACGCGAACACGTTGTCTTCCTATACCTACGAAATAGAAAGAGAATCCAGAAAACCGCGTGGAATTTATCACCAAGTTTGCCTAGTTGGCCCAACTAATTCTAGAGATGTATGTCATCTCTCCCAATTCCAGGAGTAGCTTTATCCAGGGATTTGGTCATTTTTCCCAAAAACCCTAAAACCGGTGTTCTCTGAATTTTAATTCTTTTCAGCTTTGCCTTTGGAAGCAATTTTCTAACTGCAGTAGTTCTGTATTTATCTCTCCTAATCTCAAGATTAAGCCATTTTTCCCTAAAACCCTGAAACACGTGTTCTCTAAAATTCTATTCCCTACAACTTTGTCTCTGGAGGAAACTTTTTGACTTTCGTAGCTCTAGAAATTTGGGTCATCCCGCCCAGTTGCAGAAGTGGTCATGTGCCACGATTGGGTTATTTTTCCTTGAAACCCCGAAACACGTGTTCTCTAAAACTGAATTCTCTACAACTTTGCCTTTGAAAGCAACTTTCTAACTGTCATTGTTCTAGAGATATGAGTCATCCCTCCCAATTCTAGAAGTACTCATATCCCAGGATTGGGTCGTTTTCCTTATAACCTTGGAACACATATTCTCTTAAACTTTATTCTCTACGTTTTTACACTTGGAAGCAACTTTCTATCTCTCATAGTTCTAGAGATATGGGTCATAACGCCTAATTCTAGAAGTGATGATAAAGTGACGATAAAGCCCTGAAACACGTGTTCCCTAAAATTTTATTCTCTACAACTTTGCCTTTGCGAAAAACTTTCCAAGAAATTAAATTTCGTATTTTCCATTGGTCCCAGTGCTCAGACCACTGACCCGATTTACACTAAAAACTTTTCACAGTTCTGTGAGATCAAAAATTTTCATTTGACACCAAAGTGAACAATTTCCCCGCGCTACTTGTCGAGATATTTGCGAAAAATTTTCATCGACGATCAAAAATCTATGTTTTTGGACACTTCTCTCTGGAACTACTTAGCCCATGTTGCTCATTTTTGGACTTGATCCTGTTAGGAAAAAAAGGGTGGAGACGGACGGGCGACCGGACTTTTTTTTTATTGCTGATTTGTCATCTCTAGATGATAATAACGCAATTCCCGCCTCGATGTACCCCATGTTACAATAAAAATATTTGTTTATAGTTAACGTGTAAGACCTTTGTACTTCGTAAGGGTCCAAAAAAACACGTAGGGCACTAAACTACGCTCACCTTAGCTAAGTCCAACGGCAAAAACTAAAGACTTTCATAAATTGTTGGGTCTCCATTGAAGTATCCATCAAAAAATGATTTATGAAAATCGGAAAAGATTTATTCGAGTTATCGTGTCGACAGATGGACGGACAATTTTTCTTTGCAGATCTCCCTTATTTAGACCCCAAAACCAAAATTCCCAGTTCCCTGGTCCATATTCCACTGGTCAGAAAGTCACTTCTTACGAGTCTAAAAAGAATGGAATGAAATTTTTGAGGAATTTAGCATTTGTCGTAAAAGTCATCAGTCTGGGAAAAATATCCCCCGAGGAAAATTATTACGTGGATAAAGTTGCATAATAAGAAATTGTCATCACTGAAAACACTATCCTTCACACCGTAGAGGGAACAAAAATGTCCTTCGGTTGAAATATCCCTTTCGAAGGATATTTTATCGACTCATTTGGGAATTTTTTTTTCTACGAGAGAAAATATCCCATGCGGGGGATATCGTCAGGTGGAGAATAATTGTGTTCTAGAAAAAACTTATCACCTATTCTGGCGTCGGATATTGAAAGCTCAAAGCTTTCACATTCTATACGAAATGTGCAAGCGGAAGCTTTTTCTTACGTTGCTAAGTTCTAAGTTCTAAGTTGCTCGATTCAAGTTGCTAAGTTGAAATTTCTCCAAGAAAAAATTGGAAAAGGAACAAAAAACGCTTCCTAAATGGACAAGTCTTTCTGTCTCGAAAACAGAATTGTTCCTATAGATAAATTGATGATAAATTGAATTCATGCAGTTGAGCGGTAGGTCAAAGTTTAATCGATCATTAACGGAAGTTCGGCCAGACGCTTACATTTTTGATGAGGGAAATCATTTCGAAGTCAGACCAGTTCAAGAGGAAGAAGACGAAGCAATTGATAAAAATGACATTTTGACTGAGGTAACAGCGCTTGGAGTTCTTTTTGGTAAGAAATGTAAAATGTTTTATTGTCTTCCACAGATACCTATCCCTAAATCACGGAAGCAATCGATTCTGTCAGAAGATTCTGATATTTATTCACAGGAAAAGCATATCCAGACGTCTGACACAATTAAAAAGCCTCCATTCCTAAATATCATTCGACAGGAAACCACAAGTACTGAAAGTAGAGATACGTTAACGCCACTTGAGGCTAGCGATGATCACACTCTAGTGGATGACAACTCCACCGAAAATATTACGGATTTGAACTTTGAGGCAGCCAAGAGAAATGCAATAAGAAGACGATCGACGGCTAGAAGGAACTCAGAGTGCTGTTCGAATTACAATGATATACAAAGATCGCAAACTAGTCTAACAGCAGCTGGTGCTATGAGCAGAAGGCAGTTAAGTTTAACTCAATCGGAACCAGATAGTGGAAATGAACAAGGTGAGTGGCTTCCACAATCACACAAATTTCTGTAAACCTAAGAACCCGAACCGTGGAATTGAAAGTGAAACTCTCGCCTGTCACAATCCCATGATCTCAAAGCGCACCACAACACCTTATACTTTAAAAATCCAAAATGGAATTCTGTTCACTTAAATGAGTTCCAGATGGGACGAACGACTGAAGCTAGCGATTTTTCTGATTAACTTCTTTCAAATCCACGAAACACCAAGTAAAACGTTCACTTGAAAACAAAATTTGCTTTTCCAGGACCAGTAAAAGTGGTAGCAGTGAAGCCGAATAGAAATTTACTGATGAAATTCCACACACAATACACATCCATTACCGACGAATTGGAAAATATTTGTCAGACAATAACATCTCCAACGCTCTCTATAAGAGATTCGTCCGATAAACAGAGAGCGTTGCAAGAAATGTCGAATGCTGAAATAGCTGCGCTCATTGAACGGAAACATTTGAAAGAATGCGAAGAAAATGACTATGTGATGTTGTCGAGATTGTTCTACAACCGCGGATCGATTGACGAAACGGACGACAACTTCGAGGTAATAGCTCCCTCACAGATTGGCCGTTCGAAAACAAACATTTTCTTTTGCCAGGAATCATCCATTGATATTCCTAGTCGACATCCTCTTCGCCGCGAGACGGCCGTTGAGCTTCCAGTAACGCCATCAAAATCAAATGGTCCCGACAGCGATCCGACTGAATTTGATCTTCGCGTCGATCGTGTAGCTCCAATCAATCGTAATCTATCCGCCGATCATTCAACGATTCGTGTCATTACATCCCAAAACTATCTCATCCCATCAATGTCGGAACCCGCCCCACGACCATTCAAAACATCTTCAGATAGCATTCAAAAGAACTCCAGCACCGACACGGAATATTCCCTGCAACCATATCATGTAATCAAACAAAGTTCGAATGAAACGAATGCTTCTTACACCGGATCGTTTAATGTCGATAATCCACTGACTCTGGAACTGTCTATTGACACAGACACCAGCCACAATGCAACGGTTATTAAACCGACAGACGCTGAGGACAAGGACACTTTGACTGTTTCCAATTGTAAAGTAAAGAAATTGGTTGACATTCGTCATACGGTTGGTGAAGCGCGCGTTGCATTGAAGAAGCAATTCAGCATGGACCAAGGTCAACTGTCGCCAAAGATCATGGAGAGTTCTGTGCAGAAGAGTTGCTTGAAGCCATCGAATGCCAAATTGATTGGAGCGTTGAAGGAGAGCAGTTCGACCAGTACAGACGAATCGAAGGATGACAGAACCATTCCAACAATAAGCACAAACTTGGTGCAAGATGAAATTGCCAAATTATCATCGAACATAAAAAGTAGCACCGAGGATGATAAAGATCCACCGTACAATGAAACCATGTGCTAATCGTATTTTTTCTCTCTTTTAAGTATTTCGTTTTAGTCATTTAGTTCAATTGTTTTAGCGATTAGATCACGTTCGATCCGAATCGGGATCACACTGTTAGTGGAATTTTTAAAGTAAATTATTTTTTTACTCATTTTCCTAGTTACCGTACCAAGTTACTTTTTTATTAATGTTAAGTACGTTAAGTTTCAAATTTCCTTCGTTGTACATATTTATTGATTGATTTTCGTGTCGTTTGGATATTTAGTTTTTTAATTATTTCGTTCATTTATTTTTTATAAGTTTTTTTAAATATATTTTTTTATATTTAATTTTCATGGCATTTCAATTGGGAGGGTCTTGGAATATATTTGCAACGAACACATCTAATTCACTCCGTTCGTTAGGCGGGTGGCGTTCAAAATGATTCGCTCGGAATGAGGTCAGGACAACATGAACATGACCTGAATCGGCTGAACCCAATCTGCGCGATGAATTTAAAGATAAATCGACGCGTTTAGTGCGACATCGGCTTCTGTCAAAGATATATTGCAATCTTCAAAATGACGTTAAACGTCAAAACCAGCAAACAATTGAGAGATAAGCTTTGTGTAAGAAATTTTTTGATTGAAAACTCGTGAGCTCAGTGTTTTTTAATTATTTATTGTTGCCAGATATTTCGCCGACAAATCGTTGGCATTTTCAATGGCTAAAAAAACATATACATATTTGCTAGTATTTTTCACATTTTATATCCACTAGATCCTTACCTCATAATTAAATATCAAATTCAACTGTTGAATGTTTTGAAAGATCCAAATGACATTTAATCATCCATTGCAATGTTTATTAAAAATATGGTTTCGGACGTAATTCCAATTAGAATTTGAGATTTAATTATGAGGTAAGGATCTAGTCGATATAAAATGTGAAAAATACTAGCAAATATGTATATGTTTTTTTAGCCATTGAAAATGCCAACGATTTGTCGGCGAAATATCTGGCAACAATAAATAATTAAAAAACACTGAGCTCACGAGTTTTCAATCAAAAAATTGAGAGATGAGTTCTGTTTCGGGCGTCAAGCAGTTGGGACGTGTGTTCTCTCGGTAAATAATTCTCGCCTAGCGATTCTTCATTACTGGAGCTATGAGCTGCTATTCCACGTGTTCCCGGGCCTTTTTCGTGGTCGATTAGTTTGGCGTATTTGTTTTAAGCGGCTGGAACGAGCTCAAATTTGGGATTAAGATTACCCCCCGACATGATAAACATTTTCATGTAAAATTGTATTGTACAGAAGAATTTATAGTTAAAATGGCGGCCCACTGGCCTTGGAACATAGATCCTTTTGACCCTTTGTTCCTCCTCCGTTACTCTTCGATCGTTCCAAAGAGTCATGTATTCAATTTTTAGCTGGATTCCCAAATTTACACGCTTCCTCTCAGATTACACCCTTGTTAGACCCCTTAGCCAAATGAATATCGTCATGACTCTCGATACATCTTCTCAGCCGCCATAAGGAAAAAAACTTAGAGAAAATCAGCGAAGATTCTCAACGAACTTCGCAGAAAAAAATCAAATTAGCGACAAAATTAAACGAAATATTCTCGGCGATTGTTTTGTTTAATTTTGTCACAAAATCGATTTTTTTCGGCTAAATTCGTTGAAAATATTCGCTGATTTTCACTTAGTTTTTCTTCCTTATGTTCTAGCCTACTAGCCACAACTAATGTCTATTATATAAAACCCCCTTGAATGCGGTGTTCAACCACGATACCTTTTTCTGGGGAAATTGTTTGAGTAGCCATTAATCTTAACGTGAATCCCGAATCCCTCCTACAAATAGGATTTTTTATCCGGTGTTAATTATACCTACACCTGAAGATAGGCTCAAATATGTGTACACAGAATTCATCGTGCATGGGTGACGTCATGCATGTCATTCTTCTGCATACGATTCGTTGTGGACACCAAACACCACAGCTACCCAGAATTTGAAGCTTGGGTATGCTTAGGAACGATACTTTCATGCTAAAAGTTGAAAAAATCCTTTGCAGAACTCTTTCGTGAAGTGATAAAACACGTGATCGTCATTGACGCGTCAAGTTTAGTTTTCATAACTATAAGATTACGGACATGACGGTCAAGAAAAAGAAACACTATTAATTGGAAAAAAACTTCCAAAATGTTTGTGTCGTGAAGATAACTAATGAGATCAGAAAAGAAATCTAAGAAGAAAGTAAAATCTACCTATTTATCTTAATGTTTGACGTTTAAAACGTCATTTTGACAGTTGGAATAGATCGACTTCTGATATTTGCTTTCGAAATTGGCAATTTTTGGCGACCGCTTCCACAAAACGCTAATTCTCGCTACTCTTAAAAGTGGGTCGCTAGTAGAAAACTTTTCCGATAGCGAAGCCAACCTTTGCTTTGACGTAATATCGTCCGTCGATTCATGTTACTGTTGAATTTTCATGCTCTTAAGCAGCAAATAAAGGATCTTACGAGAAGAAGAGCTCAGAGACGTTAGGTCTGGCATTTTTAGGCTCGATTCCCTTATTCGCTATCTTGACTATTAGGCCCAACTGCTGTGCGCGACAACAGTATATTACCATAAATATGCAAGTTAATTTCTTGTGCGTAGTTTTCTCTCCAACTGTTGCTGTACGTTGGAAACTTGTCCCCATAGAAGATTTTTAGTGGCGAAACCATAAACTAAAAATTAGCGTTTCAGGTGTATCAGCTCATGTTTTATCTTTTGGTAATTTTCATCGCTACAACCGTATATGACCACAGTCTTTTTTTGACTATTTTGACAATAACAGTATTCGGAACAGATCAGATGTACATACCTGTTTTGTTTCAGATTAATCTGATAAATTTTCAATCTGATCTGGAAATTTTATTTTTGATCTGAATGCGATCTGATCTGATTTGATCTGAATTTAACAGATCTCAATTTGATTTTTGTGCTCGGATATAATAAAGCTATTAAGACTACATCAAAAGACGCATTAAGACTAAGTGAGAACCACAGGGTGTAAGGGAAGTTGGAAGTGTGTGGGATGAAATGGTTAGTGTGTGGAATGAAGTGGGAAGTGGGTGCGATGAAGTGGGAAGTTGGAAGTGTGTGGGATGAAGTGGGATGTGTGTGGGATGAAGTCTGAAGTGTCTAAGATGAAGTGGGAAGTGTCTAAGATGAAGTGGGAAATGTGTGGGATGATGTGGAAAGTGTGTGAGATGAAGCAAAAACACATCCCACACAATTCCAACTTCATCACTCACAATTACAACTTCGTCCCACACACTTCTCACTTATACCAAAGCAAATAATTAAGTTTAATCTGAAGTCAATCTGAAGTTAATCTGAAAAAAAAATCTGATATGATCTGAATCTGAAAAGTAAAGATATGAAATGTTCAGATCAGATCAGATAATTATTTACAGTAATAAGAACTGACCTGATAGTTCAGATCTTCCTTTTTTCAGATTCAGATAAAAACCACATGTTCCGAACCCAACGTGTGAATTGACTTATAATCTCAAGAACTGGAGTCGCTATGTCCTTCCTCAGCTAATTTAAATTTCCATTAGGCTTCATGTCACTCCGATGGCCATAACTCCGGAAAGCCTGAGTTGAACGATATGTCATTTTTTTTAAATAAGATTTTGTCCGATTCTGCAATCATGAAAGCAAATATATAAGCTCAAAAGCAGTCTAGAGTTTAAAACGAGAGCAAAAAAATCATGAGAATTTAATTCGAAGATATTCTGACTTGAAAAAGAAAATGAAAAGTCCGGATAAACTAGGATTTGAGAAAAATGACTTACGGGTTGATTAACAACTGTAGCACGGCAGCTAAATGTTTCCAACGGTTGCAAATTTAAGTCTTTCGACTCAGACATTCCTGAGTTATGGCCATCGGAGTGACATGAAGCCTTTTGGAAATTTAAATTGGCTGGGGAACGATATCGCGACCACAGTTCTTGAGGTCATAAGTCAATTCACACTTGAATCGGGCTTCAAAATAAAGTTCCCGGTAAACTACTGTTATTATCAAAATCGTCAAAAAAAGGCTGTGGTCATATACGGTTGTCGCGGTGAAAATGACCAAAAAATAGGAATTTAGCTGGTATGCCTGCAACGCGGATTTTTAGTTTATGGTTTCGCCACTAAAAATCTTTTATTGGGACAGACTTCCAACGTACAACAACAGTTGGAGACAAGAACTACCCACAAGAAATTAGCTGGCATATGATAAGTGGTAATGTAATATACGATTGTCGCGCACTGAATATATAATAAATTAATGTAAAACAGTCGAGGTGTAACGTCAACAGAAGTCAACAATTTCTGGAAGGACTGTTTCGATGATGGATTTTTATTCACGTAAATTCAAGGTGTTGGAGATTATTTTTAGTTATTTTGTCAAGGACTTTGGAGATTCTAATGGCCTGAAAACGGAATAATGTCGCCGAAACCTCAGCTGCTACTTAACATTTTTTTCCTGGATCGAAGCTTAAGACTACTTTTGTGATTTGTGTCCTCATTTTATTTCATTTTTTTTAAATTCTTTATTTTTTTTGTCGATCTATCGATTTTTTTGATCTCTTTAATAAATGAGAAATTGCTTCCAATATTACTTTGCTCGTGTAATGCTAATACCGGCCTAATTGTGGGTAGTCAGCGTAGTAAGTCAAACATTAGTTCATCAAATAATCGAGCAAAGAATGTAAAGCAAAATAGAAATTTAAAAAATTAAAATTCAATGGCGTAGAAACATAAAACCCTTACCCATTACTAAGTGTACTAAGCATCATAAAATACTGCAATTTGAAAATTAAGAATCAATAAAAATGTAAATTAGTGACAATACACCGCGCGAAATCCAATAATTACCTAAAGTTGGCGATTTAAAATTCGAAGAGTTGGCAAATAAGAAGATTTTTAGTGATTGTTGCAATCGAGTGATCGAAAATAAAAAATATAAAGTTCTGTACTCACATGCTAAAACATTGGCTAAGAAGCGGCACATGGAACAGGACTAGATGGAACTGTTTGTAGTAGATCGGAATGGTGGCTCTCACATGGGCATCCCTGGGATGGTTATATTCAACTCCCGAGGATGGGATCATTCTATTCAATCATCTGCTGATCAGTTCTTGATGTCTAAAAGGAACAAGTGGATATCTGGCATTGTTACTTTAATGTCATTTCAGATTGATTGAGAATTCGGAGGATTTTTGGCAAATGCCAAAGTAGGGACTGGGACATAAATCCAAAATTGCTCAAAAATTCTACAGTCTGAGTCAATCTATCTTCATTAGGAAGTAATGGAAGATCCTCCTCATGGAGTTATGTGAAAATGCTGAAGCTAAAGAGAAAAACCTAGAGATCAGTTCGTGTCATTTTACCGTCCTAATTTTTGGCCATGTTCCTATTTACAACCATAAATGATTCAATCTAGTCTTGTTCCTCAAGTCGCATCTGTTCCATATAATTTGTAGAACAGAAAACCTATCTAATCAACTAGTCCTAGCGTATAAATAAAATAATTTCATAATTCAGATGTACCTTCCCAACTCTTCTTATAGTGATTCTAGTTTCTAGATTTTAGAAAATTCTTTTAAATTTCTTTCGATATGCAAGCAAAATAAAAGAAAACAACTTACATCGTAATTGCATCAAAAAAACACCGTTGAAAACAAGACTGAATATCGTAATATCAAAAAAAACATTTTGAATTTGTTGAATTAGAATCGAATCATCGATTTTCTTATCCCGTAAATAATTCAATAAATGTTGAAGAAAAAATCAAAACTAAATTGAAATCCACCGAAATCTGGGAAAGATATTAAACCTCTAGTGTAACCAGGAATCAGGACGAATGGACGAGGAATGAAACCGACGAAGGACACCAACGAGATGAAAAATCATGGCAGCTCAACGATTTTTTAATCAAAAAAACATTTATAGCAAGGGCGGGGTCGTTGGATTTACGAGGAAAAGATAACAATTACTTTCAGAACTCAGTATCACTGAATACGAAGGTAGCATTCGGAATGCGTTGTTTTTCGGGCAACTTTGGTCCTTAATATTCAATAATTCTTAAGAGCACGTCGTCAAAAATGTGAACTGTCGAATTTGCGATGTTTTTCTTAAAACAGAATCTTGCGCAAATAACAAATTGTTGAAAATACACATGTACTGTAAGAGGATGACTCTTACGCAAATCAGAATTCAGAAAGTTTAAATGCGATGATTTTTCAGAGCAACTTTCGACCTTCATACTCAAAAGTTTAGAATTCTGATTCAACTATTACGTGAGCTACAATTGTGAAAAATATCTTATTTACGCAGGATTACGTTCAAAAAAAACATCGCAGATTCGACAGTTCACATTTTTGCAACGTTGCAAAATGTAAACTGTCAAATTTGCGATGTTTTTTTTAACGGAATCCTGCGTAAATAGCAAATTATTTAAAATTATAGATAATGCACTGTGAGAGGATGACTCTTACACAAACAATAGATGAATCAATTCAAAAAGTTTAAGTATGAAAGTCGAAAATTGCCCTGAAAAATCATCGCATTCTAAGTTCGTTTGCGATGTTATTTCAGAGCGAATTTGTACCTTCATACTTAAACTTTTTAAATTCTGACTCATCTATTATTCGTGTAACAGTCATCCCCCCTCAATACATGAGCTGTAATTTTGAATAATTCGTTACTTCCGCAGGATTCTATTTTAAAAAAACATCGCAAATTTGACAGCTCACATTTTTGCGACGTGCTCAAAAATAATTTCTAAAAAATATGCTAACGAGTCGATGCTATTAATATTTTTTTGCTTAAAATCTTGTTGTGCAATGAAGATGAATAGCTGGCGTATCATCAAATGCGAGTGGTCAACACAAAAATAAGAGAAAGATATTTTTTATAGAAACTTTGTGATAGAAGAAATTTAGTTAATTATGAAAGGGACACTTGTTGACTTCAGTTTTGGAGGCAAAGAAGACTCACTTTTGGCAGCAATAAGTGAGAGACGTTTCCAGCCGCTGTAACCTCGCAGAAAAGATCCTTGGGTGTTGACTGTGTGCTCGTCCTGATTCCTTACGGTAATATAAAATTTATTTACAATTAACAATGAACATATCCCACATATCCCCTGAAACTTAACAATTCCTTTGTCGATAGAATTTTCTGCTTATCACTGTCATTACTCTTAAGACTTCTTATCAAAACATTTACGTCCTACAAAGTCCCTGAAAAGACTTCATTTATTAACGCAGTGTAATTTGTGAACTGAATGAAATTTATTGCAGTGACGGTACCTATGTTGCAATCTAAGTTCACGATTTTCGATGAGAATTAATAATTCGTTCCAATATAAAGAGTAGAAGAATGCAGCCAAGTTCCGCCAATGCAATAAATTAGTGTACGAAATTGCCATCGAAATAACATTCATTCAGTGTAGTTAATTAATGAGTCAATCAGTGGTGTTACATCATTTCAAAGGCACTATACAATTGTTTAATTCATTGGTCGAAAGTTAGAATGTCAGCAAGACGGAAGAAAGGTTTAGAAAAAAATGATTATTTCTAGTACTTCACTGGCTTCTATAGCTTCATGTGATGAAAACAAGTAATCGACAAAAATTATAAAAAAAATATAGTTTTAAACGGCGCAACTATCATATCCATGTAACTCAACAAAAAGATGAAATATTTATTGAGAAAAAACAAAAAAATTAACTAAAATTTTAAAAATGTATTTATAACTAAGTCAAATAAAATTCCTCGTTGCATAACTTCATCCTATCTTTTCTAAAGAGTCTATTGTACGTTAAATTCTTATGTAAAAGTCTATGAGAAAACTTGAGAAAATTTTATTTGAAAATGTATTCTATAATAGAGACTAATAAAAGCGATGTGAAATACTACAAAAAATGTTTGCTTAATGTTGTTACATTTCAAACCTTCATTTTCGCTGCCACTGGAATATATCAACCGGTGATAGTTGTTGCAGTCTTTCATCAAGTGGGTAAGTTCTATTTCGGTGTTCCAGTTCCACAAGGAAGTGTGCTAGGTCCTTTATTATTTCTGATGGGGTGACGGGAATTATCCCCCGGACAGAAAAAAAGTAGAATTATCGCCAGGGGAATTATCGCCTGGGAATTATCCCCCGGGTCGATGTGAATTATTACCCGGGGAATTATCGCCCGGGAATTATCCACCGGAAAGATTGGAACTATCACTCGGGGAATTATCCCCCAGCTATGAGGGAATTATCCTCCAGCTATTTGTAGCTTGGGAATTATCCCCAGGCGCCGGCGGTGACATGTATTTTCCCCGGGCAGACAAAATTTGGAATTATCACCCGGGGTCGATCCCGGGGTACTAATGTACTTCTAACGTGTACCACTGCAGGGCGTGCAGGGCGCAACAATTTATTTTCCTTGTACAAAATGACGACGAATAACTTTGCTTCTTCAATTAAAGTCATTTTCCTTGTACAAAATGGCGACGACTACACTGACTGCCACAAAACATCACTCACTGGCCACTTACACGGCGGCCGAAAAAAATACATGGGCACGCCATTGAGCTGCCTGTGGAAAATACATGTCACCGCCCGGGGATAATTCCTAAGCTAAAAATAGCTGGGGGATAATTCCCTCATAGCGGAGATAATTCGCCGGGTGATAATTTCACTTTTTTTTCTGTTCGGTGGATAATTCCCCGAGGGAAAATTCATGTCGCCTTGTTGCAGTCTTTCATCAAGTGGGTAAGTTCTATTTCGGTGTTCCAGTTCCACAAGGAAGTGTGTTAGGTCCTTTATTATTTCTGATGGTTGCTAATTACATGCACTGTCTTTTCAAATGTACAGTCAGTATGTGAATGACTCTGGATTGGGAGTTCTCAAATGTACAGTCAACCTGTGAATGACTCTGGATTGGGTGTCCTCAAAGGTACAGTCAATCTGTGAATGACTCTGGATTGGGTGTTTTAAGCTTGTCGTGTTCCACGTTACATGTCCTTGCAATAAAATACTAAATAATATCTGAAGCGTATTTGTGAAATTTCGACGAGAACACTAACTACTGAGGCTTTTCAGGTGCACTGCAAGAAAACCTTACGTAAACAAACTTTTCAAGAAATTGTCTGGTAAGTTCACAAACCTCTGCTATTGACGTCACAATATGTCATAGATTGTGAATTTGCGAGTTAAAAATTGGAGGAAAGACGAAACAGTCTGGCAAACTAGGGCACAAGAAGCGAGAAAAAAGTCAATAAAGGTTCCTTTGTACTGCAGGAGAAGAAGATTTAATAAAATGTGTACTACTTCCCTGGTGTGGGGCAGTTCATACATTACGTAACGCAAAAAATAGATTTTCTGAACAACCACCTCACCCGCGCCCCCACTTTTTGCGACGTACAATTTCTGAAAAACTACTAAAGTCACAAAAATTAGAGAATTATTCTCAAATACAGGTGAAATAGTCATAATTTTTAGGACTTCTTGCTTAATACTGACCAATATTTAAGAATTCTCAGCACAATCTTCATGTGAGTAACGCTTATATGCACGTATATGCGGGATTCAATAGCTTCTTGGCTGAAGAAGTAGCGACCGGAGGGAGGGAACCAGGGCCATATCTAGAAAATATTGACCTTATGGTAGCAGTTTATTTTCACAATGATGTATCCGTACCTCAAAAGACGTTATTTGAAATAAAAAGTGGATGGGCACTTGGAACTGAAGAAAGTTATTATGTAAAAATACTGTTATAAAATAGTTTTCAGCTGTTATAACTAAAATTTTTGGGATTTTATAACAGTTGAAGAGCTGTTTTTGCATCATAACAATATGTTACCTTCCAAGTGCCCACCCAATAAATAAAAAAATGAAAATAAACTGCTACCCTAAATTCAATACTTTCTAGCTATGGCCCTGGAGTGAACCCTTTTTACAGAGAAAGTTTTGGAAAATGCACGAAAGTTATCGAAAGTTCTGGAAAGTTTACGAAAGCTCCAGAAGGTTATGGAAACTTCTCAAAGCTTAACGAAAGTTCCGAATATCTCTGTAAAGTTATCGAAAGCTCTGCATTTTCTGGAAAGCTACGGATGGTTCTGGGTTTTATTTAAAATTTATGGAAGTTTGAACATTTAGGCCCGAAGGCAATTCGAAAGAGCATCCAGGCTCGTGGTTGATCGAATTGTGGCCAAAATAGAAGAGGCATTGGCTCGTTGGATTGATAAAGAAATTCGTTGAATAAGGTATTCGTGAGCACGGCGGTCACCACTAGCTTCATTTAATCTCGGTCCAATTTTCCAAATCAAGTCGTGGGCATCGCGAGACCAAGGCTCCATTGTCTCTACGGCGAACGCGTTAAAGATATATGTTCGGTCGTCCAATTCACTATACTTGCGATGTTTGTGTGTTGAGGTTAATTCAGCAGTTCGACCGGCTTGTTTGCACGAAATGTTCACAAGAATGGGAGCGAATGTGTCCCAGCAGGTTGGATCCCAGACAAGATAACGACCGCGGAACCAGGGAACCAACGTCAACCCATCGGGAGTCTTACCGTCATTACTACAAAGGCCGGGAGGCTCGAGGGTTGCGTTAAAATGAATTGTAGATAGCGCCTGACATATGATATTGTTAATCTCCTTGTGTCTTGGAAGTCTACCGGCGCTTAGACCGTGTGGGCGGCAGATAGGGGCGCCCAAGCGAAGTGCGATGCAAACACGAAAAACTATCCAATTATCCAAAAACGTGCCGGTATGTCGAGATGGGATGACGTCAGTCCAGGCGTTTGATTCGCTACGCGGCGCTGAATCTGGCTTTGTCGATTTGATTTGTAGGATTGAATTCGTCATTGATTATTCGATCGATGTTGATGCCATCCCAAGCACACTGATGGGATAAATGAAAAATTGGTATCGTTGGGTTCGAAGTCCGCCATAATTCAGTGGCCTCACGCAGATGAGTTATGATGTTGTCGTCTGAAGAATTGAGTATTTGAGAGACGAGTAGCATCACACTATGAGCGGTGCCCAAGAAAGCGGGAAGGGAGATGTCATTTAACTTCCTGATGCCGAGTCCACCATGATGGGTTGGCAGAGTCGCTTGTATCCAAGATCTTGGAGTTCAAGATACCTTCCAATGTAACCTTTAGATTGTCGTCGAATAACTTTAAGATCCTGTCGAGTAACCAAAATGGTGATGCTCGAATCAAGTAGTTTAACTTCGGCACGGCGAAACAATTCTTTACGAGGTAAAATGCTGAATGCGCTGGTAAGTTCAGCATCCGATCGAACACGTCATCAAAAACTTTTGAAGCGAAGTTTTCGAGGCTGGAAACGAGTATTGGAGCTCCCAAAAGGTTGAAGTGACGTAAGACGGGTACAGACCAGGGACTTAAATAAGAAAAAATGTGGGGCGCCAGACAAAATTTTAATATTTTTGATCATTGGCTCAATAATTTCTTTTTTCAAAAAATGTTTCCCGTGGCGGATCTCATTTTAGGGCTAGGGCGCTAGTGGGAGGAGGAGTTACGAATTAACAAATACTCGGAGCTTGAAAAAAAATTACAAGTCTTTGGGACCGAACATGTGAATTTTCAGTGCCCTTACCGCAATCCGGAATCCTTATTTTAGTCCCTGGTACAGACCTCCTCCTCCAGTCACACTCTGTCATCTGTCTCACGATAGTCATTTACCTTTCCTCACTCCTCTCCCCGAATCGTTACATCATCATCATCATCACACTTTATAGACCGTTTGTACCTTTCGATGTGAGGTCTTTACTACTGATCATGGACCACCCTTCTCCATACTCCCCTATCCTGTGCCAAGGAGATGGTTTGTTCGCCTAGAGAAAGTCCCCTAACTTCTAAATCGGATTTAATTGAGTCTATAAACCTTCTCCTTGGCCTACCCCTGGGACGCACACCCGGGACTTGAGCATCCAATATCCTCTTTGGTAGCCTGCTATTACCCATCCTCTGAACGTGCCCGTACCACCGCAGACGACTAATCCTTGCCGCCTCTTCCACTGATGTAACCCCTAAGTTTTCCCTGATGTCGTCGTTCCTAATATGATTGTCCCACTGTTCCCTCCGATTTACTTTTGCTATGCTCCTAAGAACCCTCATATCAGAAACCTCCAGGTCATGCACAAGGTATCCGCAGTCCACCCAACTTTCACTACCGTATAAAATCGTTGGTCTGAAGATTGACCTGTGAATAGCTAGCTTTGTGCCACTACTTAACTCCTTTTTGTTGAACACATACGACCTCAACTGACTGGCCACTGCATTTCCCATTCTTCTCCTTTCTTCAAATTCCCTAACTAACTTGCCATTCTCCGAAAAAATGGCTCCTAAATATTTAAACTCAGAGACCTGTTCCAACTGCTCCCCATTTAAACTGCAAACTACATCCTTCCGGGATTTGCCAATATGCATAACTTTAGTTTTACTGACACTTATTTTCATGCCGTATTCCTCACATGCAGCATTCAGGCAGTCTAAATTCTCCTGCAAATCCTTGGCATTATCTGCTAATAGAGTTAAGTCATCCGCATAGGCCAGGAGTTTCATGATTACTTCCCCCACCTTCACATTCCCTTGCAAATTCGCTTGCCTGATAATCTTGTCCATAAAAATTATGAACAGAAGAGGGGAGAGACAACAACCCTGACGAACTCCCTCATTAACTTCGAAAGCCTCACTAATTTCACCATCTATCCGTACCGCAGCCTTGCTCCCTGAGTAGATGCTTTTGATAGCGCCCAATAAACTTCCATTAACCCCGTATTCGCCAAGTACCTCGAACAGCTTTTGCCTCGGTACCCGATCGAATGCCTTTACTAGGTCGATGATGCACAAGTATAAATCAATATTTCCCTCAGAGAGCTTTTCTATAACCTGCCTGAGACAAAAGATCTGATCCTGACAACCTCTCAGAGGTCTGAAACCACTCTGAACCTCGTCAAGAACATCTTCCACTATAACCCTAACCCTGTCTACTAGCACACTTGCATAAACCTTTCCGACCACGCTCAAGAGTGAAATCCCCCTGTAGTTGGTAAGGACTTTGCGGTTACCCTTCTTGAAGATCGGAGCAATAACACCGACGCTCCAGTCAGCGGGTACTACTGAGGACTTCAATGCTAAATTGAAAATCCTACAAAGCCATTGAACCCCACCCGGCCCGCTATTCTTAATAAATTCTGTCCTAATTTCGTCTATACCTGCGGATTTTCCTGCCTTCAGCCTGCTGACCTGTCGTGACACTTCCTCTAATGTAATTTCCTCCTCACCCTCCAAGCTACGGCCCTCTTCCCTGTCAAGGCTTGTTACGGGATTGACAGAGGCGAATAGATCCTGAAAGTAATCCTGCCAGGTTTTCAGGACCTCACCCTTATCTGTAACTAATTCGCCATCTTTACCCAAAATGCTACCGCAGCCCTCCTTTTCACCACCACGCCTAATATCCTTGATTGCCGACCAAAATTTTTTACCCCTTCCTTGACCAGCCTCTTCCAATTCCTCCCCAAACTTTTCCACGACCGATCCTTCGCTTCCTTGACTAGAGCCTTAACCGTC
>CM055404.1:9817877-9830008 GCA_029228625.1 Pseudolycoriella hygida
TCGAACAATGTGCATTTCTGACTTCTAAATTCGTTCTGCTGTCATGTCCATTAAAATGACAAATTGCATAAAAGTTCCATTCATTAAAATGCACGGAACCGGAAACGATTTCGTAATCATCGACTGCCGAACGACTTCCTATAATAACGTGGACGTAGTTCGTATTGCCGACCGTAAAAGAGGCATCGGTTGTGACCAACTGATTTTCATGTACCCATCGACAACGAATTCGTGTAAAATTGAAATATTCAATCCGGATGGAAGTAAAGCGGAAATGTGTGGAAATGCAGTTCGTTGTATTTTCTGGCTTATAACATCGGATGCATCGCCTGCAGCTTCGATTGAGCTAGCTAACCGAACAGTTATTGGCGAACGCTTAATCGATGGTCAAATCAGAGTGAATATGGGAACTCCACTACTTCAATGGCAAGATATTCCTTTGTCGCAGCCTGAGGACACACTCAGCGTGAATATAGAAATAGGATGCTTGAAGTCGCCTACAGCTACCAACGTTGGTAATCCCCACGTGACATTTTTCGTGGAAGATCTCAAAAGCGTGCCATTCGAGAAACTAGCGCCACAAATAGAAAACCACCCACTTTTTCCAAATCGAGTAAACGTTAGCATCGCACAAGTTCTTCAGAATAACGAAATCGCAGTTAGAATTTGGGAACGCGGCACTGGCATTACCGAATCCTGTGGTAGCGCTGCATGTGCTGCTCTAATCGCAGCTATTCGGAAAGGGTTGGTCACAAGCAACAAAGCGAAAATTAAATTACCAGGAGGAGATCTGATAGTTAAATTCGATGGTGAGTTTGTTTACAAGACTGGCGAAGTTGCGCTGGTTTTCGAAGGTGAATATTTTGAATATTTGTAGACTTTTGTTGTGATGCAACCGTGCACATCATGTATACGAAAGACAAAAAATAAAAAAAATTATTTATTATTTCGACTACCTAATGAGTTTACTAAATTAAAATTTTAAAGACGAAGGTTGTGTCATGCTTCATCTGCTTCATTCACTAAATGCTAACTTCTGCTCGTACGACTCGTTCAGTTTTCTTCATTATCCGATGTTTGCTCTGCCAAAGGTTTGCGTTGACTACTTAGCGTGGCTTGTTCCATTTCCTCTTTTTTGGCTCTCTTAAAGAAGCCGAGCTAAAAGACAATTTCACATGAAACGCGTCAATTTTTGATGAAGACAAAATTCACTCACCCTGTACATGCCGTATGTGAGTAGAGTTAGCAATAGCAGCCCTCCCAGAACGGACACAATGTACACCCAGATTGGCGTCGAAAAAAGTCGATATTTGTAAATTATGGTGTACGGATGCGTTTGTATGACGTTGATATCGTTGCTGGGAAACAATTTTTACAAATCGAACTTTATTTATTGATCAGCATTAGTACAACTTTGTCAAACTTTTTTACAAATCGAATGAATGAATGAGTTTACAGTTTTGGAGTAATTTCAATATGTGGTGGATTGGCATTTACTTATTTTTCATTATCCGTTTTGTTAGCAATTAACATCTTCTCTCAAAGTGCAGCGTATTTCATGATGAGATGTCCATACCCGTAAAATATAACTTTCCAAAGAGTTTACAAATTTGATCATGAAATCCTCTATACTTTGACAGCAGCCGATTGCGCACTAAACGCGTAGATTAAAACTTACAAGAAATAGACAGTACTTTCTTCGAAGTAAAGAAAGTACGCAACCAAATATGAGTATGAAAACTTACCCATTTTCATCACCTGTTTTTCTAATGTCCACCGAAGGTTTTATCACAAAAATGTCCTTACTGTCCGTCACGATGTTATCTACGCAATAAAACAGAAAATTGCTAACTGATTTCGTCGAAAAACTGACATGACACTCACTAAAAACTGTTAAATCCAAATCAAATTTGACATTCAGCTGAATTGCTTTATTTCCGCTGACAAAATTGTTAACTACAAGTTTAGCATCTACACAAATAGCTTCTGAATCGTCGTAACAATCGAATATTGTTGCTCGATTCAGAGATATCATAGTCAACGTATTGTCATTTTTGAATGTCATACTTCGCCGGGATCTACTTTTGGCGTCCTGTTGATGTAGTTCTGTAACTGACTGAGTGTATCGATTGAACCTTCGCAAGGGTTTGACATTTAAGCTTCTTCGACGTCGTCGGCGATATTCCTCTTTGAAAAATTCATCTGAAAAGTAACTTAAGTTGTCACTTTGATTCAATTTTAACTTGTTTGACTTTTGATTAAAGTATATCATGCCCGCAGCGGTAGCGGAGGGCGTGGCGCAGTCCCCACATCCCAAAAAAGAGGCCCAAAGACTCAAAAAACGCCATACAAAAACCTTTGGGACAAGGAGCCAGCAGTAATCCAACAACCCCAAACTCCTATCGGTTGGAAATGAGGCGAGATATCGAGGTTTGATTATAACATTTTTCTATGGAGTGTCGATTTTTCTATTGTTCTCAATATTACGAAAACTTTTTTTCTGATCTGTCGGTTTCTTTCTATCTATCTATTAGGGTGCAGCAGAAAAATTAATTTATTTTCAAAAGCCTCCACCATACGAAAGGCATAACCCTTAACCAATTATTTTGGTCAAGTCAATCAAACAGCAGAAATCGACAAACAGTGTACAGTACTGAATTACCGACTTTCTACAAATGTTGGGTCTGCGGCCATTGAAGATCGCAATTAAAAAAAAAAAGTTCTTCCATAAAAGGATCAGACTGAGCTGCCCGAAATTCGTAGGGGGGAGGCTTTTGAAAATAAAATAATTTTTCTAAAACGCTGCACCCTGCTATCTATGTGTATGCTCTACAATTAATAATTGTTTTTCTCGAAAAGTGGGCTTCGTGAAATTTTTACTGAACGTCAGTCTTGGCCCCAAATGAAAAATTTCATAGGTCGCTTTTCCGGAAAAAATCTCGAAAAGTCGTGGCGCCTGGAAAAGTGGTCAATTTTGAGGGTTTTTCAGGTAATGCTCCTAGTTTTAGAATTTTAGCATCGGAGTGGCAATGCCTAAAAAGTTAGTTTCTTCTAGAAAGTTATAGAGTTTGGTCATTAGAATTTTTTGGAATCTTAAAAAAATGGTTGTAAAATGTCAAAGTGGCGCCACCTTCAATTTTCCTAAGCAATAAATTATGTTTTTTTTTGGTTCTCGAAATGACAATAGCTAGAGAGTTGGTTTCTTCAGGAAAGTTACAGAGATTGTTAAAGAGAACTTAATGAGATACTGAGAAAATCACTGCCAGCTGTCAAAGTGACGCCATCTTGGATTTTTGCTATCTTTTACTATCTATCGAAGGTGACACTAAGTGTTACTAACGTAGTTCAGTTCGATAAGTCGTGAAGAGCAGACGTGTATCGTTGTGCAGTTTACCATTTGTGTTTGTATTGTCAGTGATTGATACAATTATCCGCCGACAACAACCTTAAACTTTATATCCGTCATATGGAAATAGAATTCTACGTGCTTTTATTGGGAGCGTTACATACTTAAAAATATATCCTATTCAATTATTAAATCGCACCAAATCGAAAGCATTAAAGCCATGTGGTTACTGGACAATGGAAAAAGCTGCCGATATTATTATGCAACAGATCGAGGCCTGGCTGATTATTATTACTTCCATTTCTTTATTCGATTTCAATTGCTATTGGTCTCAACATTGCTAGAATCTGGCATCATCCATACATTGGACTGGACTCTCGTCATTGTATAGATGGCCTTGCCTAGAGCTGAACTCACCACGATCACCACTCAATACCATGATAACTTTCATTTAATTTCTTTCAACATTAATATACGTAAATTTATTGTGAGAAAAGTAATTTTTAAGTGCAAAAAGTGAAACCGTTATGATGTTGAAATGGCTTTCATTGTTATAATATTTGTAAATTGACATATTTCGATTAACGATACATAAATCACACCATATATTTTAACAATGAGCAAGCCACATGTGGTGATTGTCTTAGTTTTTGTTTGCACCAAGCTTTGCTGAAGTTCACAAGCGATGCAAACAATCTCAATTCAATTAATCGATACTTTATTTCTCATTTAAATCTCCGATATTATTTCTATGTCGGAATTTGTATTTTTCTAATCTATTATTCAAAAAAAAAAAAAATTACTAGTTTTGTTAATGTTTCTTTAAAGTGCATGTGCACGTTGAAACTTACTTATAACCTATACCTAAAATGTTTTCATGAATAAATTGAACTTGAACTTGAACTTGTATATGAAGGTGAGCCGAAGTAATCCGAATGTCTTCGAAGACGTCACGAAGTGTATCGAAAGTAGCCGAAGGTGAGAGGACGTGACCCTATTGTATCCGAAGGTGAGAGGAAGTGTTCCGATTGTAGCCGAAGGTGACAGGAAGTGTTCCGTAGGTAACCTAAAGAGAACCCGGATAGTTTTTTCGTTTACAAATTCGCAAATTCTGACACACTAAAAAAACCTAAAGTATCCAGCATTTGCGCAAAATGGAATTGCATTTTTTCGTACGAAACATAACCATACTTCACACACAATTTGCTGTATTGGTTTGTTTATATGGAATTTTTAGGAAATTTTTGCATCCGAATTTTCAGTTATGATCAGTTTGTGCATTTTTTCTTACGCACTGCGTCACTCTTCACCTTTTCAGAGGCTTTTGTAAGCTTGTTATCTGTCTGTTATATGAAACAATTTTTCAGAGCTCAGAACAGATTCACGTGGGTCCATTATGTCGCCAGCAGCCGAAAAATTCGTTCTTTTATGAGTGAAAATGTTGCATGCCAAAACAACTCTTGCAATTTTGTGAACCCGGGTCGACGCGACTGAATTTCGAAACCGACTCGGGCCGACAGATAACAGGCGGCCCGCACTCATCTAACTGAGAATTTTTGGAGAAAATCTTTAGAGCCGCGCTAATCACTGACGAAAATAGCAACAAAAATTGCGTCAACGACCCCGAAAATGTTTTGATTTCAGCCAAAGCGAGCCGTTGTGCCGTCGGTATACTTCTATCGGTCCCTTTCAGTTCCTGCCGATTTTCTATGACTATCACTTTAAGATTTTAAGGATTGTACATAGGATTCACACAAATCTACCAATTTATAAGGTTTTTTAAAAAAATAACTAAAAAATACCTTCAGTCCACACTGCTCCACTTAAGTCATATTCCATTCCGACCCTCGACGTATCATAATTGTTTCCATTCATGTTATCCGGTACAGCGACTATGGGAGGAAATACATTTACCTCTACATTGTTTTCGACTATTTGCAATGGCAGATTAGTTTCAAGCCACTCTACATCCACTTTCTGGTTATTATAGTTAGACTGAACAATGAAAATGTTAGATGTTGACTAAAGATATACTTAAGATACACTAAAGAGTCACCTTAACGGTTATGTTTTTCACTTCAATAATGTAAACGGGTTCCAGAGTCCATTTATCAATCAACGCCACAGGAATCGACAAAAGTATTTCAATTTGATTCAAGTTACTGGGGCCATTATTCCTTATCTGAAAGTTAATTGTCGTCATTCCATTCAGCGAAAGTCTTCCCCTTGTTTTACCTCAAAGATATGAGTGATGGTCTCATTTCTAATTCCATCTTGCAATATTATTACTGGAAGCGATGACTGGCTACAGGAGTTTTTTTTCATAAAAATTTCCCTGACAAGAGAAGAGGTCACTTACCCAATTGCTTCAATTTCACTGAATTCAGCCAAAGGAATGATGTTGTCGACGTAATTGTCTGTTTCATTCAATTCATCTCCCGTACTAAACACATACGCTTTCACAATGAAATCAACCAGTTCAAGCTTTGTTGTGTCTAAATCGATTGTCAATTTGCCTTCGTCACCGCGGAACAATGGACTTCCATTGTTTATGTTACACAAAAGCTCCTTGGTATTCGCTTGACTCGTACAACTGGCTGGAGTTTTCTTGAATGTGATGCCATCGAATATTGTTATTCGAATCTGTGTCAAATATGCCGTTTCGCCTGCATTTTCGATTCGATATTCTATGCTTAAAGAGTTGGAGCTGCCGATGATGTAAGGTATTCTGTGGCAAAAAAGAAGAATTTTGGCATTGAAGTCTTGCATGATCTTAGAGACGACGGGCTCTTAGAGGGGTCAGTTGAGATATAAGTAACTTGTTGACGAGACAGCGCCATCTCTGAACAAGACTTTTTGATTTGTTTCTTTGGTAATGTTTTAGTAAACAAATTTCATCAGAGATGTCGCGTTAACAAGTCGTCGATCACCGGATCATCAAACCAGTAACTGATATTCCGAATACAACAGTCAGATATGATAGTCTATGTGCCGCACAAATGTGAATGCCAAATCGTAAGTGCATCGAGAGCAGCGCCATTTCGACAAATGATATATTTCTGATCGGAAATTCTATGGGGGAATTACTTTATCTGACTGTGACACAAATATTGCTGCATTGCTGCCTTAGGCCAAACATTTGACTTCTGCGTATTGTATCTTAATTGTACAGTTATGCAATCATCGCACAGAATACGCACATAAAATTTCAGTCGGGCAAGATCTATGCACATTCTAAGCACTTTCTGCAGGCAAACAAAATCTTGACACCCTAAACATTTTCTGCACACATTTTTATGAGCAACTTTTCAACATAAATTCTGAGCACTCACTGGCAATGAAACATTTGGCCTGAGGGGATCTGACGACCTATACCAACATCAGCTATTTCAAGAGATGGAAGCGCCTTTTCTGCTGAAATTGCAATTTACTAGTTAATATTTTCGCCATTATCTCGTTCATGGCTCCACTTTCTACGTCAAAAAAAGATTTAAATATTTTTCCACTAGGCACCAGCTCTTTCGTTGTTAGGTGTCGGGTCAGAGCGCCTTCTATGATGAAATTGAGTTGCGTTAAAAGAAGGTGCTTCCTGGCTTCTGGGTCCTTAATCCACACTGAAAACTCACAATGGTGATATGCTGCATATTTGGATCCTAGAACCTCTTTAAATGTATAATGCTTACGTATTATATATTGGTTGTGGGCTGTATAATTATACAACATGTATGTAAATTATACAGAATGAGGGTATGTTATAGTAGTGTGTTTTATAATTATACAGCCTACAAGTAATATATTCTACAATATATGCATCATATCACCATTGTGAGTTTTCAGTGCACTTTTGATAAAGAAAAGTCATACAAAAATGAGATAAAAAGATACTGCGGAATAGAAGGCGAAAGCGCCATCTGGTATTTAAATTTTGCACGAAGAAATGAATATTTAAGTTCAACTCACGGTTCAACAACGGTACTGGATAATTTCAAATCAGCCACACATCGCTCACTGGCACATCCTACGTTAAACACTATTTTGTTCGAGGCTGACTTAGGATCCTGTGGATTGACTGCCAAACAATAGTCGCAAAAAACTGAAATTATTCTCATTCAATGTTAGCAATCATTCTTATTGCAATCATAATATTACCATCGGTAGACTGAGGAACTAGATTTAAGATTTGATAATGCATCTCAATGTCGATTGGTTTGTAGACATCCTCCAACGAATACTTCACCGATGCATCGTACTCCAAACACGATTCGATTGCATTTGCAGTTGTGTTTACTTCTAGGACATTGTTTCCATTTGCTACGAATGTTGCCCGACGGTATATCGAGTCCGGATCCAATTTCAATTGTAAAATTATGCCTGAGAATTTTCAATAGAGTTATGTCAACAATTCGAGGTATTTAACCGAGAATAAGCAACCAGTTTCGTTTTGTAGCTCAAACTTAGATTCCAACGACCAACACACTTTGAATTTGAATGAGCTGTCGGTTACTTTTAGTTCTTTGGTGAGAGGAATAACATTTGCAACGACTTTGACGACGGGATAACTTCGATAAACGTAAACTACTTCTGCGTTAGGTGCTCCGACAGCAAGATCTAGGATAGTAAGCGTCATTCTCTCATTGATCTCTTGGAATTCCATAAAATGTCACTTTTACGTTACCCAAATACAAGTTCCCATCGACATCAGCTCCTTTCGATAGAGATTGTCCAAATGTCTGGGGTAAGATTGCACCTTCAGATGGACTCGGTGCGTATATAATTTGACTAGGTTTGCTTGAAAGTCCATCTGGTCCACCCAAAAAAATGTAAACCGCGCCGTCATTTTCATATGGAGCTCCAACAGCAAGATCTGTCATTAGAGAAAATTGTTCAATTGTTCGTTCAACATCAGAGGTAGCACACTCATTCTTATACCAACAAACGAAGGACATTTTATACGAAATCTTCCATCTATTAACTATCAAAGAAAGTCGTATAAAATCATGAAAACTCGTATAAGACTGAGGACTTGCTACTATCACTGATTTCAGTCGACCATGTGGTTAGTATTTTACCGTTGAATCCATCTTGATTGATGTCACCAATCTTTGACAAAGCCAAGCCAAATCTTCCACCACCAGTTTTAATTTCAGATGTTAAAGTTGATTTATGAACAAACCCACCACTCCATTTCCCCGTGGCTGTTAGACCCTGATTCTCGTATATGTACACCGCACCGTTCTCGTAACTATCTTTCTTAGCGTTAAACGGTGCTGCTATTGCAATATCATAAAAGTTATCGCCGTTGAAATCCTCCGATACTAAAGCATAGCCGTAATACTCTCCCATTTGTTGCGAAGAAAATGTGTAAAATATTTTAATCGTTTTTTCGGTTGAAAAGACTGGCGCTCCTACCGGAACTATGTCAAAGATGTAAACTTCTCCTCTTTGTCCGTTCGCTTGAGGAGCGCTTCCAACGTAAAGAATGTGATTGGAATGGGTTCCCTCGAAATACCCTGAAGAAACGGCATATCCGAAATAGGAGTCATTGCTCTGTGTCCAATAACCAGGGTTGGGAACGTCAGTCTCGTAGTACATAGCATCCCTTTTTCGTACAACTGACTTCTCCGATACGTCCCTACGACTCAAACCCCCACTGCCATCTTGTGATTTCGATTGAAACCGGACTATTGTACCCTTCCAATTAAACACACCGGGAGCACCGATTAAGACTGTATCGTCTTCCGTGACATGCACACTTAATCCAAGCTCACCGAATGTGTAATAAAATAAATCACCGGGAAATGTTTGTTTGCCTGTAAGAATTCAGGGCTAAAAGACGAAGACTTTGATTCTTATGAGTTTACCCTTTTCTCTAAATGGAGCAATTTTTTGAACACCTAAAGGACTGCTGTCGCTCGTATTCGCTGACCAATAGCACAACCCATGTAATAAATTATCATTCGACAAATCTCGAATAACTCGCGGTGCACAAACCTTTAACAAATTAAACGGAAAATGATTTCAATGTTCACTGTCGCTTAACTTCAAACATACAACAAATCGATCATCGTCCGACGAACTTCCATCCATTACCATTCCTAACCATTGGTGGTCCTTCTTCTCACGAGTGAGCTGGCCGCCAGTGTCTTGTGTTTCAATATTTCCGAGTTCGTCGTAATTATAAAGCGAACAAATGGTTGGTGCAAATGTGCAACGATAAATCGCTCCAGTTTCATTTATATTTTGTTGCGTTTCGAGTGTGGACTGAGCTCGAGGAGCTCCAACTAAAACGCTGTAAGAATTTGTTCGTTTTTTGATGTTAGTTCGAGGAACCTATGAATGAAATAGTAGGGGAGGGACAGTGGGCTCAACTGTAAAATCTTTAGGACGACGAGATGCTTCCAAAGGTGGTCTTCTGGCGACCCTGGAGTTATTACTCTTTCGTTGTGTGGTCTGAGTATGAGAAATGTGTCAAAGAAATTGGGGGAAGCAAGGAGTTTGGAGGTGTGAGAGAGGGTATGCATTGAGCAAATGTCATTCACAAATGTCTTAAAAGTCGTTCACAGAAATTTCTTCAACTTTGCAGAACTTTTTAGTGTTTTTAGGGGCGCCGGCCTCGTTTGGGTGCCAGGGCTCTTAGAAGGCGCCATACAAAGCTCATATAAAAGAATGTTTTGTATGTTTGTGTGAGTGTATTCAAAGAATGGGTCAAATATGAGCAAAATTTTTGGACTGTGTTAGGATGAAAGTAGATGTTTGGTGTCAAGGGAAAAGTTGATGGTTTTGGTGTGTAGTGTGTCAGGATGACCAAAAAAATGGCCGACGGCGGTAAATTTTTTTTTTTTAAGATATGTAGATGTTTCGAGTCAAAGGAATTTTTTTTTCGCCGAATTCTTTTGGTTGAAATTTTTTTTTGGCCTGAAATTTTTTCCCGCAGGAAATTTTTTTGCCGATGTCTTTTTTCGCTGAAAATTTTTTTCGCCGAAATTTTTTTTCGCTAAAATTTTTTTTTTCGCCGAAATTTTTTTTCGCTGAAATTTTTTTTTGGCCTGAAATTTTCTCCCACCAAAACTACTGATATCACAACAAAAACCCTTTTAAAAGGGAAACGTGACGCAATTCCTCGTCTCTTCTTCCAAAACAAGTGATATCAATTTGGGTGACACTTACAAGGTTTGATTGTCACACAGAGACCTTTATTATGCATGCAACTCTAGAGTAAGGGTTGAGGGGTAAGTTAGTTCGAGTTATCATCTTCCAACCCAACTATAGCCTTTCGGCAATTTCCAATCCAATTTAGTGTGGACATAATTTCATACACTAAAGAGTAAAGGCGCATAAGTATTTACATACGTTCGACTCTTTTTGCAACATCTTTTTAATTTGTCACATCTATTCTGATGCGTACGGGTCCCTTGCATATCTTTTTTCAGGTAAAGTGATTTACATACACCAAAAATATATAGTCATTGTATTGAAAAACTACAACTTTGTCATCTAATTCTGAGTAAATCAGATTACCTCTGGAGACAAAATCGTTTTTACTGACTACACCCATCGGAAACACGTTTTCCTTTACGGGCGCTATTTCAGTTCATGTCAAGCATTTAGTAAAACAAAAGAGAGAAAGTGGAAACTTACCTGCTCAACCGTAGATTTACTGAATATCCAAAATATGAACTGCGTGATTTTTCCTGATATGTGTGGAGACTCGGCTCACGAAACACATAATTCGGTTTCGGTGATAAGTTAAAAGCTGTTACTGTTACACAGTAGACTATCACAGTTACAATTGCAGCTAAGTATGTTGATGGAGGAGCCATTACACCAATGCTTCTCAGACTTCTTTCTTTTTTCACTTCACACGCTGTAGTCACAACGGAAGGAAAGTGACTAATTCGGATTTTATTTTTCAAATTATACAAAGAAACTAAAAAAAAATACTTTGAGATATTGGACACACCTAAGCTTCGGTGATAAAAAAAATATTCACCGACGACACATTAGCAGGTTGTTCTTCGTTTCTTATCGAAATGCAACTGATAAGCCAATTGATATCAACAATCGCGTAATAATATTTTACGAAAAGTTTGTTATCAATGGTATAACGTGAATAATTCAATCATTGAAAATCAGCAGCACAACGTAAATAACAGACATTTTTGTCGTAGCGCGACCTCTTTTGGAACATCAATGAACTCAGCGATTTTTTCCTGAGAAAGAATTCTCAAAATTCATTGAAACTCTCACCTTATGGTGGTTTTTATAAACGATGTCCAGATGATATATAAAAGTAGATAAACTGCCATTTATTGTCTTATTGCCCCCGGGGCAAATAGTAGAAAAAAAATTATTCGCCCCCGGGATTGTATAGGAAATTGCCGAGAGGGCAGTATTGAAAAACCCGTCCAAAGCAACTGTGTGAAAAAACACAAAATTGATCCCCAAATAGATAAAAATGTTCGCCTCAATCATGGGCGCGCGGTAGCAATTCGCCCGTGACGCAAGTCCCCACGAGCAAAAAATTCAGAAAAATTTTTTTCGAAGACTTCGGAACCATATACAGGTAGATTTTGACTTTTTTGCCTTGCGTCGTATCTTTCTGAGCCCTAGTTTTTCGGATTCTACGTAAAATTCTGATTAAAATCGACTTTATACTCAAAAAAATCGGTCCAGTGGATCCGGAGATATGACCTTTAGAAAATCGTCATTTTCCATACAAAATGTGCACTTTCATAGAAACCAAAGTTAATGGAAATATCCTACGTTAGTTAGTTACTTAGTTAGT
>CM055404.1:9830508-9849351 GCA_029228625.1 Pseudolycoriella hygida
CAAAAATGAAAACATTCCAAAAGAATTTTTGCGTTTCAAAGCTTTAAGCGTCACCCCAAATTGATATCAGTTGTTTTGGAAGGGGGAAGAAGGACTTGCGTCACATTTCCCTTTTAAAAGGGTTTTTGTTGTGATATTCCTTACAACCGGTATTCGATATTGGAGTTTTCAGTATTAATACCGGTTTTAATACCGATATTGCATTCCCTAGGGCCGACCTTAGCACCGACCTAGGGTAATAAAGAAATGTCTCGGACACACACTTCCATAGACGAAAATGTTTCAGACATTTTTTATTTAAATTGTTTTTCGATCGAAAAGTTGAAGAAAAAATTTCACCCGCAGATTTCCCACAATTTGCTTTGCATCATAGCAGGAAAAATTGTTAAAGCCCGTACGAAGAAAAAGGGTCTATTGCGTTTACCACGGAGTTTGTAACCAGTCGTGAGCCCTAAACTCGAGATTGGTCTCAATCGTCAGCCCTTAATTAGCCCCTTTAGAATAGCTCGAGAGCAGTCTACAAATAATGACCAGACAGTAGAAAACACATTTGACATGATTCGACCCATTCAACCATTAAATGCTCGAGTCCAGTAATAGCCCTAAACTTAGAAGTTGCAGCTCCTTTCAGCCCTTAACCAGCCCCTTTCGTTTTGAACCCTCCTAAAAAAAAATTAAGGGGGTGGGGTTACAGTGACATGTCGCTGGACCTAGCTAGAGCCCTAAAGAGGCGGACCGACTAGGGACCTACTTGTTTTTTATACATAAATCGAGTAAATTCCATCCGATTTTCGTGATTCTTTCTATTCGATAGGTAATCAGAGCCTCAAGAGTATCCAAGAAAAAATTTGGGCCCGGGCCGAGCCTAAGATGGCCGCTAATGTTAGGGTGGATCGATCTTAGGCAATTTATTTAGGAAAAATTCAAATATTTTGAAATCTATAAGAGATAGAAGATTTGAAAGCCACTCACAATTCCTAATCCTACTTCCAATTGTTTAACAAAAATCGAAAAACTAAAAGTGCTGATTTCGTCGTTTACGACTCATCAGTACATCTTGTCTTAAGACCATGTGTATATCAGAAACGATGGCCATAGAATGATACTCTACGCCTTTTATACAATCCAGATCCTACGATTGGATGCATATCATTTCGTTTGAACAATTTGGAAGTAAAAGAATTGTTGGTTTGTTTCGGTTATTTTTTAATTTGGATTATTCTGCTAAGCAGACTACCACAATTTAACGACTATCGAAGATAGTATTTACGTTGAATATTTCGGCTCCAAGGGGCTAACCATACCCTCTGTGCAAAGAAGTACACAAACTTGCAATCAAGGCAAAAATTGAGAAAATTCTCGTTTTGGTACAATTACACAGAATTTTGTCAATTTTTACCTAGATAGAAGATCGGTGTCAAAGGCAAAGTTGTTGGTTTCGGTGTGGTGCCTTGCCAATATGGCCGCTAATGTTAGGGTGGATCGATCTAGACATTATATTTTCGAAAAATTCAACCATCTGGAGGACGATAAGAGATAGAAGATCGGTGTCAAAGGCAAAGTTATTGGTTTCGGTGATGCGCATGTCATAATGCCTCCTAATATGGCCGCTAATTAGGGTGGATCGATCTAAGTGATAGGAAATCGGTGTCAATGGCAAACTTCTTTGTCAATGGAAGTATGGGTCAGAGGCCTCTTCTATGTGCTCTAGCTCGGTTCTGAAATATGTCTGAAAAAAAAGTTTTTACTTTTTTTTAAACTATTTTGGGAGTTTGTCGAATATTTGGAGAGACTTTTACACCGTTTCTTCGAACGGGGTTTTCAATATTGCCCTTACGGCAATTTCCAATCTTATTTAATGTGGGCGTCATTTCATGCACTTCAGAGTTATGCAATATTTACTTAGATACGATCGAGTCTTTTTGCAACATCAATTCTGTCTGCCACATCTATTCTGATGCGTACGAATCCCTTGCATATGTTTTTGGTTAGGGCCGACCTTTGGCCCACTTGAGCCCTAAGAACTAGCAGCGAGCCCAAATTTGCGTTTGAATATGATTCGGTACCTCTCATATGAAAAAAGAATCAACAAAATCGGTTAGGATTTACCAGATTTATGTAAAAACGTTGGGCTCTAGTAGAAACTCAGTTTTAGGGTCCTGGCTGAGTCCAATTAACAAATTTTCTTCCATAAAATGTGAGACATTCCTAAAAATTTCGATTATAATTTTTTTTTGAAAATCAGAAGAGATTTACTCGAATTATGTACAAAAGACCATGGGCCGACAGTGTCCAGATACAGCTCGTCCAAAATGAAACTGATACGAGAAATACAAACCTTTTGTTGAAAACAAAAGGTTTGTACATTTCGTATGAAATTCATATTGGACGAGCTGTACGATCCCACAAAAGATTTTTCGATTTTTTTTTGGAAATCGGTTGAGTTTTACTCAAGTTATCGTGTTGACGGATGGACGGATGGACATTTTTTTATTGCTGATTCGTCATCTAAGGACCATCCTGTGACTCCCGAGTCGAAATTCAACTGGTTACAAAAGTCGTGGTAAACGCAATAGACCCCTTTTCAAAGAACTTCGTTCTTCGTACGGGTCTAAAAATTAGCTCAAATTTTCTTTTGCTTTTTTCGTTTATTTTAAATTGAGAGTTGAACATATTGTTAGTAGAAAAGCGTCACTTAACCATGTCTCTTTTTACATCCATTCAGAGTTTATATTTCTTTCTATTGGTAACGAAACAAATATTCCATTGATCATTACCAAAGGATGAAAAGTGTTAAATTAATTTCCAAATCCCATTCGCAAACATTGCCCATATACATTGAATACGAATTCGATTTCCGGTGACCATTGTGAACGTCCAAACGTCTCTAGGAATCGAATACAATTTTTCACAACGTTAGCAAAGTCGTTGGTGTTCTTGTGGTTTTCTACTACGTACTTGTAGGATAGATCCGATGTTGTCACCTTCTTATCGAATGATGCACGTATTGGCACACATTTTTCACATTTACAATCGATGCCCCAACGTAGTTTTAGAAACGTTTTTCGTTGTTCTATCGACCTGTTGTCGTTGTCTGCATAGTAATTGGTAAAAAGCTGTTCACCTCTTTTTATTAGTCGTCCTGTCACACTGTACGTTTGATTGCCCCAACCACAGCAGAGGATGTTCGGAGCACATGAGTGACTAATGAGAGAAGAAACATTACCCACGTACGCATCTTCTCCACTACCAAAACGATTTGAATTGCATATTAAAACATGATGTAAAGCCAGGTGCATGAGAAAACGCTCCTTTGGGTCATTGTCAAATAGAGCACTGACCCTGGGCAAATTCATTGCAGCTTTATACATTTTGTAGCCCCTATGCAGGTGTATGCGATCATATGGTGCTGATGTGCTAAGTTTGAAAAAGAAATGATACTTTGACTTTGAATCATTCAATGACATCGGTAATTGTTCAGGGTCTTCGAGCAAAGCATCTTCAACAAATTGCATCAGATCATCTACGCTGGGAAAAGTGGTGATGGCAATCAACAGTATTTTGAGTTGCAGTCTTGTGTCGAGTGGTAGTCTTGAGAAATATGATCCACATTCCCATTTGTGAAATAGATTGCGATTCATACAATTAACGCTACAAAATGTTACATCGGAACAGTTTGGACAAGCGATAAAATCCCCAGACTTTCGTGCACAGTTGTAGCAATTTAACTCACCATCTCTGATTAGGGGGATGTCTTCTTCCATCAAAACAGTTTGTCCAACTGGAATGTCGCATTTTGCCACCAAGTGACGCCCAAAGATATCATTGCGTTGTATTTCAACAACATTTGCCATGCATGGATAGTCCTCGTCAGCATTGTAACTCAATTTCGGCTTGAATTTATGCATACGTTCATATACGGGGTAGCTCGGAGACATCAGCATCCGACGCAAACAATCTATTACCCGTTGCTTCAACGTTGGCTTCACACGATCGGGAAGATTTGATTGTCTTGCCAGTTCAATGCAATGCAGCGTCTCATTGAACCAATTCAAACGGAGTAAACATGCTGAAATGTTTGAGTAAGCTAACGCTTCATTTGCCGAACCAGCTTGGGCGAAACATAAACTCTTTCTGTAGCATTCCATTGCTTTATACCATTTGTTTTGACAAAAATAATTGTTGCCATTGACGAGCCATTCTGTAGATTGCTTAAAGCAAAACATAGGATTTTTATGAATAAAATAAGTATTTGACATCGAATCCAAATAATTGTTCTTTACCAGATTGTCTTTTTGCGATTTCCCTAGTGTAAACAGCTCAATGCACATTTCATCAAGTCCACTATCCTTAACAGATGCAAACAGATTAACATATTCAGTTCGTTCAGCTTCCTTCTTCCACAAATTGTTCATTTTTGATGGTGTCTTTAACAAACCGACTGTATTGCGAAATTTTGCAATGCATTGAGACAAATATTATTACAATAATTTAATATAAATACATACCTCGGAATGGTGTTAATTTCCTTCAAAAATGTTGCAGTCAACAGTTAGTGTATAGTACAAATTGTTTGAATTATATCAAGAATAATTCTTAGACGAGCACATGTTTAGTATATACTAAAGCTTCGAGTTATTTTTGAGCATGTGCGTGCCATTTGTTCGCTCCAATATTGAAACGGAGGTTATGCTAGCACAAAAGTCAAAAGCGGTGACGCTGTCAATGTATTGTATGAACCGATGGCAAAAAAGAGACTAAGTACTTAAGGTCACTCCCAATCAATTTGCATGAAATATCCCATACAAATCCCACACATTTCCAAGAAGAATCGTCGGAAAAAAACGCCTAATTTTTCGGCATAGTCTAGTTGTAATGACGATGTTGTATCTCCAAGAAATATCGCCGGGAAAAACTCCCGAATTCCAAACCGCCAAAAACATTTTGCTTTAACGGAACGTTTTTATGACATTTCGTTTACACATCTCTTTATACAATGAAAACCTAATTTCCTTTTACGAAATGTCAGGGAAAAGCTTTCGTACACACAAGGAAAATGTTTTCAGTGGTTCGAAATTCAGAGGTTTTTTTAGACGATACTTTTAGAGGATAGATACATTGTCGTTACAACTTTCTAACTGCCACAGTTTTAGAGATATGGGTCATCCCGCTCAATTCTAGAAGTGATCATTTACCTGGATTGGGCCTTTTTTTCGTAAAACCCTAAAACACGTATTTTCTAAAATTTGATTCTCTACAACTTCGCCTTTGGAAGCAATTTTCTAACTTCCATAGTTCTAGAGATAAGTGTCATCCCAACTAGAGGTGAGCGGGCGGCCCGAAAATTCGGACTGCCTGATACCCGCCCGAGCCCGCAGGCACGGGCGGTCTAAAATTTTTCGGGCATTATTTTTTCGGGCGGGCATCGGACGGTCAACATTTTCTACTCAAATCAAATAATCAACAAATTTCCATTTCAGTTCATGGAGAAAATTTTGCAGAAATAGGCTACGAGTTATAGTATATAACATCACATATGATGTAAGTTACTAATAACTGAACTGGATTATGTTCGCACTTGGTGACACACTCGTGCGATTAATCCACTCGCTTCGCTCCTTCCTCAAACCTTCGCAATATTTGTGTCACCTTGTGTGAACATAATCCAGTTCATCATCATCATCATCATCATCATCATCAAACTTTATAGACCGTTTATACCTTTCGGTGTGGGGTCTTTAAGTTGCAACCCGGAGGTCATTGACCACCCCCCTCCATACCCTTCTGTCCTCTGCCAAGGAGATGCTTTGCTCGCCCTGTGAAAGCCCCCTAACTTCTAAATTTGATTTAATTGAGTCTATGAACCTTCTCTTTGGCCTACCCCTAGGACGTACACCCGGGACCTGTGCATTCAATATCCTCTTTGGGAGCCTACTATTACCCATCCTTTGAACGTGCCCGTCTCAGACGACTAACCCTTGCCGCTTCCTCCACTGACCTAACTCCTAAATTTTCTCTGATGTCGCCGTTCCTGATATGATTGTCCCACTGTCCCTCCGATTCACTTTTGCTATGCTCCTAAGAACCCTCATATCTGAAACCTCCAAGTCATGCACAAGGTATCCGCAGTCCACCCAACTTTCACTACCATATAAAATTGTTGGCCTGAAGATTGACCTGTGAATAGCTAACTTTGTGCCAATACTTAATTCCTTCCTGTTAAACACATGAGACCTCAACTGACTGGCCACCGAATTTCCCATTCTTCTCCTTTCTCCAAATTCCCTAACTAACTTGCCATCCTCTGAAAACATGGTTCCTAAATATTTAAACTCAGAAACCTGTTCCAACTGCTCCCCATTTAAACTGCACACTACCTCTTTCCGAGATTTGCCAACATGCATAACCTTAGTTTTGCCGACGTTTATCTTCATCCCGTACTCCTCACATGCTACTTTCAAGCAGTCAATCCCCCTCTGCAAATCATCGGCATTATCTGCTAATAGGGTTAAATCATCCGCATATGCCAGGATTTTCATAATTACTTCCCCAATTTCCACATTCCCCTGCAAATTGGCCTGCTTTATGATTTTGTCCATATGAAAATTATGAACAGAAGAGGAGAGAGACAACAACCCTGACGAACGCCCTCATTAACCTCGAAAGCCTCACTAATTTCACCATCTATCCTTACCTCAGCCTTGCTCCCTGAGTAGATGCTTTTAATGGCGCCCAATAAACAAATGAACAGCTTTTGCCTCGGTACCCGATCAAATGCTCAAATCAATATTCCTCTCAAAGAGCTTTTCTATAGCCTGCCTAAGACAAAAGATCTGATCCTGACACCCTCTCAGAGGTCTGAAAACACTCTGAGCCTCGTCCAGAACCTCTTTCACTATAACCCTAACCCGATCCCCTAGCACACTAGCATAAACCTTTCCGACCACGCTCAAAAGTGAAATCCCCTGTAGTTGCTACAAACTTTACGGTTGCCCTTCTTAAAGATCGGATCAATAACACCGAAGCTCCAGTCAGCGAGTACGACTGAGAACTTCATGGCTAAATTTAAAATCCTACGAAGCCATTGGATCCCACCTGGTCCGCTATTCTTAATAAATTCTGTCCTGCGGATTTTCCTGTAATTTCTTCCTCACCCTCCGAGTTAGAAAACTGATTTCTATCAGGTTCCACTACCGGATTGACAGATGCAAATAGATCCTGAAAGTAATCCCTCCAGGTTTCCAGGACTTCTCCCTTACCTGTAATTAACTGGCCATCTCTACCCAAAATGCTACCAGAATTTTTTACCATTTCCTTGACCTGCTTCTTCCAATTCTTCTCCGAACTCCTTCCACGCGCGATCCTTTACTTCTTTAACTAAAGCCTTAACCACCTGCCTACAAGCCCTGTAACCAAATCAAATAAAGCTTTCTCTTCTCCAACACAGCCTTTTTGATATCGGCGTTCCACCAACCCGTCCTTTTGTTTCTACCTCCGCTAGAGACACTACCCAGACATTCCTCAGCTACATAATCCAGTTGTTATTAGTAATTCACATCGGATGTTCTGTTAGATATTTTTCTGCATAGAGAGCGAGGTAAATTAGTTACGTGAATCACTAGGACGGAAAGTGAGGATGTGTGCCGAGTTAAAGACGAGGCAACACATTCACAAGAACGTTACAATCAGTTTCGAGGTATATAAATACAGAGTGTACGTTCCAGTTATTCGAAAAATTTTTCAGACAGTATGCACCGAAATGCACAAACACATCAATCAACATTTCACATATAATTCGTTTGCACATATTTGTCCAAAAAATTATATACGCAATTTACCACACATGGCACAACGTCAGGTACAGATGACACGATTTCCGTCCTAGGAATCATTTTTCCGCCCTAGGAATCACTTTTTCATCCTAGGATACATTTCGTAATAGGTCACACACACATTTCAGAGGTCTGCATTTCGTTGCTTTCCGAACCAAAACGATTGATGAAAAGTAGTGCTTTCGGTGCATACTGTATGAAAAAAACATTTTCATTCCTAGGACGCAGAAAACTGTTGTTTTCCGTCCTATTTTAAAACAGAAAAGCAGTTTTCTGAACCCTCGGAATGAAAAATATTGTCCGAAACTTGGCTTTGCCGCGGGTTGAAAACCTCACACTCGTCAAAACACAACAAAACTTACTTACTTACTTACTTTACCGGCACTACAACCCATTAAGGGTCTTGGCCTTCTCCAACATGCTTCTCCAACCGGGCCTATCTGCAGCTAACGTCTCCCAGCTGGTTACTCACACAGTTCTTAAGTTGGCAAAAGCAGCGTCGCTCCACCTGGACTTGGGTCGCCCTGCACTCCTTTTGCCTTCAGGTTTGGACTTCAGAATTTTTTTTGGAATACGATGTTCATTCATTCGTTGTACGTGACCGAGCCAACGTAGTCTATTTATTTTTGTTGTTCTGACTATGTCGGGCTCTCCAAAAAGCTCTATGAGCTCGGGATTATATCGTCTGCGCCATCGGTTCAGTTTTCGGTCAAATACTGGTCCAAATATTGTACGCAGTACCTTTCGCTCGAACGTATGCAGAGATTGTTCATTTTTCTGTGTCAAGCACCACGACTCCGAACCGTACGTAACGACCGGTCTGATCACAATTTTATAAAGTGCGCATTTTGAATTTCGGCTTACTGACTTGGACTTTAGAATTTTCAGCAGGCTGTAATAACTCCGGTTGCCCAAAGTTACTCGCCTTTTTATTTCGTCCGCAATGTCGTTGTTGATGTTCAGCTCTGATCCAAGGTATACGAACTTATTGACCATTTTGAATGTGTGTGTGTCGATCGTTACGTTATCTTCCCGATATCGATTCGTAGGTGGGATGATCATGTATTCCGTTTTTCCGTCATTGACCTTCAACCCAAGGTCGGTACCTTCCCTCTCCAAGGCCATAAACTTATCTTTAACAACATCCATAGTTCGGCCAATAATGTCCAGGTCATCTGCAAAACCAAGCAACTGACTGGACTTGGAGAAAATGGTGCCGCTGGAGTCTATGTCCATGGTTTGAACAGCTGCTTCGAGTGTTAAATTGAAAAGCAGCGGTGCAAGAGGATCTCCTTGACGTAGGCCTTCCTCAATGTCGAAAGTCTCTGACATTTGATTGCGGATCCTTACTCGGCTGTTAGCTCCGTTTAGTGTTAGCTTCGTTAGCGAGATCAGTTTGTTGGGAATTCCGAACTCCTCCATGACTCTCCATAGCTTACTTCTTCTAACACTGTCATAAGCTGCCTTGAAGTCAACGAACAAATGGTGTGTTTCAATGTTGTACTCCTTGCACTTCTCCAAGATCTGTCTGATATTAAACAGCTGGTCCGATGTTGAACGACCTACACGAAAACCACTTTGGTATTCACCTATCGTAGATTCCGTGTATGGATGAAGGCGCTGATATAGAATATTTGCAAATATCTTGTAAGCAATATTCAGCAGAGCGATTCCTCGAAAATTGCCACACTCCAATTTGTCACCTTTTTTGTATATGGGACAAAGTATGCTGGTCTTCCACTCTTCCGGTAACTCCTCGTCATTCCAGATGCGTATGATGAGCTCGTGCATCTCCATACATAGCGCGTTGGCGCCGTTCTTGAAAAGTTCACCGGGTAAGTTGTCAGTCCCCGGGGCTTTGAAATTTTTGAGCTTTAAAATTTCAGCTTCAACTTCTTGCATCGTTGGTTCTTCTATGTATGGTTACGCAGTCTGAAATGGCAATTCGTCGTTTTCGTCGTCTCGGTTGAGCGGTCTGTTCGGGTTAAGCAGTTCCTTAAAGTACTCAGCCCATCTCGCGATACACCTTTCCTCATCTGCTAAGACCAATCCATGCTTGTCCTTACACACTGTAACCGTTTCTGGATTCGTTCACTTTCCGGTAAAAGTTCCGAGTCTCCTTCCGATTGCCAAACTTCTCAATTTCGATCAAAACTTCCTTGTCACGCTGTCGCTTTTTCCGTCGGAAGAGTTTTCTCTCGAAATTTCTTTTAGAACGGTACTCTTCCTGGCCAGCTCGAGGGAATCTACTTAGAGTTTTCAGGCGAGCTGCGTTTTTGTCGTCCATGGCCTTCTGGCATTCATCGTCAAACCAGATATTTCTTTTATTTCCCGTTCTCGTTCCCACTGTCTCTGCTGCGGCGCTCTCTACATTCCGTCTAATTTGATTCCACGCATCGTCTACGCTTCGTTTTTCGCTGACCATTCCGGCAATAATATTCGTCTCCAGCCTGTCGACATATTGACGTTTAATGTCTTCGTTCTGTAGTTTTTCCACGTCCCACCTTTCCAATGCCGGTTGTCGATTGTGTTGAACCGATATTCGAGACCTAACTGCCGCTCTCACCAGGTAGTGATCGGAATCTACATTCGGTCCTCTACAGCTTCTGACATTCAACATATTGGAACAGTTACGTGCATCTATCAAAATATGGTCAATCTGGTTTTTGGTTCGTTTATCCGGTGATACCCATGTCGCTTTGTGGATGTCTTTATGTTGGAAATAGGTACTGCTGACAACCATGTTTCTTGATGCTGCAAAATCAACCACCCGCGTTCCATTTTCGTTCGAGTTTTCGTGAAGGCTATGTTTACCGATTGTGGGACGATAAAATACTTCGCGGTCTATTTTAGCATTAAAATCTCCAAGCACAATTTTAATGTCTCGTTTCGGCGCTCCATTATATACATCCACCAGTTTCTCGTAGAATAGCTCCTTCACCTCGTTGTCGCTTTCCTCCGTAGGCGCATAAACGTTTATAAGAGTGTAATTGAAAAATTTTCCTCTTATCCGTAGAGAGCACAATCGCTCGTCAACAGGACTGAAACCAATCACCGCGTTTCTAGCTCTGCCAAGAACCATGAAGCCTGTTCCATACTCTTTTGGACTGTCGTTACTCTTCCCACTATAGTAGAACTTATAGTCGCTACTGGTCATGGTGTCCTTTCCAGGCCATCTCGTTTCTTGCACAGCTGTTATGTCAATTTTTGCCGCTCTTAGCGCACTTGTGAGAGATCTCAATTCTCCTGGCCGCAACAAAGATCTTACATTCCATGTTCCTAATTGTAAATCGTTGTCCTTTTTCCGATGCTTGAGTCGTTGCCGTTTATCCTGTCCGATCCGAGGCTGGGTTGGGGAATTCATAACAAGACTGTTTTTACGGTGTCTGGGAGTTAGCCAAGCGCCCAACCTACTTTCCTTCTCCCGATGACCCGTAGGGAAGTCACCAGGTGGTGATGGTAGCCCATCTGACTAGGGCTGTGTATGCTGCCGTTGTCGCTTGCTGTTGAGATCATCCGCCACCATACTAAGTCGCCATCCCATCTTGATAGCGCCTAGCTGCCTTCGGCCCTCCCTATACGTGCCGTTTAGGTACTACCCGAAGGCAGCCCCCCTCATCCTTATGCTAAGTGACCCACACTACTACACCAAGGTTGGTTACCTGATCGTTCATGCGGGTTGCTCACTATAACAGGTGTCACCACGGGTAGGATAGGATGTAGGAGTAGGTGGACAGAGGCTAAGGTACATAAAGGAGTACTATATTACGCTTAACACACCATTTGACACCCTATGACAATCACAACAAAAACCCCTTTTAAAAGGGAAACGTGACGCAAGTCCTCGCCCCTTCTTCCAAAACAACTGATATCAATTTGGGTGACGCTTGCAGCTTCGGAACGCAAAAAATTCTTTTGAAATATTTTCACTTTTGATTAAAAAAATGCGTCACAAATGCCGAACCTCCCAATGTTATAGTTTTTCTGTTCCGTGATGTGTGGAGTACGGGTAGTCAAATTTGGCGTGCGAAATCTGACAGCACCGAAAAATTATTACGTTGGGAGGTTCGGCATTTGTGACGCATTTTTTAATCAAAAGTGAAAATATTTCAAAGGAATTTTTTACGTTCCGAAGCAGTTGCTCACAGTTCTTGCGTCCATGTCGATCGAATCCCACAAACCGAATCATGGACACCTTCATACACGCGTTTAGTATGATGTCAAAGTATACGATGTTATGTTTACGGCATATGTCCTGAGGATCACAATTCAGCTCAGAGTAAGACTTTGACGGCCCTTCCAAATATTTTGAACGAATTGGACAAAATAGAACAGAATTTTTTTCTTAAATCAAATTTATATTTTTATTCTTGTTGCATAAATTCAAAATTCGAAATCGTCCGACCAGACAAATGGTCATCTCAACAACATTTAAGACGGAGGAGCTCCAATGGTTTTCTGTGCATGTAGTGCTTCAGCATACCATTTCAATTCAGTAACTAATTTGTCCACCCTGTCGATAATCTTTTGATCGTTCGTTTCTCCATCTTCGTTAAAAGTTAATTGGACAGTTGGAATGGTAACTCCGGTTGGAATGTTGATGATTCCCAACTCATTCAAAAATGGCAAAAGCGCTATAGACGCACGCATTCCACCAAATTGCCCTACATTTTTTTTTTTAAATTAAGTTCAATTTTCTGTTTTAAGATCCGAGTTACTCACCCATGGAATAGGTAACGACACCTGCTGGTTTATGCCGGAACGATGATGGTGGGAAATGATCAAGCATGTTCGTCAGTGCAGGAGGAATAGTTAGATTGTACTCAGAGGATAGTACCAAATATCCATCAGCTTGCTTAATCAACTCATTATTATCGTGAAGAAATTGTGGAGCATCCGCCGGATTACGATAAAAATGCAATGGAGTTTTCAAAACTTCGAACGGAATCTTATCAGGATCTATGAGAGCCCACTTTGTACATTCTTTAAGGAACCAAATGAAAGTTTAACTTACCCATCAGCACAGGCACCATTCCCTTATTTTCAACAATTTTCTTTACATAGACAGAAACACGTTCCGCCATACGATTGGGTCTCGTCGATCCGAGAAAAATGACAATTTTTAGCGGTTGGCTTGACATGATCCTTTTTGGTACAGGAACGATAACTTTCAATCAATCTGAAACAATTGAATCAATTTTTTTTTTAACTTTCTCACAAAAAGCCCTCTGCGAAGCGTAGAAGGCATACTAGATTTCGACTATAGTAAATGGGTGCTCTCTGTTTCTTTTTTGCTTTCCTTCAGAGTGTAGCTATCGGTGACATTTTAAGACCCCCTCCCCCCCTTGCACGCAAAAATGTATGAAAAAAAATGATGAAATGTATGGAACGTATACATACTTTATAGATGGCCCTTTGCAAGTAATGTTTAAAAAAATAATTAAAATAAAAAAATTTCTTTGACTAGGGTCGACCTAAGGTCTTGACGACCAGCCTCGGTCCCATACTTCCGTGGGAACAAAAATTCATCTCAATTTTCTTTACAGCATAACGAAAACAAAGACATTTTTTGTGGTAGGACTGACCTTATGTTAGACTTTTGCACCCACCTAGAATGAAGTAGAAAAAGAATCAAGATAATCTGAGAAATTCTCGATTTACATAGAAAAGACACGTAGCCCGACTGAAAATGGCAGTCTCAGTGAGTACTAAAATTGAGTGTACTCACAGACTCAAATCAGTTTCAAGTTTTGAAAAAACTCAGAAGTACTCAATTTTGCTTTTTTTTATAAAATCATCATTAATGAGACCAGTGAGTACACTCATTTTAATTTTTTTTAAGATTTAGACTGACTGAGGTCATTGAGCACACTCACTTAGACTATTTGAGATCGCTGAGTATGCTCATTTCGAGATTTTTTTAGGCTGTTGAGCATGCTCAATTGTGAAAAATATTTTTTTAGTCGATGAGACCATTGAGTGTACTCATTTTTGACAAAAAAAATTTTCACAATCACATTGAGACTTTTGAGACTGTTGAGCATGCTCAATTGTGAAAAATATTTTTTTTAGCCAATGAGGCTGTCAAAAATACTTTTCACAACTTTATTGAGGTTAACAACACTCTCATTGGCTAAAAAAAATATTTTTCACATTTGAGCATGCTCAACAGTCTCAAAAGCGTCAATAAAATTGTTAAAAATATTTTTGTCGAAAATTAGTACGCTCAACAGTCTCATTGGCTAAAAAAAATATTTTTCACGATTGAGTATGCTCAACAGTCTCAAAAGCCTCAATGAAATTGTGAAAAATATTTTTGTCAAAAATGAGTACACTCAACAGTCTCATATCATTTCGTAACAACGGTTCAAAATAAGACTACAAATACGCATGTGCAATTTAGCAACATGAGTTACGTCGCTGGCGGTCCACAAGCAAAGTTAAGCATCATTCGGCGCGGTGATAGGTGACGAGAAAAAGTAAGTAAAAATAAAACAAATAACAACTTTCTAATACAATTTCAGATTAATCGCGAATTGTGAAGAAAATACTATGTGGCGTATTTACTACGAATTTTATCTACGAACAAAATGAAAAAGTTTCAGTATCATTGGCGGCAAAAAAGCGTCTCAAACTGCAATTCAAAATAAGCATAGTCAAGAATCTCAAATAGCTTTAAAATGAGTATACTCAACAGTCTGAAATAGTCTCAAAATGAGTATACTCAACAGTCTCAAATAGTCTAAAAATAAGTATACTTAACAGTCTCAAATAGTCTCAAAATGAGTATACTCAACAGTCTGAAATAGTCTCAAAATGAGCATACTCTCAGTCTCAAATAGTCTCCAAGTAGCACACTCTACAGTCTTAAATAGTCTCAAAATGATGATACTCAACAGTCTCAAATAGTCTTAAAATGAGCATACTCATCAGTCTCAACAGAATTGGTAAATAATAATAAGTCTCAACAGTCCCAAAAAACAGTCTCAACAGTCCCAGAAAAAGTATGTTTAATGATGATAACGGTCTCAAAACATTCTTAACGTTCGAAAATACAGTACTCAGTGCCATACACAAAAACAGTCTCAATTTCAGTCTCAAATCGCATGGTTTTTTTTACTCGGGAGGGTCCTGGACCAGATTTATTTTAAGAGGCTTTGCTAAGTCAAATGGCCCAGACTCAACGTTTTCTTCCATATAAGTTGTTGAGCTCTCATAAAGAAAATTGGAAAACCTTTACTCAGCTATATGCTAAAGGCCCAACCCCACTTAGGAGGCCATAGCTCATCGTTCCTTAGAGCAGGAATTTTCGTAATTTTCTCGAGATCTCAATTTCCTTAAATTGTCTTTGATAGAGTTTTTCGCATCAAAGTTTCTCGAAAAATCAAAAAAATATTTTTTAGTTTGTGCTGGTTTCTTAGTTACGTTCCAATTATTTTGAAGCGAACATACTGTGAGTAATAAATTGTTAAATTTTGGTCGATGACGAAATAATTAGATAAAAACGAAAAATATGCCGCGTCATGTAATTTGATTTTAATAGGCTACAACTGAGCACCTAGCAAAATAATAAATCGATGTCGAATTTTCAAAAATAGAACGAAATCTGATAAGTCACCTTACACTTGAGAACTCTCTCGCATATCAAAAGAATACAAATGAGCCAAAGTCCAACAAAAAACTAACTAATTTTATTTAACGAGAAATATCATTTGGCTTTTTAGTGTTTCTATAAATAGTGCCATAGGGTTCTTGCGACAATTTTTGGACGACTTCAGTAGAAATTGGATTATTTGGTGGAAGTAAAAGGGGGGAATTTATGAGGGAGATAAAAATTCCTATGCCACTCGTACTATAGCTCCCTCGAACTGCAGTATTTTCTAAGCCACAGACTTCACCCTCGTTGCAATTTTCTCTACTCTGAGCGTAAACTTAACTCTCTATCTGCAATTTTTTACAATCAGGACATTTTATGTTAAAAAATTTTGTATTGTCTTCACTTGTTATGAAACAAACTTTTTTCGTTGCCTAACGACCAGTACTTGTGAAATGCGAATTTTGGCATTACTAGAGAAAAATATAGTATTTTTCCTGATGAGTTATTTGAAGATGTGAGTTTGTCACACTTTTCACCTGAATTTTAAAAATATTCATTCAATCAGAGAAAACATTAAATCTGAAAATGAATTACGATGTATGTTGACAGTAATGTGACTAGGGTCTCCCAGCTCCCAAACTTCCACTCACCTAGTACGTATCGTCGTTCTCATGACAAAAAAGGCTATTCCCGTTCAATTTTTGAGTGCGTACATCTCCACTTCCCGTTGACCAATGTCAATCAAATTTTTAAAATATTTAGAGCCTAAACATCAGTTCTTATCAATTTGGTCTACATTGTTACACGGGAAGCTGAGATGCACGAACACAAAAGTGTGTTTGCACGGGAATAGCCCCTTTTGTCATGAGAACGACAGTATGTTGAAATTGAATATGTCAAGCACTGGCACCTGACCCTATAAAACGTTATCCGTTGACATTTAAAGCGATCAATAATTCGGCATATTATACTTAAAAAGCTCTACGGGTTACCTTGAGGTTACGTTGATGAACCTCCTAGGGGAAAAAATCGAATGGCTGAAACTTAATCCTGTTCTGATTATTACCTTACAGATTTCTGATTCAATGGAAAATCTTATCTCTGTAACGTAACATGTCTGATATAAATGGCTACAATTAACAACACTTTATTAGAATGAGTTGCAAAAAAAATTTGTCTCACAATTCCGTAATCAATGAAAATAAAACCCAAACTTTAGACGATAACAAAATATTAGTTACTCACCTGCTTCAATGAATATCGCTAACTAAATGAATGCACTGAATGTTACCTCATTAAATAATACTCACGAAAGTGTATGAGCATTTTACTACACAATTCACGCGATACGTTTTTTCTCGAATATTCGAATATAAACAGAGAATACTGTAAAACGAGAGAATTGTGTTATCTTCAAATCTTTCTCTTCAAGTGGTTGATGTTCAGTATTAATATGTGCATAGTAAGTTGCCACAAAACATAAACTCGTTAACACTTTTAACTATACAGATGGCGATTGCGGTAATTTAGAAGTCGGGAGGATGTGGGATTGATTAACAACTTTTTGTTCATGAAATAAAAAACTATTAATTTATCCTGTTACTAAGAAAAGTACAGAGTGTTGTGTTTTTTTGATTACTATACATTATCGTCTTTGCTGGTTGGTCCCTTTGTCATGACATAGACAGCTATTCCGACTTCACCAAGTAGCTTGGGCAACCCCTCTTCATATTTTCATCTGGTTAATTTCATTGACATCGCTCTCGACTTGGAAGAGTGGTGAACCCGAACGACTTTTAGAATTGTTTTAGAATAATACGAAGTAACGAAGGTAATAAAGGTTTACTACGAAACACTTCACTATCTATTCTTGTTATATTGTTGTATAGCTGGTCAATTTTATTAAATCTCTGATAGCTTTGTATAGCTTGGATTTTTAACCAAAAATATTAGAGTGCACGAACTGAATAAAAGGGATTTTTTACTTTCCATCTTTTATGAAGGGCACTATATAATGGACGAAACAATGGACAATAACAAAATGCTGATTTCGGTGTATGACGCCCTCACATACCAGGATATGTGATTTCATCAGTACACCTATGTCATGTCATGACTATGTGTATATTTTTGGTCAAAAATCAAAGCCATACAAAGCTATCATTCAAACCCTTGAAGAGCGATTGCGCAGAGATATAAGCAGGGAATATTATGTTGAATTAATTCACAAAAATTCACAAAATTCGCAAAAATTCACAAAAAGTCCGCAAAAATTCACAAAAATTCGCAAAAATTCACAAAAATTTACACTGCTTTGCGGTATACCTCGTTTCTTCTACGTGTTTAATAAGATCCCTTTTCGAAGAACCTCGTTCTTCGACCCGTACGAAGAACGAGGTTCTTCGAAAAGGGATCTTATGCGTTTACCGCGACGTTTGTAACCACCCCAATTTCGACCGGGGAGTAGGTGGGGAGCATCGATCATGGTCCTTAGATGACGAATCAGTCTTTTTTTGTTTGAAAGATCTGGGCATGGTCGACAATTTATAGAAGAAACTTTTTTGATTTTGAGCCCTTGTACTTAGCTAGGACACTAAAAACGAGTCTCTGCTACGGCCCTACATTTTTTTGTACATAACTCGTGTATAAATCTATTCCGATTTTCAAAAAAAATGTTTTAAAGCACTTATCAGCGTTAAATTATTTTTCTAAAGTCCATAAAGCGAACTAATTCTTTATCATGGGCGCGCGGTACCGATGCGACCGTGACGCAAGTCCCCATACGAACAAAAAATTCGGAAAAATGTTTTTCGTAGACTTCGGAACCATATATACAGCTAAGTTTTGACTTCCCCCCCCCCCTTGCGACGTACCCCCCGGAAAATATTTTCCCTGGATTCTACGGAAAATTCTAAGTCGAAGTGTCTTTTCACTCATTAAAATCGGTTCAGCGGATCCGAAGATACGACCTATAGAAAATGATCATTTCCTATACAAAAAGGGTTAATGCAAACATCCTACGTTAGTTAGTTAGTTACTTAGTTCCAGAGCCATTTGTATGAAAACCCACTTTTTTGGAGTTTTGTCGAAAACGGCTCGATATCTTTTCTTGAAATTTTGCAGGGACCTTCGGCTGGGCATTCTACGCCATATGAGATTTTAAAAAAGGGGGGGGGGGTACCGGCCTCGTTTGGGCGCCATATAAAGCTCATATGTATGTGTTTGTGTGTGTAGTGTGTATGATAGCACATTTTGTATGAAGCAATGGTTGTGTGTTCGAGATAGAGGTTTGGTGTCAAAGGGAAAGCTTTTGGGTTGGGTGTGTAGTGTATTAGGGTGACCGCCAAAATGGCGGAAAATAGGCGGGGACTCAAAAAAAAACTTTTGATTTTCATCATGGGCGCGCGGTAGCAA
>CM055404.1:9849851-9884148 GCA_029228625.1 Pseudolycoriella hygida
GGATAGGGGGGTATGGAGAAGGGTGGTCCATGATCAGTAGTAAAGACCTCACACCGAAAGGTACAAACGGTCTATAAAGTGTGATGATGATGATGATGATGATGAGCCTAATATTTCGAATTAGTTGTCAAGAAATTGTAAAATGTTTAATTTTTATTGAGAAATTTAACATTTTTTGACAATTTTTTGACAATTGGTGGCTTCTTCTAGGATGGGCTTGTTGTTCCTGAAATTAAAATGTGAGATTAGGATCTATGAACAAGGCCCTAGGGACCATCCATAAAGTGCATACTACTTTAGGGGGGTAGGGGGAGGGTGGTCAACGAATCCGTACGATTTAGTACGAGGGGGTACATAACACCACCACAACTCAATTTTGGAATCCTTTCCTATCCAACAACTGACACAATCAATCAATTTGTGCTCGGCTCCCCGACTAGCCAAATTTGTGGGACCGGTACCTTTAGCCAGCACAAATTGAGCACTAATTGAGGGTATTAAGTGAAATTGGACGAAAAAAGAATTTAAGACACTTTCCATGCAAAGTGGACGAAAATAAAAATTTTTGTTAATCAATCAATTTATGCTCGGCTCCCCGACTACCCAAAATTGTGGAACCGGTACCATTTGCCAGCACAATTTGAGCACTAATTGAGGGTATTAAGTTGAATTAGACGAAAGAAGAATTTAAGACACTTTCCATGCAAAATGAACAAAACATGAAAATTTCAAGTTTCTTTTGGCCCGTTCTCGGCCCCCAGATCAGCACAAATTCTGGGACCGGTGGCATTCGAGAGCACAAATTCAGGCCTTAATTATAGACTGTCTGCCCCTTCCAGCACGAATACGGGCTGACGACATGCACCTGATTTATAAAATGAAAGAGTTCGGTTTTAATTACTTTCTTATAAAAATTATTAAAAACTTTTTGAGTGATAGAACCTTCGTTGTCACTTTTGAAAAGCACAGCTCTGATGAATTGCCTATTAAAGCTGGTATATCCCAAGGTTCAGTTCTGTCACCAACGCTTTTTAATTTTTATTTACATGACATTCCACAGAATAATGATATTTCCACTACGCAGTTTGCTGATGATACTTCGGTCCAATTTACTTTTAAGAAAACTGTGATTGCTCAGGATAAAATCAACGGATATTTGCGTGTACTAGTGGAATTTTTCGATCAGTGGAAACTCATCCTAAATGAATGTGGGCTCGTTGAAAGACGTTGGCTCGTACATGCGAAAAAAAATCAAAAGCATGGAGATTAAAATTCGTAATGAGGTTTAATTCCCTACAAACAATCTAAGACTACTTGGCGTTTGGTTTAACAGGAACAATAGGTTTAACATTAACACTCATGTCGATAATAGATTAAGATTAGCTAGCAGGGCTAAATTTGCATTATTTAAAATTATTAGATCTAGGTTGATTGACGCTAAGATAAAGACGCATGTTTTTAAACAATATATTAGACCAATTATTACGTTTGGTAGCGCAGTTTGGTTGAGACCCCTTGCTATCTCTTCCGCTCAAATTGAAAGGCTACGTATTTTTGAACGGAAAGTATTAAGGCATTCCTCCAATAAATATCGCGCAAGACGAACTGACAAACGTTGTAGAAATGCAATTCTTTATAAACATGCAAATATTATTAGAATTGATACTCAGATGGCAAAAAACTGCACAAAATTTTTTGAAAAAGTCGAAAGAAATGAGGAGCATTCCTTTCTCATTTCCGATAACGATGATTTAAATTGCAAAAATAAAAATGTCGATCATCTTTATCTATTGCATAAGAATAATCAATTATTTGCTGACGGAAAATTACTACTGTTCAACAAGTCTTATTCTAATGACAATCGAATTGTATATAGCACTGATCAATAAGACATTTTTACTTTTTTGTTATCTTAGTTTCAAGTACCCTAATTAGTTTTAGTTTTAAGTTTAAATGCGGCATGAGTTTGATTGATAACAGATCTGGTTTTTGAAAATTTTTCCTTTTAACAACATCCCAAATTTACATCATATTAATTATTTTCTTTGGTACATTTATTTAGAATAAGATTTTTCATACAAAATTAGGCTAAATTAAAAATTTATTGTTATCACACTCCTAAGAACTGGGAAATAAAAAGTTCTATTTAAAAAAAAATAAATAAATGATCAGGACCCGAATAAAATGATGTAACAACCCGACCCGGACCAACCCAACCCGATTAAAATTTTCAAAACCCGAGTTTTTCGAAGTTTTGGGCAACCCGCTCATCTCTATTTTCGACCGTAACTTCGAAAGTTTTCTACCGATTTTGCCCAAATTCAATCCCGTTATTATTTTATGTTTGTCTTTTAGGGAAAAAAAGATTTTTGAAAATCGGAGAAGATTTACCCGATTTATGTAGAAAAAACATGTTTTGCCCTAGTTTCAGGGCCCTGGCCTAGTCCAAAAGCTCAAAATTAAAAAACGTCGGAATAGATTTACTCGAGTTATGTACAGAAGAACAAAAACCACTTAAACGGCCCTAACTCGGCGGCCCTTGAGCTGACAGTGCCCAGACTCAATTCAATAAAAGATTTTTTAATTACCTTTCAAGGAAAAAAAAGTTTTTGAAAATCGGTTGAATTTTACTCAAGTTATCGCCGCGACAGACGGACGGACGGACAACGTTTTTATTGCTGATTGGTCATCTAAGGACCATGATCGATGCTCCCCCCCCCTCCTCTACTCCCCGGCCGTAATTGGGGTGGTTTCAAACGTCCTGGTAAACTCATAAGACTCCTTTTCGTCTTCCTAAGAATTTTCACGGAGCAAGTAATTCTTTTCGACCGATCGATTTCACTCATGTCAATAACATACTATTTCTGTCATAAAACTGCTGATCGTTGCGTCATCGCTGGACCAAATAGCGCAAGGGCATTGACTGCAGAGCGTTGAAAGACCTACACTAAAGATAATACTATCATACAATTATTTTCATTATTTGGGTAATTCTTATTTGTCGTCATTTATCATATTTGCCACATTTTATGCTGGGCAGATTAAAACTTTCTTTGCCAATAAGAATGGACGAATTACATATTAAGTGTAGACTGACAGTCTTTGACAAAAAATTAACAGTGTAGTGTAAACACTTTCAATTTCTTTCCCTCAGGACGAAAATGTTAGCTTTGAAGGTGTTTTGTGCAGCTATAGCGCTTGTGGCGATGTTCACGACAAATGCAGATGCTACAGCATATCCGAACGGTAACCCATGGGGTTGCTATAACGGATACTGTTATACATACTGTAGCAATCCTTTGGTGGTTGAATCTTGGTGCTATACAACAAAAGGTTCCAGATATGATCGTCAGTGGGTTGCTTGTAATGAAAATGCAGAATGTTCTCAAGGTTGGAAGTGTGGTGGAGTATGTGGCTAATCCTTCAGAATCAGCACTAAATTCACATTTAACAGTTTTTATGTAGAAATGCAAGTGACATAAATGTTGGAAATAATAAAACTGTCCTCTGACTAAAATCAAGTTTTTTGAGTTCTTGTGATGAAAAGTAGTGTAAGAATCTATTGCTAAACGTGGAGATCCAGACAAAAGAGGAACCTTTTGATTTGCTCAAATCTCGTCACATTAACCCATTTACAACTTTTCGCATTTTGTCCAATCCATTCCCACAACAGTACATTACATCACATTTTTGTGACGTCATTTGTTAAACGTAATTTTTGTGACGTCATTTTTGGACGTCGTAATTGTGACAGTGCACAGACGGACGTACAGATAGGAAGAGTGAAAACATAAAGTAGCTATCGCTACTTAATAATGTCTTCGTGATGAGTGTTAGAAGTTTTTCTGAGGAATGAACCAGCAAAATAAAGGGTTCTTGAAATTATTTGGGCAATAACTAAAGCTGAAACAAAAATGAAAGTACGTAACATGTGTGTAGTATGCACATCGCACACCAACACGTAGACAATTTACTCTGATTGGTTCTGCTGAAAATACGAAATCCACCAAAATTTTACTTAAGGAGAAAACAAACGAGCAATTTGAATTGTCGATCTAAGCAATTCTGTAACATAAGAATCATCGAAATACGACGAATTTGCAATTTTGATGAAAATACGCGTGTGTCTTGCCAGGAAAATCGCAATTAATTGATGCGAATTAAAAAACTTTCTAACTTTCCGAAATCGGTGTTGACAGTTGTCGATTCTGAACATTGATCGAAATACAACGAAATTGCTCATCCCAGCAATAATTTATCGTTTGTTTTCTGCTTTAGTCCACCTAAACTTACAAACACTGTTTACACTACACTGTTAATTTTTTGTCAAAGACTGTCAGTCTACACTTAATATGTAATTCGTCCATTCTTATTGGCAAAGAAAGTTTTAATCTGCCCAGCATAAAATGTGGCAAATATGATAAATGACGACAAATAAGAATTACCCAAATAATGAAAATAATTGTATGATAGTATTATCTTTAGTGTAGGTCTTTCAACGCTCTGCAGTCAATGCCCTTGCGCTATTTGGTCCAGCGATGACGCAACGATCAGCAGTTTTATGACAGAAATAGTATGTTATTGACATGAGTGAAATCGATCGGTCGAAAAGAATTACTTGCTCCGTGAAAATTCTTAGGAAGACGAAAAGGAGTCTTATGAGTTTACCAGGACGTTTGAAACCACCCCAATTACGGCCGGGGAGTAGAGGAGGGGGGGGGGAGCATCGATCATGGTCCTTAGATGACCAATCAGCAATAAAAACGTTGTCCGTCCGTCCGTCTGTCGCGGCGATAACTTGAGTAAAATTCAACCGATTTTCAAAAACTTTTTTTTCCTTGAAAGGTAATTAAAAAATCTTTTATTGAATTGAGTCTGGGCACTGTCAGCTCAAGGGCCGCCGAGTTAGGGCCGTTTAAGTGGTTTTTGTTCTTCTGTACATAACTCGAGTAAATCTATTCCGACGTTTTTTAATTTTGAGCTTTTGGACTAGGCCAGGGCCCTGAAACTAGGGCAAAACATGTTTTTTCTACATAAATCGGGTAAATCTTCTCCGATTTTCAAAAATCTTTTTTTCCCTAAAAGACAAACATAAAATAATAACGGGATTGAATTTGGGCAAAATCGGTAGAAAACTTTCGAAGTTACGGTCGAAAATAGAGATGAGCGGGTTGCCCAAAACTTCGAAAAACTCGGGTTTTGAAAATTTTAATCGGGTTGGGTTGGTCCGGGTCGGGTTGTTACATCATTTTATTCGGGTCCTGATCATTTATTTATTTTTTTTTAAATAGAACTTTTTATTTCCCAGTTCTTAGGAGTGTGATAACAATAAATTTTTAATTTAGCCTAATTTTGTATGAAAAATCTTATTCTAAATAAATGTACCAAAAAAAATAACTTTTGAGTTTTTTCCCCACGCCCCTCCCACTCCAAATTATTTAAAAAAAAACAACGTCGCAGCAGCTTTCCAACGAGCCCACACACATCAAAATCGGTTGAAAATTGGCTGAGATATCGAGGTTTGAAAATGACATTTTTGTATGGAGAATAAATTTTTCTATTGTTCTCATCATTATGGAAACTTTTTTTCTGAGCTGTCGGTTTCTATCTATCTATCTATGTTCTATCTATTAATAATTTTCGATCTCGAGAACTAGACAGCCGATCTTCCTGAAATTTTCAGGGAACGTCAGTCTCGGCCCCAAATGAAAAATTTCATATGCCGCTTTTCCGGGAAAATTCTGGAAAAGCCGTGGCATGTGGAAAAGTGGTCAATTTTGAGGGTTTTTTAGATAATGCTCGGAGTTTTCGAATTTTAGCTTCGGGGTGACAATAGCTCGAGAGTTGGTTTCTTGGTGAAAGTTATAGAGTTTGGTCAGGGGAATTTTTTGGGATAATAAGAAAATGGCTGCCAGCTGTCATAGCGGCGCCATCTTGGATTTTCGTTTATGCTTTTTCGCTTTTCGAATTTTAGCTCCAGAATGACACTACTTAGAGAGAAGGTTTCTTCTAGAAAGTTATAGAGTTTCATCAGGAGAATTTTTTGGTATCATTAGAAAATGGCTGCCAACTGTCAAAGTGACGCCATCATGGATTTTTTGCTGAATTCTGTACACGAATACCTAGACAGTTGGTTTCTTCAGGAAAGTTATATGAATCAGTGGGAAGAATTGGTGACACGAAGTGTTCCGAAGGTAGCCGAAGGTGACATGAAGTGTTCCGAAGGTGACACGAAGTGTTCCGAAGGAAGGCGAAGGTGACACAAAGTATTCCGAAGGTAGCCGAAGGTGATACGAAGTGTTCCGATGGTAGCTGAAGGTGTTGGAGAACAATTTTTTTGTATAAAATTTTTTTTGGAGAAAATTTTTTTTTGTATAAAATTTTTTTCGGAGAAAATTTTTTTTTGAGAAAAATTTTTTTCAGAGAAAGATTTTTTTGAAGAAATGTTTTTTTCGGAGAAAACTTTTTTTGGAGAAAATTTTTTTCGAAGACAATTTTTTTCGAGAAATTTTTTTTTTAAGAAAACTTTCTTTTCTGAGAAATTTTTTTTTCAAAAATGAAATTTTTTCAAAATAGAAAAAAAATAGAAGTTTTTTTTCAAAAAATAGAAATTTTTTTTCAAAAAATAGAAATTTTTTTTCAAAAAATAGAAATTTTTTTTCAAAAAATAGAAATTTCTTCAACTGAAAACTTCCAAAACGACTGATATCACAACAAAAACCTCTTAAAAGGTAAAGTGTGACGCAGTCCGAAAGTTCGCTTCCTAAATTAATGATATCGCTTGAGGTGACGCTATCGCTGATAATACGCAGAAGTTTGTTTGAATGGAACCTTGTGTTCAAAGTTTTAATTTCCTGAAAAAATTACAGCGCTTTGTTTAAAACGAAATTACGTTGTGTCAAAAAAATTGCGTCACAAATGCCGGACCGAACGACGAAATAATTTTTCAGTACCTTCAGTTTTTGCGCTGCCCAATATAATATTTCATGCCACTCACAGGCAGGTATCTCACGGACTGAAGGCACTGCTCATAATACCCTGTATCATTTTGCTTTTGCACTATGTTTTCGATTAGTGGGTTGTCTGACGCCATTAGGTTGCCTACAAATCTTTTACAGAGGCCAAACAAATATGCGTCTACCGGTAATCGGTTGTTCGTAAGAAACGGAATTCCTAACATACTTGAAATTTTCACGAGTTCTCACAATCCCGTAGAACTGCCGGAGACATTTACGCTCAAAAACCCTGATTTTTTCCATTTGAGTCTTTGGAGAGTTGAACCAAGAAGGTCAATATCGGCCGTATAACACAGACCTTTAACGTCCGTGTTGCTATTATCGCTCATGACCGGATATAGTAGAGATTTCGCTGCTTAACCCTTATCAATAACATATTTGATATGTTCGCTGAATTTCCAGAGATGAGTGAAGATTACCCCAAGATATTTCACTTTTCTCTTTTTAGGCACAGGACTTGAATCATAATAAATTTGTAGTGAGTTGTACAGTTAGGAGCGAGGCATACACCACGGTAATTAGTGACATCACTCTTCTTGCCTGACTTAAATACTGGAGTTAAGTGACCCATTTTCCAGCGATCAGGGTAGTGACATTCCATTAATGACTTCGAGTAAATCATCACTAGTGGATGGGACAGTTCATCTGCACATTCACGGAGGAACAGGGGAGCCATCTTATCTGGGCTAATACCTGGGTGATCTGGGTGATCGCGATGTTTGTGAACCCAATATCGTCTCTACTGTTAATGAACGAGATCAGTTCAACCATCTCTCTGTCATCATCGGGGTATCGCTTGCATACGGAAGCAAAATATTTGGCAAACAAGTTTCATTTTTCAGGGTCATTCGTTGCAACTTCATCGCCAAGTGTCATTTTACCAGGTAGGATGCTTTTCTTGTATTCTGAATTGATGTAGTAGTTCCAGAACTTTGTTGGCTGTTTCTTATAGGTAGATGCGAGATCACGCAGAAAGGTGTTATACAGATCTTTCAAATATATTCTTAACAGCAATGAATGAAGAGTTATCTGCATTTTTCGGGTCAATGGCAGATCGGTTGAGAAACTTTTTATACTCACGGTGTCGAGAGCCTTTTCAGAATCGAGAAACACCGCGACTGTGAATTTTCGTTCGTTTAGAGCCTGAGTGATGTCCTCTGACAGCGTTAGGAGCGCATCATTCGATGAGTGGAACGGCTGAAAACCGAATTGATATTCATTTGCCAAACCCTTGCTGTCCAGTTCGGACCTAATCCAGTTCAAAATTAATTTCTCGAAAAGTTTGCTCCGGTTCGATAGTAAAGAAATCGGCCAGTAACTGTTCACTTCGTAAGGAAGCTTGTTTGGTTTTCGAATAGGTATGACATTTGCCAGTTTCCATACCTCTGGAAGTTAAGGCAAATGTTGAAGATTATGCACAAAACTTTGATAGCTACCGGTGGGAGCTTCTTAATGACCGCGTTTGGGATATTGTCGAAACTGGACGATTTTTTATTCTTGAATCGTCTGATCAATTCCTTTAACAATTCGGGAGAGGTCAGAGGCGCCGAGTTTGACTTTCGAGTGGGGGGCAAGGGGCAACACTACTTTTTGAGAATTCGATTAGGAAGTGATGTGTTTGTCCCTGTATTCTCAACATTGAGACTTGCAGCATTGTCCTGCGACCTATCTTTAGGCATTAATGACAAGAATAGGTATTAATTTCTTTAATCGCGAGCGAAGCGAGCGAAAAATTTTGCTTTTTATAAACGAGTAGCTTACACGGAGCTTCCTCCTTAAATATTCAAAGTAATCTATGTGATTGATTCTTGTCGATAAAACAAGCGAATCTACAAATTGGTGAATTTCCTCTGTTGTTATGCTATTTCCTAGGCTCTGTGAAATCAACTCTGCTTTCCTGCTATATTGGCAAAAAGAATATTCAAATAGGTCAGCATACAAATTAGGAAGAGTAGTGTAATTCAATTTTATTATTAAAGTTATTAAATTTGTAGCGCCGCAGGCAAAAATTTCAAGAGTTGAAAACGTTTCTTAGTGTATTTTTTTGGTTAAAAAAAATTGTTAGCATACGAGGGGCACCCTAAAAGTTTCGGGAATCGGCTATATCGGCTCGTGTAAACTTTTCGCCAATTTACACAAAAATTAAATTGGTCTTTCCTGATTTAAAAATGATGATCAAAATGAAAATCGATCGTAGCAGTCAAAAGATACAACAATTCCAAAAAGTCATTGCAGAGAAAAAATGGATTTATCACGTGAAAATTTTAGAGCCATGATTTTCTACGACTTTAAGTCTGGCTTGACTCTCAAATTGTGTATTGATCGTTTGCAAAAAGCATTTGGAGATGAGGCCCCATCCAAGACCACTGTTTATCGGTGGTTCGCTGAGTTTGAATCGGGACGCACTTACCTCAGTGACGACTTTCGTGAAGGTCGACCTTCCACAGCCATCACCGATGGAAACATTGACCATGTCCGGAACATGATTGAAGCCGATCGACATGTGACCTATGCTGAGATAGCTGCATCCCTTGGGATCGGGAAAAGTCAAATACAAACAATTTTACACGAACATTTACGCACACGGAAGCTTTGTTCTCGGTGGATCCCACACAAATTGACAGACGACCAAAAGGAGGCTCGTGTGAAATGGTGCCGAGATTCTCTCAAAAAATTCGACAATGGGGCTTCTGATTCAGTATATAGCATCGTAACAGGTGACGAAAGTTGGATTTACAGCTATGATCCCCAAACAAAACAGCAATCCACCGTTTGGGTGTTTCAAAATGAAGATTTACCAACAAAGGTAATTCGCGCTCGAAGCGTCGCCAAGAAAATGGTCGCTACTTTCTTCAGGAAATGTGGTCATGTGGCTACTGTACCACTTGAGGATCGTAAAACAATCAATTCAGAGTGGTATACTACGATTTGTTTGCCAAAAGTATTTGAAGAACTACGTGGAAAGAGTCGAAATCGCAAGATCGTCCTCCACCGTGATAATGCAAGCTCCCACACAAGTGCTCTGACCACGACGTTCTTGGAGAAGGAAAAAATCAATTTGATGCTGCATCCACCCTACAGTCCCGCCTTGGCACCGTGTGACTTTTATTTGTTTTCGAGTGTCAAGAATAAGTTGCGTGGGAAGCGATTTTTATCTGCGGAAGCTGCTGTCGAGGCATATGAACAAGAAGTGGCCCAAATCCCAACTTCCGAATGGACTCGATGTTTCGAAAACTGGTTTTTAAGGATGAGAAAGTGTATAGATTGTAATTGTGATTATTTTGAGAAGCAATAAAATCGTTTTATAGCCGATTCCCGAAATTTTTAGGGTGCCCTAAAGATCATAATTTTTCCATTAGTATCTTTCAAACAAATTATACTAGAAAGTTATGAAACAACACTCTCTTTCAACTTAGAAAGTACTGAAATTAATTTCAATTTTTGCATTTGGTATTTTTTTGGCATCTAAAAAATTTGTTAGCAAAATTTACTAAGAAATATTTATTAAACACACGATAGTGTCGCCGAAAGACTAAACGTCAATGTTATATGAACATTACGTTCACGTTCAGTTTTTCGGCAACACTGTCGTGTGGTCAACAAATATTTCTTAGCAAATTTTGCTAAAAACTTTTTTAGAAGCCACAAAAATTGTGAAATTGAAATTAATTTAAGTACTTTCTAAGTAGGAAGTCAATGAGAGCGCTGGACTTATGTGCGAATATTGAGTCAGAAAAATTAAAGAAGTCGTTTCCAACATGCCCATAATCATATCGGTGATTTGTATAAGTCTGATTGTTGTAATAAAAAACTGGACAAGACAGATGTTTTGAGTAAGGTCCAAGCGCATAAAACGTTCTTGCACTTCTTAGTAATGAAAATATTTTAACTAAGAGCCACGCAATTCAAGATATTCTAAATAATTGAGTTTATATTTCTTTAGTAAGAGTGTTGATTCTTTCCGTTTGAATAATTTGAAAATCAAGGGGGGGCTACGCCCCCCCTTGGTTTTATAAGGGGGCGGCCGCCCCCATTGCCCCCACTAGTCGGCGCCACTGGGAGAGGTAAAGTGTTCAGGGATAGGCTTAATTGCATCGGACGTGAATCCGCGTTTGAAAGTTAACACGGGGATTCCAGAGAGATCGTCATCGTTCGTATCCTTGAACCACTGATCCACAGTGTGGTTTATGTTTGTGGTAAATTCCACGTTTCCTAGACCCGGTTTTGCTCATGTATAGCCTGATAGTGTTTAGCAAAAATTATCTCTTTATCGCGATCGTTGCAGATTTGAATCGAGTCTGCCCCCCTAATATTTGGTATCTTCTCATTATGTCCTACAACCTAAAGCCGTTTTAACATTCGAAAAGAGCTGGGAATCCTTTTTGATGTTCGATATTCTGGTCTTGAAGTCCGCGGTGTAGAGCGTGCTTATTGGATTTCTAGCCATAACGTCCAAGCGTTTTATCTCTGATTTAATTCTATTATATTTTGGATTTTCCCTATTGCCAGTAGAAAGTAGCGTCCTTTCCAGCTACGCGTTAAGTGCATGCTTTTTATTTAACATACTTTTAGCCATAGGAGAGAGATCGACCTGCTTGAAATTCCCGATTTTGAACTTAGGAATCATGTTGCTTAGCCTTTCCAACGAGTCATCGATCTCAAATTGGTTTAGGTTCCTACAGTTGTCAACGCTGAAAACTGAGAGCTGTTCGTTCAGGGAACGACGGAAGCGCTCCCAGTCAGTCGACTTATAGCTAGCTATACATTAACTTCGCGACCGCTTTCTGCACAAAGGGACGGAGAACTCCATCAGTGTTCAAATTCACTACTAGTCCGGGATCAAAAGCTTTCAAGTACTGATCGCAATGCGCGCTCATGAACCATATAGAAATCTATAAAACTATCTAAATGTGTAGGGATCATTCGGGCTTTAAAGGTTCCACCGCTACGACAAAAGCGCCAAATCCCATCATCTAGATCCCCATTTGTCGATGTTTGCATGGAGATGAAATGATCTAGTATACGTGCAAATTAAAATTGACGCCCTTTAATGAATTATACGACAAATGAAAACACGACGTATTCGCTACAGTTCGTTACAATTCACTACAGTTCGTTACACTACACTACAATTTGCTACAGTTTGCTACACTTCACTACAGTTTGATACACTTCACCACGATTAGTATGTACATACACTTAACTACGGTTTCTTTTGTAGTCTTACTCGTACGGGGCATTATCCCCAGCCGCCTGCTATCGTGTACTCTGCGCGCCTGCTATCGTGTATGGTTATGGTCGATCCTGTCATCTGTTACAATCGTTGATCCATCTGTATCAATCTATTTCCTCATCCGTTCCATCATTAATGCATCATCCAGTGTTGAAGGCAAAAAGCGAGAGCAATGATGTAGTGAGGTGTTAGAAAACGTTTGGAGAAGCTAATTTAGAGCTCAAATAAGAAACATGATTTTAAAATAGAAATATTTTATTTTCCATCAATCATTTACTGATTCATTCGACTATGTCAGTCTCTCATTGATTTGAACATAAACAACTAATTTACTAAATATCACACATTATTTTAGTTATTTATAATTACATTGTAACAGCGAGATAATAAATAATGTTGAAAATGGCTACAGGACGAATTCCTTTCGAAAGGAACATCGACGGAACGTTTAACAAGTAATCACGAGATTACCTTGAAACCCTTTTGGTTTATTTCAGGTGGAAGTGGTCGATTAAAACATAAAAAGAACACAAGACACAAATCATTAGTTAGCTTCATCAGCATCCGATGTTTGTTCTGCCAATGCATGACTTTGTCGTACAAGTTTCTTTAATTCTTCTTTCTTTTCTCTGCGGAAAAATCCGAACTGAAATGAAAAAATTATTTTTTTAACTTAACAGAAACGTCAAAACTACTGTAAAATTACTAATGGTGAAATCAAGATGGCCTTTTCTTGGCCCCACTGATTTCAATTTTAAAGATTGGTGAGCATACACTGAAACCGAAGAATGGTCACAAATCCGATTGACCAAAATGCGGATTCTTTGAGGGAATAACAGCGGAGTTGAGACGTATTAGACTCACGAGAGTGTTCAAATGACGGCGCTAATATGACGTGACAATGGTAGAGGCACAACTAGTGTAAGATTTTAGGATTAATGCGGAGTCGGCTTATGTCAAAGTCACTGAATTTCGTATACTTAGACATAAAGTCGATGCCGCACTACAACCATGGATTTCTAACGCTGTTTTCGAGGTTTCCAAAATTTCGTTTTATTATTTAGAAATCAGCTTTATCTTCCGAAATACTTCAACGTATGTGAAATATAATGAAACAAATTATGATCGTTAAGATTCGTGTTGAGGGCGCGCTCATAATTTGTTAGATCGACTTGGTCGAAACTTAAAATATAGTTCAAAGAACTAAGTGCCCATAGAAATATTGTAAAAAAATTCTAAAATTCTTCAGTTAATTAGTGCTCGTTCAACACTACTTGTAGGGGCAAGCTCGTAAGTTTCACGGTGGGGTCCAATACCTCAGCAGGTGCAAGAGCTGTAGCGTTCTGTCTGCATCCGGAGCGTCTTTCATGATGAAACGTTTGCAGCTCTGATGGAGTCGCCTGTCACGACATCTAGGCTAGTTAAGTTAAATTGACAAAGAAAATCCTTGAAAATCAAACAACAATAGTTTTCTTTCATCATTGGAAATAAAAAAAAACCTTTGAAGATTTTCTTTAAGAAAAACCTTTTGCACTCAAAATACACGATCATCTACCCCTCGGCGTTATAGATTGTTGACCCATCCCACACTTGACATTCGTAAGCGCTGAAAAAGTTCGTAGGGTTGGAGTTTGCTGATCGTTGGAGCGTTTACGAAGAAGGAGTGCACATATAGGTCAGGAAATTGCTTGGCATACACCGAAGTCGCATACGGCATGTGGTGGGACCGATTACCGGGAATCGCCTGGCGAAGATGGGACTCTCTTATCATCCCAGTTGTAATTTTTTTTCGCCGAAAATTTTTTTTCGACAAGAATTTTTTTCGCCGCAAATGTTTTTTCGCCTAAATTTTTTTTCGCCAGAAATTTTTTTCGTCGAAATTTTCTTTCGCTGAAATTTTTTTCGCCGAAATCTTCTTTCGCTGAAATTTTCATTTCGACAGAATTTTTTTTCGCTGAAATTTTTTTCGCCGAAATCTTCTTTCGCTGAAATTTTCATTTCGACAGAAATTTTTTTTCGACAGAATTTTTTTTCGCCGGAAAATTTTTTTTTGCCTGAATATTTTTCTGCCGGCATTTTTTTTTTAACTTATTTTCTGTTTTCTTCCAAAACTACTGATATCACAACAAAAACTCTTTTTGAAAGGGAAACGTGACGCAATTCCTCGTCTCTTCTTCCAAAACAACTGATATCAATTTGAATGACGCTTATAGCTTTGGAACGCAAAAAATTCTTTTGAAATATTTTCATTTTCGATTAAAGAACTGTGTCACAAATGCCGGCCAGATTTGACACGAAAAAAAATTAAGGTTTGCGAGATGTGTGGAGTACGGGTAGCCACATTTTTGGCGTGCGAAATCTGAAAACGCAGAAAAATTTTTACGTTCGGAGGGTCCGGCATGAAAATATTTCAAAAGAATTTTTGGCGTTCCGAAGCTGTTAGCGCCACTTAAATTGATATCAGTTGTTTTGGAAGAAGGGACGAGGACTTGCGTCACGTTTCCCTTTTAAAAAGGGATTTTGTTGTGATGAAAAATTATCTGAATTATTTTAATAGGGAAATGATTAGAGATTACCGAGAAATTTTGAATATTTGTGAAGTTAACGCAACCATCGACACTTACCCTATAGAGAGCGTATGTGATTAAGACAAGTGTCAGTAATCCTCCCAAAACTGAAACGACAAACACCCATATTGGTGTCTCGAACGTCCTGTATTTTGAAATAATTGTGTACGCATGCGACTGTACCACGTGCATAGTTTTCCTAAAAAAAGTTGGGTTTGAAATTCTTTAAAATTTTTCCTTTTTTTTTCTTGAGTTACCCTTCCTCATCATCATTTCGTAACACTTCAATGGATGGCCGAATAACAAAGATGTCACGTTTGTCGTTGACAATTTTATCGATTTTATTAAGATCCACACTGAAGTTCAATTGAATCAGAATTGGTGTATTGCCGACTTGGAAATTATTGACTGAAAATTTGGCTTGCACACAAAGACTTGCTTCCGAATCGTAGCAGTCAAATATTATCGTTCGATTCGGAGGTAGGCTGGTCAAAATGACGTCATCGTGATTCGAAACGCTTCGTCGGTTCACATCGTGACCATCTAGAATTGACCTTGTGTATCTGTTGTAATAACGGGAAGATCCTTCGTATTTGTTTGCACTTCGTCTACGACGAGTATGTGCAATAATCAGTGAATTGTCATCTGCAAACGAAAAGAAAAACATTTACTCATTGCTTACACTTTCGAGAAAAAAACAAGAAACAAACCAGTCACAACACCGCCACTGAGGTCAATTTCGGCTCCGATTTTGGAAGGATCGTAATCCATTCCATTCATATTTTCCACAACGACCGTTGAATGAGACGACGATTCGATTGCATTTTGGAACAAAATTGTGTTGTTTTGCGACCATTCAATGTCATATTCCTGGTTGTTGTACTGACTCTGTGGAATGTGGAACGTAAATGAGTAAATTACAACAAAATGAACAAACGGCTCGGAATTACCTTCACCGAAATGTTGGAAAACGCAATCACGTCAGTTCGGATCAAGGTGTAACTGTCTTGGTATGAAATGGGAATCGACAGGATGATATCAACGTGTCTGAGGTATGTGGGACCATTATTTCTTATCTACAAATCATAAAGTTGTACAAAAATTGAATTTGCAAAACAGAAAATTACCTCAAAAATGTGGGAAATATTCTCCAATTTGAGTCCGTCTAGCAGACTGAGAACTGGTTTGTTTGACTTTCTAAAAAGTGACAAGGAAATAAAATCAAAAACATCTTCAAATATAAATTTTCGAATCCTTACCCTGATATTTCGATATCACTAAACTCCGCTAAGGGAATGACGGTGTTGACGTGATTGTCGCTTTCATTACTTTCATCGCCTGTACTGAATGCATTCGCTTTGACGACCAATTGTGTTCCTTCGAGTTTGGTGGTATCTAAGGAAATCTTCAAGGTCCCTACGTCACCTTTATACAATGGGCTCCCATTGTTGATATCGCAAAGAAGTTGCTTGTTGTCAAGTTTGCAACTCGACGGGATCTTCATGTAGCTAACCAATTCGAAAATCGTAACGTTAATTTGGGCAAGGTACGCAGTTTCGCCAAAATTTTCGATTGTATAAATCAAAGTTATGCCTTTGGTACTTCCCAGGATGTATGGAACACTGAAGAAGGGAAGAATTTTATAATCGAATTTAAGTTGGAGCATTGCAAGTCCACTTACGGTCCCAGAATTTCACTGGACAATTTCAAGTCTGCCACACATTTAGCGTTTACACAGCCGGTGCTAAACACGATTTTATTTCGTGCCACTTTCGAGTCGAACGGATTTACTGCTACGCAGTTCGAACAAAACTCTGAAAAACGTTTACAATCATTACGTCGATGTTTTTTAGACGCACAGAGGCATCAAGGTCTAAAGTTCTTCCACCTGTAAACATAAATTTTCCCAACAACCTTTCCTCTTCGAAAAATTCGGCCTCTTACTCCAACTCATTTCAGAAACCTCAAAATCATTAATCAGATACCCGCTTCCTTCCTGTTGAAATGTTTGTGCTTTGCATCGATTTGCAACAGGCAATATGATGCCGTTGGCGCCATCCCTTCATATTCATAGCTAAATATACGGCCAAATATGAAACTAGAGTTCTTTTATCACTGGCGCCATCCATTGTTTTCAAAGCTTTATACAAGAAATAAAATGACCAATACCAGGGGTTATTATTAGTGAAACTCATGAAACATAGTTTTTCGAAGTTTCACTAAATTTCCCAAAGTTTTCCGAAGTTTCACTAAGTTTCCCGAAGTTTTACTAAGTTTCGCAAAGTTTTCCGAAGTTTCCCAAAGTTTTCCGAAGTTTCCCAAAGTTTCACTAAGTTTTCCAAAGTTTCCCAAAGTTTCAGTAAGTTTCCCAAAATTTCCCGAAGTTTTACTAAGTTTTCCGAAGTTTCACTAAGTTTCCCGAAGTTACACGAAGTTTTACGAAGTTTCACGAGGTTTCACTAAGTTTCCCGAAGTTTCATTAAGTTTCCTGAAGTTTCACTAAGTTTGTCAAAGTTTTCCGAAGTTTCCAGAAGTTTCCTGAAGTTTCACTAAGTTTCCCGAAGTTTCCCAGTTTCACGAAGTTTCCAGAAGTTTCACTAAGTTTCAACAAGTTTCCCGAAGTTTCGCTAAGTTTCCCGAAGTTTCACTAAGTTTACCGAAGTTTTAGTAAGTTTCCCAAAGTTTTCCGAAGTTTCACCAAGTTTCCCAAAGTTTCCCGAAGTTTCATTAAGTTTCTCAAAGTTTCCAGAAGTTTCACTAAGTTTCCCGAAGTTTCACTAAGTTTCCCAAAGTTTCACTAAGTTTCTCAAAGTTTCCCGACGTTTCCAGAAGTTTCACTAAGTTTTAACAAGTTTCGCTAAGTTTTCCGAAGTTTTACTAAGTTTCCCTAAGTTTCACTAAGTTTTCCGAAGTTTTACTAAGTTTCGCAAAGTTTTCCGAAGTTTCCCGAAGTTTTACTAAGTTTTCCATAGTTTCACTAAGTTTCCCGAAGTTTTCCGAAGTTTTACTAAGTTTCCCGAAGTTTCACTAAGTTTTCCGAAGTTTCCCAAAGTTTCTCAAAGTTTCCCGAAGTTTCCAGAAGTTTCATTAAGTTTCCCGAAGTTTCCCAAAGTTTCACTAAGTTTCTCAAAGTTTCCCGACGTTTCACGAAGTTTCTAGAAGTTTCACTAAGTTTCCCGAAGTTTCAACAAGTTTCACTAATAATCGGTCCTGACCAATACTGCCCACCGCATTCTCCACTTTCCTCCTTTCCTCAATTTCCCTCACTAACCTACCATTTTCTCCATAAAAGCCGCTCCTACCACTGTTTGTTGAAGTGGTGGCTCACACAACCCTTTTGTCTACATAAGGTGAATAAGAAGATCTTTCCGACTAGAGGGTGGAAAATTGTGATATTTGACTTACCACTACTGTCAGGCGCAATGTCCAACACGCTATGTTGCATTTCCAAGTCAATCGGCTTGAATATATCAGCGACGGAAAACTTCACAGTCGCATCATACTCTCGGCATTGTTCGACTTCTAATGCTGTCGTATTGAATGTCATTTGATTCGTTTGATCGGGAAAATGTGCTCTGCCGAATTGTGGATCGACTTTAATTACGATGTTCATTTCTGAAAAATGAGACACATTCGTTGGTTGGAAATATACAACGTCGACTTTCCACCTACTTGTCGGATCCATTAGTTTGTACTTTGATTCTAGTGACCAGCACACTTTGAAGTTAAAGGACGTGTCCGATGTCTTCAGCTCTTTGCTCAAAGGTTGAACGTTTGCAATGACTTTGACAACCGGATAGCTTCGGTAAACGTACACCGCTTCAGCGTTAGGTGCTCCAACAGCCAAATCTGTTTAGAAAATCATTTTTCTCAATATCTTTCTCATTTGGTAAGGAGGTTTCTCATACCCAAATAGTTGTTTTGATCAATGTCCGATCCCTTTGATAAACTATGTCCAAACATATGAGGAGTAAATGGGGCAACATTTCCATTGAAGGGAGCTGAAAGTTTCTGGCTCGGTTTAGTGATTATACCGTTTGCACTGCCCAGGTAAATATAAACGGCTCCATTGTCTTCATAGGGGGCGCCAATAGCAATGTCTACGGAATTGTCGATTATTATCAGTGATATGTTTTACTGGCGGATCAGAAGGTAATACGGAGACGAAAATTAAGGCAAAGCTGAGACAGTGGCGAGTTGTTTAATTACACATTTCTTTCAAGTTTGCGTTCTAGAACTATCAATTTTTTGGCCAAAGGGTTCTTCTATAAATTACGGAACGGCTTTTTAGTGTTACAATTTTATATGTCGACTATTAGGAGCACGTCGCAAAAATGTGAACTGTCAAATTTGCGACGTTTTATTTAGATCAAAATCCTTCGTAAATAGCAAATTATTCAAAATTATAACTTATGTACTATGAAAGGATGACACTTGAACGAATTAAGGTATGAAGGTACAAATTTGCTCTGAAATAACATCGCAAACGAGTTTGGAATGCGATGATTTTTCAGAGCAACTTTCGACCTTCACACTCAAAACTTGTGAATTCTGATTCATCGATTATTTGTTTTAGAGTCATCCTCTCATAGTTTACATGAGCATAATTTTAAATACTTTGTTAGTTACGCAAAAGAAAACATCGTAAATTTGACAGTTCAAATTTTTGCGACGTGCTGACTAATGCAAAGAAAGTTGCTCTGAATAATTGAAAAATCATCGCATTGCAGTTCGTTTGCGATGTTATTTCAGACCAAATTTGTACCTTCATACTTCAAACTTATTGAGTTCTGATTCATCTATTCATTTGTCTAAAAGTTATCTTCTCACAGTACATGAGCTATAATTTTGAATAATTTGTTATTTATGCAGTATTCTAAAAAAACATCGCAAATTTGACAGTTCACTTTGTTCTTTAGAGGATGACTCTTATGCAGTATAGACGAATCAGAATTCAAAAAGGTTAAATATGAAGGTAAAAATAACATCGCATATGAACGTAGAATGCGACGATTTTGTAGAGCAAGTTTCGACCTTCATACTCAACCTTTTCGATTTCTGATTCATCTATTATACGTGTAAGAGTCATCCTCTCACAGTATATGAGCTATAATTTTGAATAATTTAATATTTACGAGGATTCTAAGAAAACATCGCAAATTTGACAGTTCACATTTTCGCAACGTGCTCTTTAGTACAGGACTATGGCGATCAGACCTCAAGCCTATTTGTCATCTACCAGCAAACATTTTTTTTACGATTTGCGGTGTGAAGAGCTCTTTGACCGTTTGCCCAAAAACGATGCAGTAAATTCCCAATAACAATTTTCCACTTACCTCTATATCCATCCTGATTTATGTCCCCTAATCTACACACGCTGCTACCAAATCTTCCTCCACTCTCATAGTCCGATACCAACACACTTTGCAAATCAAAATTGGAACTCCACCTTCCCGGGGTTGACTCGCCCAAATTTTGATAAATGTAAACGGCCCCATTTTCGAAACTATTTGCTTTACTGTGGAATGGCGCACAAATAGCCAAATCGTAAAATCCGTCATTATTAAAATCATCAGCTGCAAGAGCATAACCAAAATATTCGCCCATTTGGAATGAGGGGAAAGTGTAGTATTTTTTGATTGTCTTTTCCGTGGTAAAATGGTCAACGATGTCGAAAATGTACACCTCGCCCTGTTGAAAGTTAGCTTGAGGCGCGCTAGCTACGTATAAAATCTTTTGCGAATCGGAGCCCTCAAAGTATCCCGATGCCAACGCATAGCCAAAGTATGAATCGTCGTCCTGATCCCAATGCGACGGATTGGGGACATCGATGTCAAAGTCGAATACATTCCGTTTTTGAATTGATTGTTTTTGCATATTGTCTCGTCGACTTAGTCCACCCAAATCGTCATATGTTTTTGATTTATACCGAATGACAGTTCCTTTCCAGGAGAATACGCCTGGAGCTCCGATCAGGATCTCCTCATCATTTTCTGTGATATGAACACTTAAACCCTGTTCTCCGTACATGTAGTAGTAGTATCTTTGCTTGTCGATGGCTTTCTGTTGCTTATCTATTGATGAAATTCTATTGTTAAAATGTGTTTGGTTCTCACCTGTGCGCCAGTGCCTTCATTCTCCTTCATTACAAAGGTCTACGAAATAGACTACTTCGCGGAATGAAACGCTAACACTTGCTTTTTGAGTTTTGTTTGTAACCGTCACTAGCACACACAATACAGTTCATACCACACGGAAGTGAAAGCGTTTTATTCCACTCATTGTTCTCAGGCTGAATTCAGCAAAACAATTTTCACGAAAAACTCTGCCGAAATTGTTTCCATTATTGGTGACAGCACTGAGCGGATTCTACTTTTACGATAAAAAGATTTGTCCGAAAATTTCTTGGAACAATTTTTTAGACCATTTTGTAAAGAATAAGAGGACTCGGCGCACTGATCTAGTTTTCTCTATTCGCCATACCTCGAACTCTCAACGGAGCAATTTTTTGTACATTAACAGGAGTGGCTTCGACGGTATTTGGTGTCCAGTAACATAGACCATGCATTAGGTAATTGTTTGTTAAATCTGCTATCATTCTCGGAGCACAGACCTTTAACCAATAATTTCAATAAAGTCTCTTAGAGAAATTAACAACAAATCGGTGTACTTACAACAAACCGTTCAGCATCCATTGAATTGCCATCCATTGACGCTCCCAGCCATTGATTATCTTTCCTCTCACTATTGTACGTGAAGAAATTGTTTTCGTTGTTAATGTTCCCCAAATTGTCGAAAACGTATGGTTCACACGTTGACGATTGAAACGAGCATTTATAAATAGCCCCAGTTTCGTTTATCTTTCGTTGCATTTCCAATGAAGATTGTGCCCTTGGTGCTCCAACCATCACACTGTAATTTTCAACAAAATAGGTTTTAGTTACTTTGAATTTGATTAAGTGTTGAGGCTTGTGTTGTAGAATGTTTTGATGCGGGAGGTTAATAGAAACACAATTTTTGATAAATTGAAGTAGAATTTTCTCCACGTTGGTATCCCACCGTGTACGTTTCAATTAAGAATCTTCATTATAGTTGATTTGGGGTCGTTCACAAATACCGTGCCCGATAACAGCCGAACTAATTGACATTTTTTCACTTTCGGCTCTAATATGAAGCATCCAAAACTTAATTCGTTATTCGAAAAAGCACTTTCGACTCTTGTCTTATGACGTAAACAACTATTCATTACACTGACTCTCCGACTACGAAAAATGTTACTTCCGCTTCCCAAATGGGATGCGAAAAATACAGCTCTCAGTCAGCATAGGCATTGAAAGTACTTTCGCCCCTCTAAATGGATTAGGCGCCTTGTTTTATGTTTGTCCGTTTTCAGTTATGAAAGCATGGATAACGCCACTTGAGAAAAGCGGATAGTTCTATGTTGAGATGTTGATTCAGCTATGAAAAAACATAGATGTCACCAAGTGACGGACGGACAGAAAGTAGTTCTGATCTAAATTTATTAAAAAAGAACGCTGCCGAAATGAAATCGACATCGACTAGCGTAAGCTTCTTCCATTAAAGTTCGGTTCATATTAGGGATTCCAAAAACCGTCTTATTTTCAAAAGCTGCTAAACGGTAATACCGTAATTTTGAAAAAAATTTACCGGTAAAAACCGGTAAATTTCGATATGATGAATTCACAATGTTTTAGTATGTTTGTTACTTGAACTTATAAGTGTAAGTGTATGTTCGTGTTTTAGAAGCTACAGCTTCTACATATTTAATTTCTTGAAAAAATTTACGCAAGAAAGTTAAATCAAGTGTGTTGTCAGATTTTTGCACCTGATATTCGGACACAGATAAACACAAGACGAGAAAATTCCTTCGGACTCTATACTCGAAGGCTTTACTTTTAAAGGTCATTTGTAAAATTTAGCAAAATACCGCTTACGACTAGCTTCCATCAATTTTATTTCTTGTCTGACTATTTTTGAGAGAAACTCCTTCAATTGAATTTTTTCAATTTTAGCAGTCTTACTGAATGCAATCGCGTTATCCAATTCCTGACTAGGCAATGAAAATGTATTTTTTTCAAATAGGAAATTTCATTATCTTTCCAGCGACACCTTCCATTATGAATTCGAGAAAAAAACTTTAAGTGATAGTCACTTTTTTTGAAGCGTGTCGTGATAATCTTCATTTGGAATTTTCTTTCTGAAATTTTCTTCTCTTTGTCACGTCATTAATGCACTAAATTGATCGTGTAAAATTAAATTTTCTCTCGAATCCATAGTGTAAGGTGTCGTTGGAAAGATAACGATATTTCCTATTTGAAAAAAATAAACTTATATTAAGAGACTCAAGCAGATGGCGCTGCGCTGACAAATCGCTGAATTTGGAAAATTACTAAAAAATAGAATTTTTTATTTTTTCCAAAGCCAATTCCGTCTCGTTAAAAAAATATTTTCCTCGTTTCTGACATCCAACAATATTTTGTCATGGTATTGATTTGTTTTGATTTTGAAGTTGTGTCGTTGTAAACGATATAATGGCGTCAGCGGTAGAAAGATTGGCCTCACAACAGAATAACGCCTCCTACTTTTCGCTTTGTTTATTATTGGACCCGTACAAAGTACAAATGTCCTATACGTTTACTACAAACAATTTTATTGTAACATGGGGTAGATCGAGGTGGGAGTTGGGGGGATGCGTCTATTATGATCTAGAGATGACGAATCAGCAATAAAAAAATGTCGGTCTGTCAGTCTGTCCGTCCGTCGCACATTTTTTTCAAAACGGCTCAGCCCGATCCCTGAAAGGTACATGCCTCCCATGATTCAAGATGAAGTGGAGGTCGGACGGGAAAGTTTCAAGGGTCGATGAAACTTTTTCGCAAATATATCAGCAAGTATAGCACGGAAATTGCTCATTTTAGTGTCAAATGAAAGCATTTGATGTCACAAAACTGGGAAAAATTTTTTGTGGGAATCGGGTCAGGTCTCTGGGCACTGGGACAATGGAATGGACAAAATTGAGTTTCTCAAAACAGTTTTTCGTCTATATTTTCTTAACTATGCAATATGGAGATTTACTGTCAAAGGCAAAGTTGTAGAGAATTAAATTTAAGCGAACACGTGTTTCAGGGTTTTGGGGAAATATGGCCCAGTCCATGGATATAAGCTTTTCTAGATTTGAATGATCTGAGACGTACTTCGGTAGGGCCTTTGACATTACCTTGGATAATTTCTATGGATCTTTGAAATTCTCACAGTTATAAAAGAACAGAAAACGTTGGATTGTTTGCTTATTTGTATATTTAGATACGTTCGAGTCTCTTTGCCACATCTATTCTGTTTGCCACATCTATTCTAATACGTACGGGTCTTTGGTTATGTTTTGTATAAAAAAAATCGAACCGGTGAAAAAACCGTTATGATTCAGTCAAGTACGGTCCAAAAAGGTGAATGCGAGCGCGTTTTTTTAAATTAAAAATATTGAAAGCCGGTTCCCAAATGCAGAAAACCGGTAAACGGTTTTCAATCATAACGGTTTTTAAAACCGGTTGCAATCCCTAGTTCATATTGACTTAAAATCATAACAAATATTATAACCGTCTCAAACTGTGAGTGAGAAATTATTTAAATAATACTAAGAATGTTGAATGAAATTAAATACTTGTACATTGTAAAATAATAAATTAAATAGTAAATAAATTAAAAAATTAAAAATTAAAATAGTAAATTAAAAGTAAATAAAAATTTCAGTCGGTTTCGTTTGCTTACGTACTCGAAATGTTGCAAACGATTTTCGTCATATTGAATTGTCAAGTGAATACAATTATTGTAATACCTCGAAATTACTTTCTTAGAAATCTTTTTCGGTGGAGAAAAATTAAATATCACGTGTTCTCAGCTATTGAATATTATTTTAGAATTAAAATCTTTTATAATTTCAGTTTGTTTGAATTATTGGTGTTGTATGTTGATCATACGGGACGGCGTAAAAAACTCAACCCGTGTGATTGCCACTTTTGCCTTCGGCGCGGGCTGCAAACTTCGCACACGGCTGCATTTTTCCCTTTCGTTCCTTGTGATCCAAACAACTATTGGTTTCAGCTGAGCTGAAGCAAGCCCTAGACATGCTTCTGTCAGGCTATTGCATCTTCAGCCGAGTAATATTTACCTACACAATAGTCTAGTTCTGAAAGCGGAATCAATTGATTTACTAGATTCACTTCGATTTGAAACTGGTTGTCTCCTCGATAAGAGGATCAACACAAGTATTGATTTTCGATGGCGCACCCAAAATTAGGTAATTTTCATATTCCACACAAAAAAAATTACGTCAGCCATACTGAGGCAAGTATGTAAGCGAAAAATATAATTAGCACCTCAAGATTGTCCATCGTCGCAACGTCGTGTTGCTCTTCGATTTATGTAGATTTTGTTTGACAGCGTCTCAGAGTCTGCTTTTGTCCTCTTCGTTCATAAATCACACAGCAATCGCAACATCAAATTAACATTTTTATTGTATTACTCAAGGTCGTCCGCCATAAAAAAATTATTTACTAAACAAACAATGCCACACCATTTGAGTTGATAGCAACAAATTTGCAAGAACTCTAATTTGGCGTTATTTTGAAAACAAAATGACGTTACTGGCGTTCCGGAAAAATATCATGAATAAACCTCATTTATTATACAATTTTTTATCAAATGACGACATCCTTCCCGATTAGAAGAAATGCCGATTGTTTAAAATGAAATTCATTTCTCCTATATAAGTCGCGTCCAAGATTAATATTTTATTCAGAAATGAATGAAGACATAACTTTTCTTGGCATTCAATATTCAATTCTACGAATGGGTGCGAGTATATCACACTCATATTGCTGGGGTTTTTATCATAAATGAAGAGCTAACAATTATTCTGTTTTGCATGTTACATCCGGTCGTATACTGATTAATTGTAACGATAAACAAATGTTATTGACATTCAATTCATAGAGCTGAGACCGGCTGAGATGATTGCTATTGTAGTCACAATCTGCATTACTAATTGCACAATTTTCAAATTAGTTACTCAGTGGGACAACAGCTTCAAGACTTATTAGATTCCACGTTGTAATTGGTAGTAAGAAATTATGTGTTTAATTTAATGAAGTGTTACAGATCAGCCTGTAAAACTCTTTTACTCGTTGTCCCACCGAAAACTTGTCATTACATGTATGTGTGCACCCCACGGAAATTATTCATTACACGTCATTCATTACATGCTATTCATTACATTCCCCACCGGAAAATTCTCATTACACGTATATCTGCATGTAATGACGCGTTTTCAGTTGGGACACCGAGTAAAACAGCATACAGTGGGGGATGCTTATTAAGTCATCCATTCTGGATAATTTCGTAACACTCGCAAACTCATTCGTGTATTTTTAAGCAACTCGCTTTACAAACTGTATTTTGACGTGTGTAGAGTTTGCATCCCGAGCCGAAGGCGAGGTATACAACTACAAGAGTAAATTCTACACTTGCCAAAAAACAGTTTTCAAACTTTTTGCTTAAAAACACCTTCTTGAGTTTGGCTCATTTCACAAAACTAATCGCTCATGTAATGACTTATTTCCGCATCCCCCACTGTAATCTACTATTTATTGGTGCGGAATAGTATACTATTTTGGAAGCCAAGCGCTTTTTCTTATTATTGTTGAACTATTGATTACGTTAGGCATGCGAAAAACTGTATAATGTTGAATGAGAAGCGTTCAAAGGAACTCTCCTGACTGTATAGATACAAAAATGATGTGAAAACGATCAATGACGTATTGGCTGGTCATTACACTCACATAAGGATTTATATACGATGGATTTCACTAGCAGCCATTTCTGTAAGAAATGAAGAATATCTCTCGTGTCAATATCTTGCCTTTGCGCGCTCCAAACATATTGGCGTATTTACCATTGGTATAGAATTTCTCAAGGGCACCCAGCTAAACGACAGAAATATCTGATGCAAATACAGCGGTAAAAAAGGGTATACATAACAGGGAAAGAAAGCTCAACCTCCCCACTTCTTCCTGTTCTTTTCTATGCCACCCTGGTGTTGCACAGTCTGGGAATTCGATAGCGAACAACATAGTTGTCAAAAAGGTTACATTGACGCTAACCCAAGGTTTTCTCGCGATGACGAAAATCTAAGTGTCCCAAATGAAGTTAATGGCGAGAACTTCATACACAACATTTTCCCTACTTAATACTTCAGTGCGCCACTTTTTTCAACCTGTCCTCTGCATTTCTAGTTTCATTCCGTTTTCTTTAGTTTCTGTATCCCTTTTCAGAACTCTAGGAAGAAGACTAGAGCCGAGGCTGAAAGTATCAGGCATTAAAGTTCTCGCCGCTACCTTTTTTTCAGATTTTTCAGGCTGAACTTAATTTTAAGAGAATTCTTCGGGAAAGAGACTAGGACCTTCTACATTTATCAGCTAGGGACGACCAAATTGTTGAACTCGCCATTTCCAGTGGTCGGCCCACAAACAGGGTTCCCACTTTTACGAAATTTTCAGCGAAAAATGTTTGAAATTTTTTGCGAAAAACATTCAAAATCCAAATTTTTTAATCCGAAAACTCGCCTGCGGTGCATTTAGTTTTTCTTAATCTAGTGTTACCGGAGATTTCTTATTTAAAACTCCCAATGAGGCGCGTAAAATTGCGAGATGGAGAATCCACTCTACGGAGCGTGATCGCATGAAAATAACCATCTTGCACTCGTGGCACTTTTCGATAACAAAGATAAGAAGATAAGTACGAAGAAAGAAGAAATTAAATGGTTTGGAGTTGTTATCGATTTTATATCGTTGTTTGGTAACTTTTAACCAGTTGCACTGAGGAAAATATCTACAAGCGACGGACGTAGGAATCGTGTTTATAATATACGCCGCTGACGTATTTTACCCGCCGTGCACGTATTACGAACGCCGTGCACGTATTATGTGAGCTCATAACACGTTCGTTATGTATGGCATACTACGCAATACTTAAATAAGATTGATAATACATTCACCGCGTATAAAATACGTCGGCGGCGTATATTATAAACGCAATTCTTATGTCGTTTGTACATATTTACCTCAGCGTTTCTTCGTCTTATTTCATGACTAAAATAACCTCAGGAATACTTTCGCAAAAAAATTGTACTGCACGCAAATTGTATTTTTTTTTTGACCAAATGCCCTTTGACTCTCAGTTGAAAACAACAAAAAGGCAATTTTCGAAAAAAAAAATGAAAAGAAATCAATCTCAGGTGTAAGGTGTATCTTCATTGTACTGTTGTACATGTTGTCATGCCTAGGGGAAGAGTGGAGGGTACAACAAAGCGTGATGGTTTTAAGAAATTGAGGTTAATTTTGACCCTTTTTGCCTAAAGGTGGGCCAAAAAATCGCTTTGGACATTTCATAAAACTCATGTTCGAAATCGTCCGAAATTTTTTGATAAAATGTCCGAAATTTTGTAGACAAAAGGTCTGAAATTGTTCGAAATTTTAAGATAAAATGTCCTAATTTCGGACACGGCCCACACCCTCTTAATGCGACGCCTGCCCACAACCCTCTTAATGGGACGCCGGTTTATTTTAACTAGATCCCTGACTCATCTTACTTCCAATGAGTGCTTCATTCATACGATTCCCGGCGCTCCTCATGTGTGTCACCTAGTCTCTTAGTTGTTTCACACATTTCTGCTAACAGTGATATAAGTTTGTTAAAGAAGAATGCATAAAGTCCAGGAAAAGTTTTGCTTCGGAAATCGCAAAGCTTTTACCGACAATAACGTGCGGCTGCAGGAAACAGTGCATCTGGAAAAGTGTGTTGAAAATTGCTTACGAGCTTTAAGATTGTTTCAAATTACAGAGTTCTACACTTTGAAATATTTCCATTTAAAAATTGCTGTCAAGTTTAGAATGGCACATACTCATGAAAAGATTTTAAAACTTATACCTGGTTTGAAGTATATGACATTCCAATAATGTCGGGACTTATACGCTTTCAAAGTGTATTTTAAATGTGGATATATACGAGTATTCAATATTTACGATTAAGTGTCCTAAGCACGTGTTGCATACTTTACAAAATATCGTGTTGAATAAACGAAAATTAAAGTATTTGAGCATCAAATATCACTTGCGATTTCCTTTGATGTTTGATCTAAAGCGAATGTAACAAACAATCTTTAGCAAACACCTCACCAGGAATGCTGGTGTCACATTTTTTCCAAGCGATAAACAACATTTCGTCTACATTCGAATTAGGTAATTAGCTCTGTTAGGGAATATTTCAGTTCACTGAACAGTAATTAACGAAGCAATTACGGTGTGTAAGTGTCTACCTTTAGGTACAATATTTTTAAATTCGATCGAAAACAAACAAATTTCTTAAAATAACAAACAAGATACAAACCGTGTTATCTTTTGCCTATATTCGATGCCATATGTTTCGACTATCTTATTACTTGCTGCGGATGTGACTGTGTTAGTATTTTCGATGCTTGCAGTGCATAAGAAAACTGAAAGTCTTCTTCACTGTTGACAGGGATTATTATGGTGCGACGCATGGTGATATTATTCGGACGGGTGTTAACTTACTTTCGGTTTCTTGATTCATTTCAATGACTCATATTTTTTACACTTCAGAAATTGATAACCTCATCAGAAAAGTATTTCAATGAAAGTATTGTTACTCGAAGTGATCTGTTTGTTTGGATAATATTTGTCGACTCTTTAAGTCTTGGTTTGATCAAAGTAATATGATTGGTTCATTACTTTATTGAAACATTATGGAAAGATTGAACAACCTTTGTGCTGCGAATAGGGCACAAATGCGAGGGTAGTGGGACTTACGACACTCACCTACAAGATTCACCTCTTTTATAATTATTTTCGGAACAATGTTAAAATTTCACATAATGCCATGATAAGATAAGAAGATTAACTTGGTATAATAAGTTGTAGCGTATAATTCATATTATCTGGAGAATAGTTACCTGCCGCATGCAATATTTCTTAATCTTTTTGTCAGTGTTTACTTAAGATATCTCCTAACAGCGGCTATCAGACTAACTAATCTCAAGGTCAAGAGATTCGACTGCAAGCAAGTACAACTACCAGAGCCACTCCATGTACAATTATGAGAAAACGATGACTGCAGACTAAAGTAAGCGATGCCCAGGTTTTGTACAATGGAAAAAATATAAATGAAACATTCGTAAAATATACTCCATAGAGTAAGTGCATCAGTTATCGGCCCTGTAGTAGTCTCCGGCTAAACCATAATATCACTATTTACCGGCCACATTTCGTATTGAAGCTATCAAGCTATGTTAATTCTAGTGGTGCAAACCATAACTTTAGCCCTGATTTGCACATAAAACACTATCCCTCCGTTTTGAAACTTCGCATGCGCATAGACAGAACTGTCTCTATGCGCATAGAGAGAACTGTCTCTATGTGCATAGAGAGAACTGTCTCTATGCGCATGCGCATTTTCAAAAAGGAGTGATATTTTTTAAGTGCAAATCCAGCCTTAGCTTTAGTGAGTTGATTTCAATCTGGTAACACCAAAAAATGAGAGAATTTTTCTAAACTAACCAGTCTAGTTGCCTCAAACATTTGAAAAAATTTGGTGTGAGGCTCACCGCATACACCGTGATGAGTAATTTCCTGGGTGTGGAGTGTAGTACAGAGTTCCCCTGCACTACACATTTGGTTCTCTGTATTTCTCACTCTTCTTCACAACCCAAAACAAAATTGCTTTAAAAGAATTCTTTTGTTTTCCGAAATAATTTTGAAATTCGTTTTCCTATTGTTGGTTCTAAAATGCAATTAAATCCCCATAAAGACTCTTCTGTTAGTCATCCAATCGCCCATAACCTCGCCCGCAATTCTAATTTTGTATCATAATTTTTCCGAAGGAGGAATGTTCATTTTTAGAAAATTTCAATTCGTCATTTCTTCAGAAACGCGTCAATATTCTTTGTATGATGCAAAGTATTCAATCATAAGATTTCTTAACTTAGAACTTACCCATTCGTTCTCAAATTGATGGAGTATCCGAAATAAGAACTTTGCGTCTTTGGTAGAAATGTTTTCAAATTTGGTTCTTGGAATATGTAATTTGGTCTCGGCGATACGTTGAAACCACATACACATTGGAGTAAAATGAAGTGAATCCCAACTAAGGAAACTGTCCCGTGGTGAACCATTTTTATATATTTTTTGCTTTTTATGAACTTTTTCAATTGACACACAAAATACACTCCACGCAATTCATTAATCAAAACTTTCAGTTGCTATCGTTCGATTCGGATCATAAATCAAGTAGATTTTATTCAAGAAATTTTTTAATTTGAATCAATTAAACATGCCACTTTTTCTGTTTGCAACAAATTTACATGAATTTTTTGTTGTTTCTTAATCAATGCACAGCGAACTATATACGAATGATGTTAACTACAAATATCAACTGACTTGCAGACTTTTTGGTAACTCATTGAACAGCCAAGAGGTTTTTTTTTCTTTACATTAAAAACTATACACAACGCAAAGAGATGATCGGAACCGCTATACACTTTTTTCCAACCTTTAAATTACTAATAAAAATTCCACGAATATTGTCTCAAAATCGGTGAATAATGGACTTGTTCTTTATGTAACGTTATTAAATGACTCATTCAAAGTAAACGTTCAACGATATTCGAAAACAAATACGTGAGACTTTTTGTTGTTGTTTTAAATTATCAATAAAAGTTGTTTAACCGCACGATTTAAATTCACTTTTCTTAAATCATCATCTTCATTGATATTCAATACATTCAACCGATCTGATGTCATTCAATTTATTGATTGTAATCCAACAGCTTTTTTCGTGATTGAAAATTGCAATAGTTAACAATTCCAAGTGCACCTTGTTTTCAATGTTATCACAGCGGATTTAAAACTTTAAGTGAACACGCAGCGCATTGTTAACATTGTTTAGATGTAGGAGCTAACGATTATATTTCACTCTTGTTCGATAGAGAGTCATATACTCAACTGACTACGTTTCCTTATGAAAAAGCTGCGTTAACATCTTTATACAAAGTAAAAGTAAAATGGTGTTGGGTTTACAGTTCACAAGCAATTAAGCTTTAGTTATGGTGGTCCGATAGTGAAGAACGGGTATGGCAGTTCACAATAGTAACATTAACACCTTTTTGATGCACTTTTTGCATGTTGGGTTGATACTATGAGTTTTTTTACTTTACTTTTTTTACGGTGCACTTTTCAAAACGCATCAAAATTTTCGTCATTTTCTGACATCTTTACAAATTGTGTGTGTGTTTTGAATTACAATAAAATTTCCGAATACATTCTTAACTTTGCAGAGTGTCATTCGCGAGGTTCATGTTGCTGGCACCCCCACCATTTTGAACTGTATCGAATTAAAGCTATTTCAATTGGGCTAGTTTGGCTGGCGAATGCACATAGCCATAAGTTTTGGGCTGCCATAGAACTCCAGCCCAAAATGATTTTAGTGGTCGAATATGTGTTTTGAGGTTTTCGTGTGAAATCCAAGCTTTCCTTTGTTCGGTATATTGCTCAAAATTTTGGGCTGGTTTTGGGCTGAGGTCAAACCGAAGTTATTCAACTTTTAAGCAAAAAGACATGTCGTTTTAGCTGTTTTCGTAGCTAAATCAAGTTTTGGGCTACTCTCAAGCCGAATGATACAGTTTTTAAGCAAAAAACAACGTCGTTTTCACTATTTCAACATTGATACCGGCCCCAAATTTTGAATGTTTCCGTGATGTTGACCATATGACTCATATATGAGTTAAAAATCATTTCATGTAGAATTTTTTTTCCACATACAACGGTAATACTACTCTTACACTCGGAATTTCTACGATTAAAATATAAAAATAAAAAAATCGAATGCAAATTTTAGCATCGATGTCAAAATCTCTTTCGTATTACTTCACTTACGAGGTTCGAAAGACAGGTGGTCTAGGCAACACTCGATGTTGGATTAGGAAAGTTGTTAAGCTGTAGGTAGAGTTGCGGCACAACAGCATTAACTCACAGGAGTGAATGTGAAAGCGTAGTTTTGAATGGAAAATATATTTCAGTGAATGTGCATTCGAAATAAAGCTTGCACATTCACTGAGACGGAATGAGTATTGAAAATAATGCTTGCACATTCCTTGAAACGCCCAACGTAAGCCTTAATATTAGATTGAGCTGCTAGAATGAGTTTTAAGCTTTTCACTTCTTGGAGTTCGGAAGACGAAGTATTTTGAAGGGTGACCTGAATTGACCTGATAGTAAGCCCCAAAGATTTTTTGAAGGTAGTGGAAACTTTACGAATTGTATCTCTGCTAAATTAGAACGGAAATCGCTCTTCGATGATTTTGGTGAAAGTTGTGGACATCAGAAAATCACGAAAATTAAATTATTGAAAATCGGTTGAGTGGTTTCGGCTTTAGTTTCCTTAGTGTGGTCCCAATTTGACCACTTTTTCGACTGTAACTTCGAAAGTTCTTAACTGATCTTGCCCAAATTCAATTCCATAATCATTTTTCTAACTATCTTTCAAGAAAAAAAAGACTTAGAAAATCGGGTAAGACTTATTGATTTATGTAGAAAAATATCGTGGAGGGTAGCGTAACGTGAGTTGAACCCACACTAAGGACTCTACAGCCCGAATTACTTAACAGAGATTCATTAGCTTTTTTCTGTGATTTGTGTAAGTCCATATCTTTAATTCAAAACCTTGAAGAACGATTTCCGTACTAGTTTCGCAGAGATTTAAGTCAAACAGTTTCACCGACCTTCAAAAAACCACATTTTTGGCCGCCATTTCTAAAGTTTTCGGCCGATTTTGCTCAAATTTTTACTATATTTTAGGAAAAAATTTTTTTTGAAAATCGGAGAGATTTAACCGATTTATGTACAGACTCAACCGTAGTATAGACTCTGTTTTAGGACCCTGGCTGAGTTCAAAAGCTCAAAATCGAAAAATTCAATTCAGATTCAATCCCATAAAATATTTTTCGATTACCTTTCAGGAAAAAAAAAGTTTTTGAATATCGGACGGAGATTTTTCTTATTTATATTTATTTCTTTATTGCAGGTAAATGAAAATATTATACGTAAGTAATAACATGAATTACTGGGCTAGTCAGTTTGTAAGTTCGGGGGCTATTTGTATGAAAAAAAAAAGTTTTTGGCTTTTTCTCAGTTATGGTTTCCTGGACACGATTCTTTTTATTTTAAGATCGGTTTTGGGTTCCTACCGACCAGGATGAGATTCTGCAATGTTGCTTACTTGATTTTGGGACTAACTGAAATATGTTAAAGAAATTTCTATTTTTTGAAAAAAATTTTCTCAAAAAAGAAAATTTTCTTAGAAAAAAAATTTCTCCGAAAAAAAATTTTCTCAAAAAT
>CM055404.1:9884648-9895377 GCA_029228625.1 Pseudolycoriella hygida
TTAAGTTGTCGGCCATCTTCTTGGTTATTAAGGTGAAAAACCGTAACTTCCGTCTTTTGTTCATTTAGTTTCAGCCGCCAATAGACATAATATCGTTTCAGTCTATGAATATCCTGTTGCAAAATTTTTCTGCAACTTCGAACCGTGTCACTTGCGTTGTCAGTCCTAAATCATCCGCGTAACCAAATTTTCTCGCTGAGGTAGGTGGCATGTCACTAATGTATAAGTTGAAGAACGGTGGTGCACAGACACTACCCAGAGCGAATCCGTTGTTTAGTTTGTGAGGACGGCTGCTTTTGTCGTTTATGAAGACCCGAAAAACTCGATTTGTAAGCATGCTGTTGATCAAACGGCCGAGTTTTCTGCTTGGGATGATTCTGTAGAATTTCCAGAAAAATCCGGTCCTCCAGACTGTATCGTATGCGGACGACAAATCGAGCAAGGCCATCGCTGTTTTCAGTCCAATTTGAAAGAATGTTTCGACGTGCGTTGTTAATCCAACACCTGGTAGGTACAACTCCGCCCCTCTCTGAAACCAGAGAATTCCGGAGGGAGGACGGATTCAATTTTTGCTTTTATTCTAAAGTAAATCATTTTCTCCATCAACTTGTACAACACACTGAGGAGGGCTATCGGGCGCTAGTTGCTCGGATTTTCTGGGTCCTTCCCTGGTTTTAATATTGCGACGATAGAGTTTTTCATCATTAGCCGTGGAAGCCTAGCAAGTTTAAAGATTTTGTTAATGAGTTTCAAAAGCCAATACTTAGCTCTGCTTCCGAGGTGATGAACTAATTCAGGGTAAAGGCCGTCCAATCCAGCTGCTTTCCCTGATTTCGTAGCAAATATTGCTGTTTGGAGCTCGTCAATTTTGAAAGGATGATCGTACTCGGATTCGTGCGGCAGAGAGTTAACCAGTTTCTTAAGCTTCGCTTTCATTATTCGATTCTGGTTTTTGTTCATTGGGATAGCTTTTGAATTTTCTACTATTACAGATGCGATTCTTTCCGGTCCATACTCGATTTCATTTTGGTTTGGAAGACTTCCCCAAATGTCTAAGGATGGCCCAACCTTTACGCCTGGAGTGCGTGAAGTCCATTTTTTGAGTAGTTTGTTAGTTCAAGAAGCTGATCTGATATTTCATCGTCCCCATCTTCTTCGAATTTCGGAAGAGGTTTTCCATTTATTCTGTCCAGCACGTTACGTTTACCAAATAAGCGCGAGCCCTTCTCTTCCACTGACAAAAACTATACATTTTCCTTAATATCTTCTTTCCTAATATGCTACCTAAGATTGACCTTCAATACGCTCTTTAAAACCCTTAAGTCATGAATCAGATACGCACAGTATTCCCAAGTCTCTCTCATTTAAGAAGTAGAAGATTGACCTGTGAATTGGCTAACTTTGTATCGCTACTTACTTCCTTCTATCCCCATATGTGCCATATTCTCTGAAGTAACCTGGCATCTTCCGAAAAAATAGTTCGTAATTTAAACTCAGAAACCTGTTCCGCCTGCCTCGCCGATATACATAACATTATGCATCCCGTAATCCTCAAATGCAACAAAAAATGCCACTTCACACATCACTAGACTTAGTCCGCATAGGCAGACGTCTCCTTATACAAAATGACGAAGTCTGCGAATTAAACGTAGAGCCGGAGAAGTCGAGCATCGATTATGGATCTTGACGGAGCTAGGGGCTAGCATATTATATTTAAAGACTAAAAACAATAAATAATATTTAAATTGTAACAAGCGCACCGGTAAAATGAAGGAAAATAAAAGAAAATAATTAAAAAAAAAACAAATTATTTTCTATTCCGGAAATCTCATGTCTGTTTCTTTCAAGTTGACTTCAATCCACTTTTCCATCCGTTGAATTATATCCGGTGTGTACTCCTTCTGCCAACCGAGTGAATTAGTTTTTCCTTTTCGAACAAATGCTTCTTCGTTCGGATTACAAATGCGAACATCTTTCATTTCGATCTGGTTTACCGATGTATTGTGTTTGAAATTGTCGATGCTCAGATATGCAGTTAGTTTCGTAATTTCGTCGTTATTTAATGTTTTATTCAAAAAGCTGGCCACTTTTTTGATCGTTCCGGGCAAATCCTTAAATGAACGTGTTAACGAAATTTGAAAATTTGTGTAAAATCAATTTTTAGTTTACTTTATTCATGTCCTCGTAAAACATGAAAAGCACATTCGGGTTGTGGCGATGTTCCCAGCCTTCTTTTAAATGGCTCCAATATGGCATCCAAGGATCTGCTCATCAGACATAAAATTTGAATTCATGAAATGTTTTAAGCCTAAAAACTCACTTAAACTCTTCTCGAAGTAATCCCAGTATTTCTCGAATGTGTTTACATATCCTTGGGTTCGATAAAGTTTGTTCAAGTAATAGTACGACACCAAAACATCTTTCGGATTGCGTGCTACATATACAATCTGGACCGAAGGAAACAAGGTGTGAATATTGTTAAGATAAGAGACTTATCATTGGGAAGAAGCAAGGAAGAAGGAGACAGGCAGATAATGATGGAACCTTAGGACAAAGGGATTTTCTAGAAGAAAATCCTCAAAGAATTTTTTTGATTTCCAATCGTTTTCTTTAATTTGCAAGGATTTTCTTTGTCAATTTATGAGGATTTTCCTGCATTTTTACACAATTTTTAGGGATTTTCTTTTGATTTTTAAGGATTTACTTTGATTTTCAAGGATTTACTTTGATTTTCAAGGATTTCCTTTGATTTTCAAGGATTTTCTTTCAATTTTCAGGATTTTTTTTGAGGATTTTCAATGAATTTGAAGATTTTCTCAACAATTGATTTTCTTTTGAATGTAAAAAGAATTCCTTGGTTTTTCCAACCCTCGGAAGAAGGTCCTTTTTTAAATTTAAATGGTGTGTTGGTCCAGAAACCTCAATAGTAATGAATATACACATGGAATAAGGTCAGTATGTCCGATTTCAAAAATCTCTACAAATGATCTTGCTACCGCATTAGGTAATAGTTGTTGAGATTTTTCGAATTGAATTTAATTGATTTGATAGCGAATAACGGAAGCGGACCTAACGCGTAATATTAGCATTGCGCACTTACCTTTGACTTATTTTCCATAACACTCGGTGGTAACAATGAAAATGGCAAATGCGTTTTGATAAAACGTCTCTCTGTTATATTCGGTAAGAATTCGTATCCTGGTGTAGACACAAGTTCAACGAAATGTTGTTTTTCTTCGCTGTGTTTATTTTCCAGTAAAAGTTGTTCTTTTGTTTTGTCGTGCATAAAAACACAAAATCTGATGCATCCAGCGGTTAATCATAACACAAAATTAAATTACTTAAGGCTTACTCAAAGAATGGGAATCGTTTAGTCAACGGTTCAGCTTTTGCTTTGCCATAATCCAAATCGTTCGCTATCATCCACACAAGTTCTTGCGTCCATGTCGTCCCAGACCGTGGAAATGATGCTACCCACAGATCAGATGGTCGAGATTGAAAATTATAAAAATGTGAAGAGGCTGACCGAAATTTACTGGGGAAGAAATATTTCTTCGGTCCGACCTGAACGAATCCAGTCTTTTCTCCTAGAATTACCATTTTCTATTTTATGGGACATGGTACGAAAAGTCAATGACCTACCTGTGAAATCTGTCAAAAGTTCTTGATTTATTTCGGGATCAACATCTGTGATGTCATAAGGGAACTCCACTTCACCTTTGTTGTTATTAAAAGCCATATTTCTACAAAATTTTCACTTTAATTCAACGGCAAACAATTCGTTTTATAAAGTACAATTCTCATTGTCTTTTCGGTAGAGTGTTATGCACATCTTACCTGCATCAGCAGTCGTTGCGAAACTGGAAACTATGCCCACAATTTTATATTCAACAAGCAGAAAACATCAAGGAGAAAGTTTTAATTGCAATGTGGATGCATTTGCAGAAGTGCAAATCAAATCTCACCATCTCGAGGGGCATTTAAACACTCGTGAGTAGTGTACACGCTACATTTCGGTTTAGTGATGCAACTGCACTTATCTCTTTATACTCAATTTTGGAATACGAAAGAAGTTGATAAATTCACTTAAAAGTTGCAGACTTACGCATAGAGAGATTCATCACATTTTAGCTGGTAGAGAATGCAAAACAAAAACGAAACGGCTATGTGTAAAATGCGAAGCAAATATTGAATAAGTGCCTGATCTCGGCTACAGTTGGGGAACAGAGAGTATGTCTAATGGAGAGTCATACACAATTTTTTATCTTTACTTTAAAATTTCTATTTCCACAACAAAGTAAATCTAACTCACCTCTCGAAGTATTCTTGAAATTAATCAAAGAAAATTTAAGATTATTATAAGGTAAAACCACCCTCTTTTAAAAAGTCAACAACGAAATTAGAACAGTTCAAAAAAGCTAAGAGAGTGTTCTTACCTTACGAGCCCACCCTCTTTTTATTTTAAAATATGTGTTGTTAGGCATGGACTAATCGCTGTACAAGTCAATTGGTACATATAAAAATTAATATTTTCTTACGACGGCACTGACTTGCTCGCTACGTTGTGTGCAATAATATACTCGATGCAATGTTTGCATTTTGACCGCAGTGGTAAATATAATAATAAATTCCACTTAATTTGTACCAGATTTTTTATTGTGGCTATGTGGAAAATAGGAAACCATTTGTGCAGACAAACATTTTATTAATTTCTTAATTAATCTATATATTCTTCTATATATTGTTGGCTATTTGTACTGTGTGAGAAGAGACTATTTGCAAACAGTGCAACAATATATAGAAAAGACTATTTGCACCTTTAGACGAATGTTCCCTTCATTCGTACTAAATTCTAGTTTCGTTATCCTAAAACCTTTTTTTGACGTTTTGTAAAAGGAAAACTTCCTTAACTTCGTTTTATTCGCCATCTCGTTCTTGTGACATTTTCTCTATATATTTCTCTATATTCTCTATATCGAATGTTAATGTTTCTCTATAAGGATTCGTTAGCGACCAAATTTTTATGACATTTCGTAAAAGGAAAAGTTCCCTAGCTTCGTTAGCCAACTAGCTTTTCGTGACGTTTCATTAAAGCGCAAATTTCCTAGTTTCGTAGGCCACCTAGTTTTCGTTACATTTCTTAAAAGGAAAAGTTTTCCAGCTTCGTTAGCCGTTTACTTTTTGTGATATTTCATAAAAGGAAAAGTTCCCTAGCTTCGTTGGCCACCATACATACATGTACAAATACATATACTAATCATGTACATTAGAGTATATCGATTTTCCCCTTTTTTGTTTTTTTCTGCCAGACCCCCCGGAACCGTTTTGTTACGAGGGGCACCCTAAAAGTTTCGGGAATCGGCTATATCGGCTCGTGTAAATTTTTCGCCAATTTACACAAAAATTAAATTGGTCTTTCCTGATTTAAAAATGATGATCAAAATGAAAATCGATCGTAAGAGTCAAAAGATAAGTACAACAATTCCAAAAAGTCATTGCAGAGAAAAAATGGATTTATATCACGTGAAAATTTTAGAGCCATGATTTTCTACGACTTTAAGTCTGGCTTGACTCCCAAATTGTGTATTGATCGTTTGCAAAAAGCATTTGGAGATGAGGCCCCATCCAAGACCACTGTTTATCGGTGGTTCGCTGAGTTTGAATCGGGACGCACTTACCTCAGTGACGACTTTCGTGAAGGTCGACCTTCCACAGCCATCACCGATGGAAACATTGACCATGTCCGCAACATGATTGAAGCCGATCGACATGTGACCTATGCTGAGATAGCTGCATCCCTTGGGATCAGGAAAAGTCAAATACAAACAATTTTACACGAACATTTACGCACACGGAAGCTTTGTTCTCGGTGGATCCCATACAAATTGACAGACGACCAAGAGGAGGCTCGTGTGAAATGGTGCCGAGATTCTCTCAAAAAATTCGACAATGGGGCTTCTGATTCAGTATATAGCATCGTAACAGGTGACGAAAGTTGGATTTACAGCTATGATCCCCAAACAAAACAGCAATCCACCGTTTGGGTGTTTCAAAATGAAGATTTACCAACAAAGGTAATTCCCGCTTGAAGCGTCGCCAAGAAAATGGTCGCTACTTTCTTCAGGAAATGTGGTCATGTGGCTACTGTACCACTTGAGGATCGTAAAACAATCAATTCAGAGTGGTATACTACGATTTGTTTGCCAAAAGTATTTGAAGAACTACGTGGAAAGAGTCGAAATCGCAAGATCGTCCTCCACCGTGATAATGCAAGCTCCCACACAAGTGCTCTGACCACGACGTTCTTGGAGAAGGAAAAAATCAATTTGATGCTGCATCCACCCTACAGTCCCGCCTTGGCACCGTGTGACTTTTATTTGTTTTCGAGTGTCAAGAATAAGTTGCGTGGGAAGCGATTTTTATCTGCGGAAGCTGCTGTCGAGGCATATGAACAAGAAGTGGCCCAAATCCCAACTTCCGAATGGACTCGATGTTTCGAAAACTGGTTTTTAAGGATGAAAAAGTGTATAGGGGCCATTCCACGAAAACTCCGTTCCCACGCTCGAAATGCTCAGTTGTTACGAAAAAATATTAATAGAAAATGGTGCATCAGACGTATTGATCCCTTAACTAGAGGATAGTAACTTTTCTATTGCTTTCATTTTGCAACTACTGAGAATTTCACGCGTGGGAACGAAGCGGACCGTGGAATTGCCCATAGATTGTAATGGTGATTATTTTGAGAAGCAATAAAATCGTTTTATAGCCGATTCCCGAAACTTTTAGGGTGCCCCTCGTATAGCAAAACAAAGAATTTTTCATTGTTAGAACTTTTGAGTGGATCCTGTGATTGCCCAAAGCGATTTTCAGAAAAAATGTAGATTTTCTCAAGTCTGCAGGTTTTCTCCACCAAAAATTGGGCCAAATACCTAATAATATTGCCTTTATGCATTCTTTGGGGTTATTATGAGTTATTTAAACCAAATTTAATTTTTTATCCAAAAAAACTACGTTTCGTGAGCGGAAAACATCAGAAACGTTCGTATTCTGACATATTTCTTCCATTTCTTTGGGAGATACAGCTACCTTCAATCTATCGATTTTCTATATTCTAACGCTCTTGAAATACATTTGAAATAAGGCCGTTAGTTCAAAAAATTGTTAGCGTAATTTGGTCAGACGAACCAATTATTTTCGATCACTATTTACCAACCCTGAAAATATCAATTGTTAGTGCTGTTTGTCAAGATTTTTTTTTAGATTGTCGAAAAAAAATTATTAAAATTTGAGCGCGAATTCATTTGGAACGAATATGGATCTAGACATGGTGGTGGAAACAGATGAAGAGAAACCTACATTGTTGCATGAACTCCTTGCTGCGTATATGGTGAACAATTTGCAGAGAAAACCATCGTATATCTCAACTCGGGAGCTTTCGAGTGAGCTTTAAGCTGACTGATGAGTAAAAAGTGTAGTGATAGTGTGAGAAAACCGGACTATCCGTTAACCCCGTCAAAACCAACTCATGCTCTTTACGAATAAGCGGATGGTGTCAATGTCGGATCGGCTATTGCGTCTACCACAACTTTTGTAACTAGTCGAATTTCGACCCGGAAGTAGGAGGCACCATCGGTCATGGTCCTTATACAAAGAATCAGCAATAAAAAAATGTTCGTCCGTCCGTCAACACGACAACTCGAGTGAAACTCAACCGATGTTCAAAGACTTTTTTCTCTGAAAGGCAATCTTTTGGTCTTCTGTACATAACTCGAGTAAATCTCTTTCGATTTTCAAAAACGTTTTTTAATTGAAAGGTCTAGAATGTCTCACATTTTATGGAAGAATATTTTTTGATAAGAGGCCCTTGAACTCAGCCAGGACCATGAAACTAGGCCCAATGTGTTTATTTACATAAATCGGGTAAATCCTAACCGATTTTGTTGATTCTTTTTCTATTTAAGAGGCAACTAAGTACCGAATTATATTCAAAATCAAATTTGGGCCCGGTGCATAAGGCTCAAGTGGGTCGATGGTGGTGTAACTCGACTCTGTCTTTCTTATTGAATTTTGTTAAATCAATAACTCTAGCCTTAATTTAGTTTTGCACTACCATGAGTGCAGAGCCGTATCTAGACAGCTAAATCAGGGTGGGCGCGCGCCTTTAGAATAAAAAATTTATAGAAATAAAGCAAAATATATCCTTATGTGATATGTTATACTCAGCAAGTTTTTTCACGAGCCCATGCTTTTAAAAAGTTTGCAAATTGAGTCTGTAAATAATAGTTTGCCTCCCACGACGAAAAATAGTCACAACACATACTAATTAAGTAATGACAATAGCGCCGCAAGCGAAATTTTTACGACTTTTAATTAAAATTGAATTGTCCAACAGCATTCCATGACATTGAAATTTGAACATTATTTTTGCACATAATCTTCATTGGCGCTAAGCAGAAATCGTAAAAGTATAGAAACATAGAATGTATCTCTATGAAAAGTTCTTCAAATGCAAAATTTTAAAATGAATTAAAATTACGCGAGCGAAATTTTTTGAAATCGTGTTTCATTTGACAGAAATTTGTACACTTGTTGGCCCAAATTAATCAAAATTGACTAAATTTGCTTGCATTTTCGAAAATCTGAGGGTGGGCGAAGCCCACCCCCGCCAGTACCTAGATACGGCCCTGCATGAGTGATAAATTTTGGAGACCACGAGTGAAATTAGAGGCTTCATACACAGATGAAAAGTGAGCGATTTCGACATTAACTTGAGAGTTGAGTGTGGTGAACAGTTGGAAAGGGATTTTTGCTTGGGACGTTGACCGAAGAATTTGCATTTTGAGTTCTGTTTTGGCTTGGATATTTCTACTCACGTTGAAGTAACATAGATTTTGAGAATATAATTGAAATCGATGAACTTGTAGAGCTATTTATAAAAATTCATCAACATCATCGATGGCATTAATTTTATTCGTTGGAATTGTTCTATACCAAGCAGACAGCACATTAGATGGTTATTGGATGTAAATGACCAAAAGGTTTACTGAAGAAAAATTTGTTTTAACAACTGCGATAATTACTGCGGTTTAAAGTCCACCCCTGTATCAACATTGCATGGTGAGTCGTAAACGACGAAATGAGCACTTTAGTTTGTTATAGTACATTACGTAATGTGCTTCCAAATTGGTTGTTTTGACTCGTAGGAAGGTTGCTGCATGAGCCGAAGGCGAGTCAAAACATTTATTTGGAAGCACTTACATACAATATTTTACATGTTGATGCTCGGTAATTGCGTTTTCCGAGTCGTTTACGACGAGGTAATGTCGCATTTACCGAGTAGAAACATGTAAAATCTTATGAACCCGCTTCTTTTATTAAAAAGGATTTACGAAGGGTACTGTAATGTGGATGTTAATGTTTTTGGTCTCATTATTCACTCAAACGTAAACTCAGGCATTTTAGTTTTTAAGGGGTGCGCAATTTTGATCAGTTGAAACTACTAGCTATTTTGATCCGCGAAATAAATACAAATATTGTTAGCGTCAGAAATTTAAGTGTTTGTGTGATGAGTTTTGTTGAAGGACCAAAATCGGCCCTAGCTCAAAAAATGGTTTGTTGAGAGAAAATTGAGGTGAACATTTTTGTCTAATTGGGGGTCAAGTTTGTGCTTTCGCAAGTGTTTTTTTGCGCCGTTTCTTCGGGAGGGTTTGGTACATATATTCTGGTGCGTACGGGTCCCTTGTATATGTTTTAAATTCGACTCAGTATGAAACGTTAGCTTAGTGCGCTGACGTATTGGCTTTCCACCAAGAATACCCTGGCTCAAACCTGGGGGACAAATTCTGTATAGGACTTTTCTTCAATGTCTGGCATGACAGTAACATTCCAAGGCACACCAATGCAACGCAACGAATCGAGGTGCATGCCGTCACACCCCACCGGAATTTGTGGTGAGGCGAAATTGGCAAAAATGCAGTATACGGAAACAGCTGGTATTGGGGCGCCCAGGGAGGGGCTTCCGCGCCCCAGTTCTTGTTGTGTTGTCATCAGGAGACCTCCCTCTATCGATCCCACCCTCAAGCACCCCAATCCCAGCTGTTTCCGTATACTGCATTTTAGCCGGCGAAATTAACGTCACTGATGCGCCTGAATTTGTGCTGACGAATGGTACCGATTTCAGAATTTGTGCTGCGCTGGTGACCCAGCACAAATTCATTAAAAAATCATTAAAAATTTTGATTTTTCGTCATTTTTTTATGGAAACCTACTTCAGTTCAAGTTTTCTTCAAAAGACCACAGCACTAAAAATTTGTTCTTAATTTGTGCTGGCGATTGACACCAACCCCAAGATTTTGCGACATCTGGGCGCAGAGCACAAATTAAAAAACTGACCGAAATTTTCATTTTTCGTTTTTTTTGTATGGAGACCCTCTCTATTTCGAGTTTTTTTCAAGAAACCTTTATACCGTGAATTTGTGTTGGCGATTGCCACCAATCCCAACATTTTACAACTGCTCACCGAGCACAAATTGAAAAACTAGTAGAAATTATCATTTCTCTCTTTTATGCAATTCCGGTGAAAATTTCTCACTTTTTGATGCATCACTTCAACGGTAAAACGATGAATATTTTCGAACTTTCAAGACGAACAGCACACAAATTCTGAAATTAATACGTCAGCACAAATTCAGGAGCATCAGTGACATTAATTTCCCCTCAGTACATATTC
>CM055404.1:9895877-9933121 GCA_029228625.1 Pseudolycoriella hygida
GGGGGGGGGGGGGGGTGACGACATGCACCTAACGAATCGTACGTATAAGAATAACAAACATGACGTCACCCATATTCGCTGAATTCTGTGTATCTGTGTATTCTGTGCAATATGTGAGTCTAACTTTAAGCGTGGTTCGGAAATGTTTCCGCACCTAGTTCATCATAGATGGCACTGCGTTTGTGTTGCAATTTACCACTGCCACAGTAAAAGCTTCGATAACGAAAGGATCTCTAAGCAAAAGCTCATAAAAATTGCGAAACTAGTAAATAAAAAATGATGTGGCACCCGGACGGATTGACAAAAAATATGAAATACCTAGATGACTCTTGACAGTATGCTAGACTTTGATTAGATGAAGAAAGAATGTGATATGCACATTGTCTTGAAGACAAGGTGTAAACAACGAAATTAGTTGATTCTAGTTAGGATCTAGGACAGGCATAATGAAAGGTATCAAAATTTTGTCCAATTAGTGCATTACATCAGTATTGAAAATGGAGTATCGTAGGCCTGTCCAAGTGGGCTAGTAATCAGAGTATTGCAGCCCAAGGACTTTCAGCCCATCAGCGTATTGATAGGAGAAAAATCAAATAACTTCCGTCGAGGAAATGTACAAGCGTCTCATTGAGAGCTGCATTTCTGCCGTATCGTAGAATCCGGGAGCTTTCAACAAACAAAAAAGCTCGAAAAGCTCTCATTTACGATATGACTCTTAAGCTTAATATGGCAGATTTCTGCGAATGAAAATATGTGATTCTTGTAATCTAACATTATTTTATTTGATCTCATTTTATTATTTGAATTAATAAACCAGTAACATTTATAATTAATATTTTTTTTTCTTTTAATAATTTAAAATCCACGCATAATTTAAAAAATTATTCAAAAACCAAAGTCTAATAAGAGTAATTACCGATTAGTGAATGATTAATTGCTACAATTCTACGTTATGTTAACATTTTAATATTCAGCATTTAACGGTAATGTAGTTGTACCTGAAGATGATATGAGAAAATTGTTTATAAAAATTAAATTCGTTTGTCTAAAAAGCTTTCATACTGTTTGCACTGCACTCGCCATTATGCTCAATGTCTATAAAAAATCCAGTGCTGCATGAGTCCTTAATCATTTGACACCAGGAATTGTATGTGTGCATATTCCTTCCACATAATTTCATTTCTGTATTGACACCGACAGATGTGACTTTACCATCACGTTTACCCTATAAACATAAGCAAAAATTCATTTAAATCGCCATAAAGTATATCTGCGTGAGGTTGCATGTTAGGCGTAAAAATGTTCACTGAAAACATCATTGGTGTTATTTGTTTAAAAGTTTGTTTTTGTATTTTTCCTTAATTTTATTACTGAGAAAATTGACTAATTTTTGTTATTACAGTCGATGTAATTTCGTTGTGTGCAAGGATTTGTTCTGATCAATAAAGACGTTGTGCACACATGCCACCTGTTGCAGTAACAAAACTATAATTTAAAAAAAATGAGAAAAAGCTGCTTGATTCTACCATAAAAACAGAGTCAACGTTTGGTATCTCAATGCTCTATTCATTAATTAATTATGTTACGTACAGGAGTTGTGAGAATCGACGATGAAGAATGTTGAATGGCACGAGTTGATATATGGACGCATGTGTATGATGGAATTATGAATAAGAAAGGAAGGAAAAAATCGTTGCAAAAAAGGAATCTGACCAACTTATAGACGTAGAATGTATATGCTATACCTGTTAGTTTTTGCTGCAATTAATTACTCATCTTAAGAAATTCTTAAGAAAACAAAATTACGTGACGTATGTACGATTTAAAAAGAAATGCGAAAAAAAGAGTTTGGAAAAAACATAACTCTGAAATTGTTCGCTGTGCACAATAATTAAAGTTAGGATAATGCAGTGAGCATCGCTTTGACTTATAGAGAAAAATTTGCCGGGATATTTTTTATGGCCTTAAAGAATCACGTTTTAAGAACACGGTTTCCCAGGAAGTCAATTTGATCGCAAGGTAAGTTTTCGTTAAAAAGATTTTGCGCAATTAGAATGGCCGAAACTTAAATAAGAACTTTGTACTTCTGCGCACGCTTTTGCGGTGTTTAAAACCTGCGCAGAAGTACAAAGTTCTTATTTAAATTTCGATCATTGTAAATAATTGATAAATGGCAAATGATAACATTTCCTCCAAAAATGAAAATTATTTTATAATAGCTACACCTATTCCACAATAAAAATTACCCGCTGACATTTATGATAATAGAAAAAAAAGTGTTACAAATATCAGTGGGTCATTTTTATTGTGCATCGCTGTACAACCGGTACCATTTTATATTCAAAACTGACATATTTCGGAAGTAAGTAAATACACTCACGGAAATCTGAAAACCGACACATTTTTGTGTTTTGTGGTTTACTGACTTTATTGATTTCTCCATATAAAAATACATGCAAAAATTCACAAACACAAGTAAAACACAAAAGCAAAAATGTGTCGGTTTTCACTTTTCCGTGAGTGTACCTCGTTCTTATTACTTAAAGAAATAGAGAATAGCCCGAAAATGTTGGTCTCCGACGCCACACGCACTCCATCAATTGATGAAATTCTTACTTGTAATGAAAACTACACTTCAAAAATTTCGCATGCGGCGATTAAGCAAAATTTTCATGTACTCAAAGAAGAAGTATAGGCAGGCAAAAATTTCGCCTGCGGTGCTAAACTTAAAGGACACATAAAATGTTCTCATGACATTAGGGTGGTCCAAAAATGTATGGAAAAATTAAGTGGCCGAAAAGTCTATGGCCACCGGCCGAAAATGATTCCAATTTGGTCACTGATGAAAAGTGTCTATGGATGCAACTGAATCTAAAGTGGTCTAGGCGGTGCATAAGAGCAAAGTATGCAAAAAATTGAGAAAATCATGAAAAATGCAGGTTTTACGAAAACCTTATTTTCTGTGCTATCCAAACAGAAGATTTTAGAGAAGAACATTTTTCATAAAATTTTGAGCTTGCCGAGTTCTAGTTCTAGCGGTAAGAAGGTCGGCTGACAAAATGCTCGTTGGCTGGGTCTTACATGTCCTAGACACGACAGATACACTACACTTTTCTTTGGACTGTTCTCAGTAGATTAAATCAAACTTGCTTGAACATGACTCCTCATCTTATGAAAGTTTCATGCAGTTTTCGTCAAACCTGCATTTTTCTTGCCCTCAGGAAAATATTTACAAGAGACGTAAGAATTGTGTTTATAATATACGCCGCTGACGTATTTTATCCATCGTGCCAGCATTGCGAATGCCGTGCACGTATTATGTTAGCTCATAACAAGTTCGTTACGTATGGCATACTACACAATACTTAAATAAGGCTGATAATACATTCACCGCGTATATAATTGGTGGCGTATATTATAAACACAATTCCTTCGTCGCTTGTAGATATATTCCTCAGTGTGATTTTCTCAATTTTTTGCATATTTTGCTCTTGTGTACCTTCTAGACCACTTTAGATTCAGTTGCTTCAAAATTGTTTTTGACCACCCACAATTTCGGGTATATAATTCGCTATGATGGAGAGAAGCTGGTTTGCGCTGCAAAAAATTCCTTCCTGACTTAGAGCAACGAGACTTAAGGATTCGTCATCTTAGCATTTCTAACACTACAATGTAGAAACATCGCATTCAGTATCAAAATTTTGTCCAATATTTTTTTAATATTACCCCCTAAACTCCTCCCCCCCCCCCCGAGCCCGGAATTTCTCTTTAAATAAGTATTTTGTTATTAACACTCGAAAATGTGAACAATAGATTATGACCTCGGTTGGACCAAATGAAAATCGGCGGCTCTGGATGGGCTAAATTGGTCAACTCGAAAATAAAACGGAAATTTCTTGTCCAAGTTTCGAATGAAAGAACTGAATTTCGGTTCGATTGAGCGGTTCGGGCTGAAGGTGAACCAACCTCGCACTACTCGACCATTTTGCGAAGAGATTAGGTTTGAGTGTAGATTAGGAAGTGAATTAAGTGGGGGCTGAGAAGAGAATTTTGGGTTACTACAGTGCAGACTAGAGAGCCGCCGTTTTCCAGCCGATGCTCAAGCCGCCGCCGACTCTTTTTGGTCCAGCCGAGCCGCCGGCCGACAGGAATCCGAAAAGTCGGCTAGAAAGCAGAAGTATGAGCAAAATTTGTACGAAAAATTTCATTGAAAATTGAAAAGAAAACAAATATTTAGAATGAAAAAATTGAAAACTATCAGCGCGGTCGTGTTAAACATGTTTTTTTTTCACCACTCGCAGCAAAACATATCAAGCGCTTCAAATTTAGAAAAAAGATAAATGCGGTAATACAAAACAACTAATAAGACCAAATTCATTTTCTGTAAGTGCAAATTAAGGACAATTAATCAAATTCGGTCATTAGATTCCATCTCCATCTCTTGTATTACAAGAAGCAGTAACTTTAGGACAAATTGAGGACATTTTCTCCCGCACATGAAAGAAAAATTTGATTTGGAAATTTTGTTCTGCTTTTCTTTCCTGGGAAATTACATTCGTAAGATCGATTTCCCGAACTTTTTTTTTCAAATGTTTTGATAACAAGAGCAAAAGGTTTGGAAGCTCACATTAAATTAAGGACATTTCGGTAAATTTAGAAAATTAATACCAGAAAAATAGGTCCTGCCTCAATACTCAATACCCGCTTAAGAGCGTGTCAGATATTTTGACAGTTCTATGTTTTGCGATGTTTTTTCATAACATATTTCTAGAGACAATGATCATTAATTTTAAATTCCAAAACATCTACTGTTTGCATAACACATCCCTTTATAGATTCTATGAATCAGAATATATAATTATTGAGTCTTAGTGTCAAAATTTGATCTGAAAAAACATCGCATTCGCCGCGTCAGATGAAATTTTGACACTAAGACTCAGTAATTATATATTCTGATTCAGAAAATCTATAAAGGGATGTTTTTTGCAAACAGTAGATGTTTCGGAATTTAAAATAGCTGATCACTGCCTTAGAAATATGCAATGAAAAAACATCGCATAACATAGAACTGTCAAAATATCTGACACGCTCTTAACGGAGGTACGTCAAATTCTATCCTCATCGAAATCTAGAAAAACTTTTTTTGTCGACATCTAAAAATCTAGGAAGCATCTGCCCACCTATTCTAACTTTAATTTTTGTCATTATTTTTCCTTTTTCGTCTATTGTTTCTCTTGATTTCACTGACTTCAAGCCGGATTGAGCCGTCGTTTAAGCCGCCGCCGACACATTTTTTTCGGCTAGCCGGCGCCGACGTTTTTCAATCGTCTCTCTCTACAGTGTTGCGTCGGACGGGTTTCTGTTAAGAACTTATTACTGTTAATGAAAGGGTTACGGCATAAGAACGTCAGGTTATTTTCGTTCCTATTGTTCAAAGTTTCCGAAGGCACTGGCCTAAACCGTTACCCCAACAGAACTTGCACAAAGAAAATTGTTTACTGGGCAAATAATTCGGCAGTGGAATATTTTTGAAATCAAATTTTTTTTCCGAATTTGTCTTCTCAAGTCTCCATTTATCTATATAAATAATTTAAATGTAAATGACGTAATTTATCACAAAACATCGAATAACTCAAATTCTAATTCAAAAGTTCGCTTTTAAAGAACAAACAAAAAAAAATGTACCTGAGGTTTTCTTTTCCTTGAGCATTTAAAACTACACGAAACACATCTTGGCCTGTGGGTGATTAAATCATTCAGACAAATCTGTCTGTCTTTGCATTTGATGTTATTACAATTAGCAGTGTCTGAAATTGAAATAAAAAAGTTTATAATTTATGTGAGTGGCGCATTCTTTTTATTCGGTTGAATCTCATTTTATGTGCGAGACATTGCGATGAAAAAATTATTGTCCGAAATTTCCAGCTCTTTATGTTTTGTAGGTGTGTTTGGATTTTTAATTTAATATAAAAATGAGTGTCCACTCAGCAAAAAGTGATAATAAAATTCAGGATACGTTTAATTCATGACTCATATAAAATCGTTTAATAAAAGAGTTAAAAGAGTGTGCTGATTGAACCGAGTTCAATTAGACTATTGAATAATGGCTATAAATTAATATTGTTGCTTCATACATGCAAACCTTCACAGCATCTTTATGTTCATATGTTTATTTTGTATTACGCAACGAAGTTTCCTCTTTTTATGCCAGACATTAACGTTCGTGTTGGATACAATAAGAAATAAAAAAAAATAAATCTCTGCGGCAGTAAAATAATTTCCGCTTCGTTGCAGTTGTATTGACCAGCCATCGGTGGAAATAGCATTTTATTTTAATAACATTTGCATGTCATTTTGCACTATAGGTTGATTCAGAGTTGCAATACTTTCTTAAAGATATGGGACAATATATTACAATTAAAACCCGCTTCTTGAAGACTATCTTAATAGTTTCGATTAGGCCGAAGCAATAAACACTCTTCAGTGAATGTCTTTTGCAGTAACAGCTGACGGAAGAAACTCTACCAAACAAAAAAAGTTAATTTCTTTTATTTTATTCCATTTTTTTTTTCATTTTAACGAATGCAGAGACAGCGACGAGTGGAAAACCACTGGCCAAAATTTGTTTAATTCTTGTTCCGGAGATGTTTTAGATGTCGTTTCACTCAAATAGATGGAGGCCATCCATTCATAAAGTATGTACATACGCTACTGAGGGGGAGGGGGGACCGAAAAAGTGTTTATAAATGTATAAATACATTCTAATGTATGAGTCAAAAAACTGTTTTTTTAGCGTGCGTACTTTGTGGAAAGCCCCGTTGCTAAATAGTCATTTTTATGTCAATTATGTTATATGTGGTACTGTTGGAAGCACCCTACGATCATCTCAGTGATCAGCTGAAAGATTTCTTGATTTTTAGATCCGTACCAAGAACGAAGTTCTTCGAAAAGGGGCCTATTGCATTTACCACGATTCTCTGCTACACAACTCGAGTAAATCTTTTCCGATTTTCAAAATTATTTAATTAATCGACAGGTCTATGAAAGCTCAACAATTTGTAGAAGAAACTTTTTTGAGATTGAGTCCTTGGACTTAGTGCCCTAAAAACGAGTCTCATCTGCTAGGACTCAACTTATTTTTTGTACATAACTCGAGTAAATCTCTTCTGATTTTCAAAAAAAAAATAATCAAAAGGTCTAGGAATGTCTCACATTTTATGGAAGAAATTTTTTTGATTAGAAGCCCTTGGACTCAGTCCCGACCCTAAAACTGAGTTGTTACCAGGACCCAACGTGTTTGTTTACAAAAACTGAGTAAATTCTAACCGATTTTGTTGATTATTTTTCTATTTAGGAGAAAACCGAGTACCGAATTATTTCAAAAACAAATTTAGGTCCGGTTCCTGTGCATGAGGCTCAAGTGGACTTTAGGTCAGTCCTAAGGTCTCGCCCTAGACAAAAATTGAGGTGAACATTTTTGTCTATTTGGGGGGTCAATTATGTGTTTTCGGAAGGTTTGCTTCGGGCGATTTTTTCAATATTACCCTTTCCATTACAATTTAATAACAACAAAAACCCTTTTTAAAAGAGAAACGTGACTCAAGTACTTATTCTTTCTTTCAAAACAATTGATATCAATTGGGGTGACGCTGAAAGCTTTGAAACGCGAAAAATTCTTTTGGAATGTTTTCGTTTTTGATTACAAAAATGCGTCACAAATGCCGGACCACCCAGTGTTACAGTTTTTCTGTTCTTTCAGCTTTCACAACGCAAAAATTTCACTTTATGGGATGTACAGGAAACCAAATTTTTCCGTATGAAAGCTGAAAGAGTAGAAAAACTGTAACACTGGGGGTCCGGCATTTGTGACGCATTTTTTTAATCAAAAATGTCTGTCGAAAAAAAATTTCCGGCGAAAAAAAATTTTCAGGGAAAAAAATTCGGCGAAAAAAATTTTCAGCGAAAAAAATTGCAGCGAAAAATTTTAAGCGAAAACAACATTTCAGTGAAAAAAAAATTCGGCGAACAAAAATTTCAGGCGAAACTAAATTCAGGCCAAAAAATTTTCGGCGAAAAAAAATTTCGGCGAAGAACAAATATGCAGCGATAAAAACTTGGCGAAAAAACAGTTTCAGCGAAAACAAAATGTTAACGAAAAAAAAATTTTCCGGGAAAAAAAAACATTCGGTGCAAAAAATATCGACGAAAAACAACAATTTTCAGCGAAAAAATTTCGGCAAAAAAAATCGACGAAAAAAAATTTCCGGCGAAAAAAAATTTCCAGATACTCATATATTTTGAGTGAAAAGGATTTTTTTATTTCCATCGTTTTCTTTGATTTTCAAGGATTTTTACACGAATTTTAGGGAAATTTGCAGCGAAAAAAAGTTTTCAGCGAAAAAAAATGTTCAACGAAAAAAAAATTTCAGAGAAAAAATATCGGCGAAAAAAAGTTTTCAGCGAAAAATATTTTGGCAAAAAAAAAATCGGCGAAAAAAAATTTGACACGAAACATCTATCTTCAACAAAAAAAATGTAAAAAAAGTCAATTTTCCCCCTAAATCCGTCCCGTGGTATGGGAAAATTTTGTTGGTCACCCTGACACACTACACACCCAACCCATCAACTTTTCCTTTGACACCAAGCATCCATCCTAACACAGTCCTAAAATTTTGCTCACACACATACAATGGGCTTTATATGACGCCTTCTAAGAGCCCTGGCGTCCAAACGAGGCCGGTACCCCGCCCTTTTTAAAATCTCATATGGCGTAGAATGCCCACCCGAAGGTCCTTGCAAAATTCCAAGAAAAATTATCGAGCCGTTTTCGAGCACGAGCCAAAAAATTCGGTTTTCATACAAATGGTTCTGGAACTAACTAACTAACCCACTAACTAACTAAGGAAGGATGTTTGCATTAAATTGGCTTCTTTGAAATAGCACATTTTGTATGGAAAATGACGATTTTCTAAAGGTCAGATCCACTGGACCGATTTTAATGAGTAAAATGTCGATTTCAATCAAAATTTTACTTAGAATCCGAAAAACTAGGTCTCAGGGGGGTACAACACAAGGGAAAAAAGGCAAAACTTCGCTGTATACATAGATAGTTCCAAAGTCTACGAAAAAATTTTTTCCTAATTTTTTGATCGTATGGGGACTTAAGACTTAAGGCCATATTTACTTAAATACGTTGCAGCCTTTTCGTAAGATCAACTCTGTTTGCCATTTCTATTCTGATACGTACGGGTCCCTTGCACATGTTTACGATTTCTCTGTCCTCTGGCACCAGTCAGACCAGAGAGCCGCCGCCGACACTTAACCAATGCAATTGTACGCAACTCACTAACATAGTCACTGTGTGATCAAATTTCTTTACGTTAAAATGATTTCGTCGTGTACGCTGTCGATCACATTCGACGAGATAGATATTCTCACAATCCCGTAATATGGTGGCAAACGTTTGAAGCTGAATGTAACTACCTCAGAGCGCTGTCAAAAATTATTCTTTCGATACCGAGCTGTTACAGTGGTTAGTGAAAACCACTTTTCAGACACATACACCTTGTTCATACGAAAATAATTCATAAAAGAACTCTCAAGAAATTAAACTCAGTTCTTTCATAAATTTAATTTTTTTTTGCTGGATTTCAGCCAATTTTGAAACGCCGGCCGCCAATCAACAAATTTTAGCTAGCCGCGATAAGATTTTTCACGCCGCTCTCAGGCCTAGCGGCGATATAGGTTTAACATACTCGTAGAATGTTCAAATTGGGGCCTCTTTGTTGTCTGTATTCCTCAGCATATAACGAGATATCTTGTCATTCTAAGTTCATATTTAAAAAATAATAATTCTTGTTTTCCACATCCGATATCCAGTGTACATTGTCGAAAAGTCATATAAAGCTCAATGTATAGAAATAATAGAGCATTCAACAAGTTTCTAAGCTCTGAGGGAGTTATTTTTCTTTTCCTCTTATTCTTTGTAAAGCTTTTGTTAGTTGCTTCCACAAATCGCAGGTACCATCCATTGGAATAAAGCATTCAACGGAACATCAATGCCTCAAAGTCTACCATTGAAAAGATTAAAAAAAGATTATACCATTCGCTGTCTGATCTCTTCAAAAGAAAATCAATTATCCAAACTTTTTTTGTAAAAAGAAAATTCTTTACAATTTACAACGAGTTTTTATTTATTAGAAAACATCTGCTTACCAACACCATTCATTCAACTTGAGTCAATTCATTTAAAAGAATACTTTTTTCATTTATTCATATTTTCCATTGAACAATTTCAATGTTACTGAACCTTTTTCAAGGTCTGTGAAGGTCAGCCCATCATATTGACTGAATAAGACAGATTCAAGAAAAGTAAGAAGGAAAAAAAAATCGCTTTGTACACCTTTCGTATGTAACGAATCGTACTACAATATGAACCAAAGCTGAAAAATACTTTTTGGTATATCAAAGCGTGCTTCTTAAAGAACTTCTTTTATCTTGTGTGCTGTTACAGTAAGACCTTAGTACACAAGTGGGTATTTATATATCACGAAAACAAAACCAAATAAGTAAAGAAAGGTACCGAAAACCAACATCATGAGTAATCCAATCCAGCAGACGATCATTTTTTAACATTTAAGTTCTTTCTCCGCCATTCCGAGACCAATGAAATTTTATTACTGTTGTTTTGTTACTTTTCCATATAATTTTATGCTTATAGAAGAAGTGCACCTCATATAACCTCTATAAATGCACAGCCAATGTGAGAATGCACAGCCAATTTTATATATTCAATTTTAATTTGGATATAAATTTGCTGTTTATTTTTGGTTTTATATTCATTCGGTATTTTTATTATCAGTATGTAGAGAATAAGAAATTGTATTCGATAACCACTTAGGGTGGAGCAGGGACATTTCGATTATCAGCAAATTATTCTTCTTCAAACTGTGATTTATAATAAAATGTTAATTAAAGATTTAAGTATTCAGCTAATTAATTACATTGTCGTTAAAAACCCAAGACTCTACATCGCTGTGACCCTCATATTTCTAAAAAAAGGTCGACAAAGATGTTTTAACCATAAATTGTTTCGCTTTCGACAAAAAGACTTAAGAATTATGTTTTCGTATACCAAAGATAACAACCATATTTACAGCAAGTTTCAGAGTTTTTACCCTTGCGTACACCAACCGTTGAATAAGTTTTTCGGATTCTACGTAAGCTTCTGATTGATATCGACCTATTGGTTAAAAATATTGATCGACTAGATCCGGAGACAGAACGCGTGGGGCATATATTTTGAGTGAAAAGGATTTTTTTATTTCCAATGATTTTCTATCGTTTTGTTTGATTTTCAAGGATTTTTTTTATCAATTTTTGAGGATTTTTAAGCATTTCTACACGAATTTTAGGGATTTTCTTTTGATTTTCAAAGATTTCATTTGATTTTCAAGGATTTCTTTTGATTTTTAAGGATTTCCTTTGATTTTCAAGGATTTCCTTTGATTTTAAAGGATTTTCCTTGATTCCCAAGGATGTTCTTGCAAGTCAAAGGATTTTCTTAAGAATTTTCACAGAATTTGAGTATTTTCTTCACAAATGATTTTATTTTAAGAGCAAAAGGAAAGGCTTACCTATACTCAAAGAAAGCAATCAACATTTACGATGTATTAAAGAAAGTTTGGCAATACAGCAACACAACGGACCATTAATGAACATCAACAAACGACTAATTTTGAGTCGAGCATGGACTTCAATAATTCCAAGATTTTTAGATTTCATTGAAAAAACTTAGCAAACATTTTCATCACATTTCATTATTTCAATCCCTGATGAAGAAAACTGATTATAAAAAACTGAAATAAAGAAAATAATTTAAAAACTAAACCACGTATTCCAATAAAATAAGAATTTTCAGAACAAACATCCTTTGCAAAGTTACTGTCATTAAAAATCACAACAAAAACCCTTTTTAAAAGGGAAATGTGACGCAAGTCCTCGTCCTTTCTTCCAAAACAACTGATATCAATTTGGGTGACGCTTACAGCTTCGGAACTAAAAAATTTTTTTTGAAATATTTTCACTTTTGATTAAAAAAATGCGTCACAAATGCTGGACCTCCCAATATTATAGTTTTTCTGTTCTTTCAGATGTGATACGAAAAAAAATTAAGTTTGCGAAATCTGAAAGCGGCGAAATATTATTACGTTGGAAGGGTCCGGCATTTGTGACGCATTTTTTTAATCAAAAGTGAAAATATTTCAAAAGAATTTTTTGCGTTCCGAAGCTGTAAGCGTCACCCAAATTGATATCAGTTGTTTTGGAAGAAGAGACAAGGACTTGCGACACTTTTCTCTTTTAAAAAGGGTTTTTGTTGTGATATCAGTTATTTTGGAAGAAAAGAGGGAACAAAAAATTTCCGGCGAAAAAAATTTGTGTAATATACACGTGTATATTCATTCGAGTGTCCCCAATGTGTAAGTATATTCTTTTATTTTAATAGCGACGATTTGTCGAACATTAAACGCAAGTGCTGATGCCCGAGTGAGCTAGCGCACGGTAGTGCTAATTGTTTTGAGACGCGGTATCGAGGTTCAATTTCTGATGGGCGACAATTTTTTTTATGTTTTTTATTGCAAAAAATATATGAAAATAACAAAGAAATAGACCAGAAATTACAAAAGTATAAAAGAAATTAATTACGCCTTTTAGTAATTAGTAATTTAATCAAATCATGGGAGTAGGATTATAGCCTCTATGTGGAAATCGAGTAACCGTCGTCGCGTTTACAGTACACTTACAGAGATTTATCAAGATGTTGGTAGGAGATAGAGGTGAGCGGGCCGCCCGAACACAACTAAAAACCCGAATCGATTTGTCGGGTTGGGTTTTCGAATTTGTTTTTTTGGCGGGTCGGGTTTTCATTTTTAGTTTATAGACTTCAACTAACAAAACCCGACTCAGTTTTTTTTTTTCTCAAAAATGAGTTAAAAAATTTTAAATGAAATCTTTTTAAAAAAAAGTTCAGGCTCGGATCAGGGTTTCGGGTCGGGTTTAAATGTTTTATTTCGGATCGGGTTCGGTTCGGGTTTTAATTTTTATTTGATTCGGGTTCGGTTTGGGTCCCATTTGGAAAAAAGGTCGACCGGCACACCTCTAGTACGAGATATTTCATTCAGAGACGGGAACCCTAAAAAAAATCCACATAAAATATCGACTGTACAAGACTTTAGTCAGGAACGTCGCTACATATGCATGTGAAACCTGGACTTTGACAGTACAACAAGAGAACAGGTTGAGATGCTTCGAAAAAAAGATCCAAAGGTAAAAGGTCGGTCAAAGTAGGAGAAATGTGGAGAATCACAACAAACATGGAGCTAGAGCAAATTTTTTGCACAGAAAATATCATAAGCGTCATCAGAGCAGCACGTCTAAGATAGGCAGGTCATGTGACCATAATGAACGAGACTGGTGTAGCTAAAAAAGTTCTAGTGAACAGAGTGGATGGAACGAGACCAAGGGGCAGGCCAAGAAAGAGACGGATTGACTGCGTGGAGCCGAAAATCGCGACAGAGAAACCTAAAAAAAACATACAATTCTTCGGAACTTCTTGACGAATTTTCGTGTTCTTCGAACTTGAACTAATTTTTTCTGCTATCTTTTTATTCGAGTTATCATTTTGACCATCATGGAAAACTCATGGCCTCAGTATCTTCGTAAGGGTCGAAATATTTAATATAGCAGTGTCATGCTTACTGATTCTACGTATACGACAACATATTGATTATAAAAATTCCCAAAATCCAATAACAAAATTAGATACGAAACGTAAAAGACAACATGTTTAAGATAGAAGGAATGGAGACTGTTCCAGAACACTGTTTTTGCATTTACGTGCCAATGAATTAAACGACTTAAATGAACATGGCAATACAGCGATCAAATTATATAGTTAACAACCACTTAACAATATTAATGACCATACAAGAAAATATTTAGAGCATATTAATGTCTTTAAAAAACGATAAATCTTATCGATTAATTCAGAAATAATTACAATAAATATCACTCACTTTTGTGCAGTCAGTGCTGAGAATATATGCATTTTGTAAGCATTTTTTATAAAATTAATTTTCCACTTAATACGCTTTACTTAATAATACCAAATGGAGCTCACAAGCACAACCTCTGCAAACACCCAACATACATAGTGTTTTAATGATATATTATTAAACATTAAATAAATATTATTAATAGCTTCTGGACATGAATTAAGTTTATTTTTATGGCTTCATAATTTATTGTGATAAGTTCATTTAACAGATAGGGGGATTCGAGTGAAAACGATCAATTGCGTTTACGATAATAATTGGCATGCGAACTGCAATCGTTTTCTGTTGCACCAACAGTAAGTCAAGAATTTTTTTGAAAATTCTAACTATAAATCAGTCAAAACTTTGTAGCTGATAAACAAAGTTCTTCCGCAAGATGTCGTTGGGGCGTAGTTGGAAAAATGGACCGCTTCAGGAAATTATTGGGTCTCTATTAAGAGACTGTTCATAAATGATGTCCTTAAGAATCTTTTGAGGGTAATAGTTCCTTCGATGATTTAAAAAAAGAAAAGAAAGGACGTCATATTTTGAAGGAGATTGGTAATTAGAGAGTTGGGCAAAGCGACTTATAGCCAAATTTATAACATATACAAATAGCTATAAGTAATAAGTTATATGTTTACGTTTATAAGTTTACGTTACGAGCTATGAGTTATAATTTATTAGTAACAAGTTACAAGTTTGCGGTACAAGTTATAAGTTTATAGCCCAGATCAGTATTGTAACTGATCCAGATCAGTACTAATCAGTTTTAAAACTGATCGGGATCTGTACTGATCAGTTTCGAAACTGATCCCGATCAATACTGAACAGTTTCGAAACTGATCCCGATCAATACTGACCAGCTTCAAACTGATATGGATCGGTACTGATCAGTTTTAAAACTGATCCGGATAAATAATGATCAGTCTTAAAACTGATCTGGGCTATAAACTTTAAATGTTAACTTATGACGTAAGCTTGTTACTTCTAACTTAAACATATAACCAAAACAAATAGCTATATGTATATGTTTTAAATTTGGCTATAAGTGGCTTTGCCCAAACTCTCTATTATCGATAGCAAGGATCCATTGGAAGGAATTCATTTATGAACAGCATTGTTCTTGGATACTCATCTGTCTTTTCATGGTGCGAATATTTGGAAAACAACAGCTGATTCCCTATGGGGTCATTCATAAAGGATGTCACGCTTGCTATAAACTCCACAAAGTCCATATCTTCTAACTGGTCAGAGATTTTGTTTATAGTACTCCGGCTAACCCCCCAAACACCCCCCCTATTTGGGGGGGTAGCCAAAATTCTATAAACAGAATTTGCTGTGCTGACTGAGCTACCTTTTTATGGATATTAATTTTTTATAGCAAACGTGTCATCCTTTATGAATGACCCCTATGTAGTTGTGTCTTTGTTTGACTTGAGATGAATTGTAACAATAGTGTATCTTCACTTAGTCATCACAAGTTGCAGGTCTCACCCCGTAAACACTTGTGCTAGTTTTCACCGTTAACACATTAACATCCGCCTCTGGTATTTACATACAGCACAAGTCGTTGGCTTTAAATGAATCTTCAAGTTTCAATCTTAAGGAAATGTTTTTAATATTTTCAGCTAAACTGGCGGCAAAATATATTAACGAATATTTGAATTATTTGAAGCCGTTGACTCTGCTGATAGCAAGTTATTCAAAAATTGTGACCTTAATTTTGTTGTACTTTTACTTTTGTGTAACGTTTATAAAATATGAATGTGCAATTTTGCAATTGTTTTATTGCCAGCCAATAGACTAAACATGTGACAGTTATTTGGTCTGACTTAATTAAATGCATTGAATGGCTGGGGAACGGGTTGGCTCAGTGGTAGCGTACTGGCCTTCCACCAAGAAAACCCGGGTTCAATCCCCGTGAAGGCAAATTCTGTATAGGATTTTTCTTCAATGTCTAGCATGAAAGCAACGTTCCTAAGTGTACCCAAGCTTCCCAACACGGGTAGTTGAGGAATTTAGTGCCCTCAACGAACCGTACACAGAAGAATGACATGAATGACGCAACCCATTCACGATGAATTCTGTGTACAAAATATCTGAGTCTAAAAAAGTATAACTTTAGGCGGAGATATAAATAATTAGCACTGAAAGAAATCCTATGGTGTTGCTAGCCTATAGGCGTGGTTCGGAATTCACGTTAAGCATGTGGTCCACACTCACCAACCCGCACTGGCCCGCGTGGTGTTTCATGGCTAAATACCCCTAATTGGGAGGCCTCATCCAGCAATGGATAATATGGCTACATTATATATATATTATATATTGAATGGCTGAATGCAATAACAAAATCATATTTTTCACGTTAATGAAATTCTACAGTTTTACTACTTATAGAAGTTGCTACGGTCTCGTGAAACAAATTTACGCAACACCAATGACAGAATGGAATAGCATTAGAAGATTAGAAAGTCGGCAGTCGATTGCATGTTTCATGGTCGATGTTTGTATCTAATCAAATGGAAAAAAGGGTTTCGAAATAGACTTTTTTTTTGCATTTGATGTGGAATACTAGTTTGTGTGTACTTCGGTGATCGATCACTACATTGCTATCTGGGGTCTGCCGCCTGGTTGACCGGACACGCTACAGGTATGCCAAATACTATCCTAGAGTCAATAAATCATGTGCGCGCGGTAGCGATGCGCCTGTGACGCAAGTCCACACACGAACAAAAAATTTGACTGCGGAACCAAATATACAACAGCTAAGTTTTGATTCCCCCCCCCCCTTGCGACGCGACGTACCACCCGGATGCTACGAAGTGTCTTTTCACTCATTAAAATTGGTTCAGTGGATCCGGAGCTATGACTTTTAGAAAATGATCATTTTCAATACAAAAAGTGCAGTCCCCACATCCCAAAAAAAAGTCCACAAACCCAAAAAACTCGATAGAAAAACCTTTAAGACAAGACACGATGTATAGGCGATCTTTTGAGTTTTTTCCCTTCGCCCCCCTTCTCTCCAAATTGTTTAAAAAAAAAAAAACTATTCCGACGAGCCCACACTCATCAAAATCGGTTTTCCGGGAAAATTCTGGAAAAGCCGTGGCATGTGGAAAAGTGGTCAATTTTGAGGGTTTTTAGGTAATGCTCGGAGTTTTCGAATTTTAGCTCCGAAGTGACAATAGCTAGAGAGTTGGTTTCTTCGGGAAAGTATAGAGTTTGGTCAGGAGAATTTGTTTAGCACATTATGAAAATGGCTGCCAACTTTCAAAGTGACACCATCTTGGATTTTTTGCTAAATTCTGAATAAGAATACCTAGATAGTTGGTTTCTTCAAGAAAGTTATATAAATCACTGAGAAGAAGTGGTGACACGAAGTGTTCCGAAGGCAGCCGAAGGTGACACGAAGTGTTCCGAAGGTAGCTGAAGGTAGCCGAAGGTAGCACAAAGTATTCGAAAGGTAGCCGAAGGTGATACGAAGTGTTCCGATGGTAGCCGAAGGTGTTGGAAAACAATTTTTTTCGGAAAGAAAATTTTTTTCGGAGAATATTTTTTTTAAGGAAAAATTTTTTTGGAGAAAATTTTTTTCAAAGAAAATTTTTTGGAGAAAAATTTTTTCGGAGATTTTTGGAGAAAAATTTTTTTCGGAGAAAATTTTTTTTGTAGAAAATTTTGTTGAAGGAAAAATTTTTTGTAGAAAAACTTTTTTGGAGAAATTTTTTTTTGTAGAAAATTTTTTTCGAACACAATTTTTTTCGGAGAAATTTTTTTTCTAAGAAAAAATTTTTTTTCGGAGAAAATTTTTTTCAAAAAATAGAAATTTTTTCAACAACTAAAAACTTCCAAAACGACTAATATCACAACAAAACCTCTTAAAAGGTAGAGTGTGACGCAGTCCGAAAGTCCGCTTCCAAAATTAATGATATCGCTTGAGGTGACGCTATCGCTGATAATACGCAGAAGTTTGTTTGAAGTTTGTTCCTGTTGTTTGTTCCTGAAAAAATTACAGCGCTTTTTTAAAACAAAATTACGTTGTGTTAAAAAAATTGAGTCACAAATGCCGGACCCAACGACTAAATAATTTTTCGGTACTTTCAGTTTTTGCGCTGCAAAAATTTGACTTTTGTTTCTTATTGTGTAGATTGTTTAAGGTAAATTTAAATTTTTACGTGTAAAAATTGAAAATGTTGAAAAATTATTCCGCTGCGTTTCGGTTTGACGGGGCGCGTAGTGGAATCGTTTGTAATAGTAGCGATGCAGGACCCCCAATGTTATAGTTTTTCAGCTCTTTCAAATTTCACAACTCAAAAATTTCGCTTTCCGCGATGTATGAAGTACGACTAGCCAAATTTTTGCGTATGAAATTTGATATAGCAGAAAAACTTGGGGGGTCCGGCATTTGTGACGCATTTTTTAATCGAAATATTTCAAAAGAATTTTTTACGTTCCGAAGCTCTAAGCGGCACCCAAATTGATACCAATTGTTTTGGAAGAAAAGACGAAGCCTTGGGTCACATTTTCCTTTTAAAAGGGGTTTACCTTTTACCTACATAAGGAACGGGTTACAGATATCGTAGTGGCTTTCCAGCAAAAATATCAGTTCAAATTCTTCCCAATTCCGTATCATATTCAAGCTTGTAAAGTTGTATAAATGTGTTGTGGTTACGGAAACCAACACAGCAGAAGAATGAGATGTAAGACGTCTGCCATGCACGATGAATTATGTGCACAAATGTCTGAGTCTATCTTAAGGCGTGTGGATATAATAAACACCAGATGAAATTCTTATTTCGGATTTCAGGTGGATCCCAATTGTGCATTTAATAAATGGTAAAAGTAGAAACATTTTCTAAGCTGTTTTTATCGAGTGTACACTGTACACGTATTTTCTTCAGCTTATGGTAACATAACGTCGGTCTGTATCTATTATGTGATTCGTCGGTGCCACTGTTTTTATTTTCTTAGCGAATGATTGCAATTGAATCATCTAACATAAGAGAAGATATGATTCTGCAATTGTTTATTGTTTTCAATTCATTTCATATAAATAAATTTATCTTTTATATACTTACGTATACACAAACAACAAAATAAATAAATAAACTTTTTAAATCTGTCTCGGTTTATTTATTTTAATACGAAACATTATGCGTATGAGAAATATTAAGTGCATGCATACTGTCATCGTATTCCCTCAAGCCTTACGTTACACACAAGGAGCAATATATTAACATACACAATGTCTTAATATGCAACATATTTTCTAACTGAGCATTTGCTGCATGTACGAAAAATGAAGCCTTTTTTTTCTTCGGTTCGATCATTCATTATTCAAACAGGTGTTATCTGCAGAAAAGATTTTATTTTGCTGCGCGATGTCTGGGCACTTTTTATTTATTCCGGTTGGTAAGCTCAACGTATGACGGGTCTTCGATTCGATTAATTTTTTTTAATTTAATAAAAGTTGAAAGTTTTTTTTTTAATTTTATTGATTTTTTATTTTTTGTTTATCTCATCAATCCATCAGTTCTTTTTTCATTAGTTGGCAAATTTTATTCAATTAGGTAACCGAGAATTTGTAATATTTTTATTTCGATATATTTATATTTTGTATTAACGTACCGGACTGCATTTTAATCAAGACGAGAGACGTCACTACTCGCGTTTATACAATCAGACAAATTTTATAAGATTATCGGTTTGGTAGGCAAGAACGCTATTGTTTTGTGAATCATCGTTATTGTCGGGGAATGCGAATAAATTGTTTTAATGTGTTTTTTGTGGACGTATTTTAATGAATCAGATGCATTCGGGGTTTTCGTGTAAGTTAGAGTTTTGATATCTGCGCGGTTATGAATTCAAATTTAGTGATTTTTTATTGACTTGACGATCTATGACATCAACTTTTCAAACGCTCCTTATATGGGGAAACTTCGAAAGTTTTTAGATTTCAGTTAGCAGGGTTGACAGCTCCAGTAGAAATAGCACATTGCACCTAACTTCACTGTGAATACCAATGAATGCTTATATAACACTCTTACGCTATAAGATTGTAAGCCACATATATTTGCTATCTCAGTTTTAAATTTGACATTTGGCGAAGAAACGTGACAGCAAATTATGTGGCTTACAACCTTATATAGTGTAAGTCTGTTCATGAAAATATAAACGCCCATTCAACGTGAAGTTAGCAGCAATTATAACATCTATTTGTAAATGTTTTGTTATGAATACTTTTACGGTAGAGTGTGTTAAAGGAGAGCGGTTTTTGATCAGTTAATTCTAACTTATCTCGGGGTCACGCGTCAAAATGAGAGAAATGGTATACAAGATTAAACTGAACCTTAATCTCAATTCTCTTGTTCACTCATAATTTTTTGACAGATGACCCCGAGATAAGTTAAATATACAGGTTTTTGCTCTCCTTTAACACTCACTTACGCGTGGCATGATGTTAGCTTCGAGTGAACTATCACCCAAGTGCACCAGCTTTAGCACTTTGTTGTATTTATTGGGTAGTTTGAAACCTAAGATTTAGATTTATCAGGGTAGGATGGATCCTTTCCTAAAACACAGATCTGTTGATCCTTTGTCTTCTTTTCCCGTTCATCATGTAAATCATTGAAACCTTCCGGTCCTCACCTAGAACCTGTCGAGGACAACAGGTCCTTGGTCTGGGACTTCATAGAGTCGAATCAAACAACCACCTAACGTCACACTCCTTAAGAGGTGGAACTTCGGGAATTCACATATTATGTAGATACTTGTTTCCTCCTCTAAGCCGCAGCTACATCTTGGATCGTCCAAAATGGTCATTTTGGTCAAGTGCTTGTTCATCCCACAATCACCCATAATAGCTCTACCTACTCTCCTGATGCTATTGCGGTTCATTCTGAGAAGCTCCTTGGCCCATTTCTCGTCGGGCGCCGGAAAGAAGAGTTTCTTGTTCTCTCGTAGTCTTCCACAACCTTTTCACACATGGAGTGTTCTAGACCTTCGTTTGCTCTCTCATGACGTTCTACACCGATGTGCCCAGGGACCCAGGGACCCAGGCAATCGTGATCTGATTTTCCAGTACCGATCGGTTTAGGGTCCCTTTCAGCTCTCTAACCAGTTTTGACGTCGTCACCGGTTATGCAAATCCCTTAATTACAGACTCGCTATCTGAGCAGATGATCGCTCTGCCACCCGTTACCTCCACTGGGACTAACATCGTCATTCTCCTCAACATCGCAAACGTCTCCGCTTGAGGGACGCTCACCAACTTTCCCAAATGGAAACTGCCACAGTTCGCCGGATTTTGCGCATAGAATCCGGTTCTCGCTCCTCTCTCAGTTTTCGATTCGTCGGTGAAGCTCACCAGTCCATCAGCCGGAAGGCAGGTCAGTTACTTTCCAAGCCAATAAGCTCTGTCCGGTATAACGATCAGGTCGACACAAAGTCGACATGTGTGACCACACAATCTCTGGGCATAGACTCGAAGTTACTGATCCAGAGATTATCTTGCTTCAGCCTATCTGCCGAGGCAAAGGCTTTTGCTTTAACGATCATCTGGATGGGCGATAGAGCAATAAGCGCTTCTATGGACATTGTGGCCGTAGTTTTCATAGCTCCCGTGACGCAAATGCACACGAGCCTCTGAATTTCGTTCAACTTCTTTCTTGCACACTTCACGTCGAGCCTAGGCCACCAAACTACGCAGCTATAGGTCAACATAGGTCTAATCGCCCTCTTATAAATCCAAAACATGGCTCTAGACTGTATTCCCCAGACCCGTCCAAAAGCCTTCCGACAAATCCAGAAATCGAATACTGAGTTTGAAACCTCAACTTAAGTATGTATGTTCACTTAAAACTGTTTTTAACTTAAAATATGTAAATAATCTTAGTTTGATTGATTTGAACTGAGTTTGAAACCTCAACTTTAATACAATTAATTTTTTCTTCTGTCAAGTTGAGCTTTCATACCAAACTTGCTAATTTTACTCGCATAGCACCTGTACAGCATAGGGTTTTGTAACCTTTTCACCAATCAACACGTGCACAGAAGTTTAAAGTTGATCACGTTAAAACAAAAGAAGGTAAAAGAAGAAGAAGCTTTCAATGAAATTAAAAATTAAACAGAAGAAAAATGTCACAATAAAGTATCAAGTTCCGAATTTTAGCGTTTGCGAGCAAATAGACTAGCACATCAAGTAAATTACTCAAATCAATTTCATTAAGGGGTAAACAAGTGGATGTTGATGTGATAAGTAAGACTTTAAGACTTGGATTGCCAGTATGCTACCCCCATAAGTGTTTAGTGAGGCGATGAGGTTGATAAGTTTGGACGACATGGACTCGCTTGTAAAAAAGTGCTGTTAGAAAATCGAGGCATGAATCAATCTCTCAGAGAGCCGACTGGATGCAACTGGTTTGATGAAAAAAGACCAGATGGAATTACTTCAGTGCCATGGAAGAATGGTAAGCCGTTAATTTTGGACTTTACCAGCGCGGACACGGCTTGCCAAACATATTTACGATCGACATGCAGAAAATCTGGAGAAGCGGCAAAAATAAGAGAGCAATCTAAGACTTTAAAATACGAATCTCTTACGGACAATTTCTTCTTCTGTCCTATTGCAACTGAAACTTTTGGTCCATTGGGAAATGATTAATATCATCGGAAAAAAGTTGAAAGAAGCTACAGGAGAGGAAAGATCAAAAAGTTTTCTGGTGCAACGCATTAGCCTTGCGAATCAACGGGGAAACGCTGCTTCCATTTTCGGGACTATCCCCCAGTCGACGGAACAATTAGAGGAGGTGTACTACGTGGCTTAAGTGTTGAGGAATTTAGTACTCATAATTGTAAATTGTATAAAATTCATCCATTACACTTTATCATTTTTCGTATACTTTGACATAAGCCGACGATGCGATTTCGCATTTAACGTGTTAACGCGTGGATTTTAATTGATGTCATTTCGATCTGTGAAAGTGACTCGTTGTCTCGTAAAACTCTTGGTTTCCCTGAGTTTGATTGTTTAAGAAAAGACAGTAAGTAACTCATTAAGAATTTCGAATTTTCAAAGGCGATGCAGTACCTTTTTTCTGTCCTAGCATTGCAGGGATATGATAACCAACGAACTACTCTACCTCTGCTATCACATTGACATAGCAAACTATATGATTCATTGTAACTGTATCTAAACCAAGAAAAGTTTATGTGCAAAAATATTTAACGTCATCAACATATGCTTCAGATGATCACTAAAAAGCAAAAACACCGAAAATTAATTCCATATTCTTACAAGCAAAAAATTACAACTATCATTTAGTTTGCGTAATATTCGCGTGTTCAATCGTTACATAATAACAAACAGAAAATATTACAGCACACATTTTTCTTGATTTATATCGTTATTTGTTTATTTATACATCCTTTTACAAGAGTGATAGACGCACCGAACTTTTGCACAAATGTTTAAACACAATGCAACACAATGCTATGGTAGCCAGTTTAGTGTTATTGGGTACCTACCTACATTGTGATATGGACGATCATGATAAGTACATATATGTGAGGAATAAAAACAAACAAAAATAAAGCTCTCAAGTCACAAAAAAAGCATAAAAAAAAGAAACAGAGTCAAAAATCATTAAGAAGTCTAGACATTGAGTGTTATTTATATTTAATAAATTTTTTGTTCGTTTGGAGAATTTGTCGTTGTTTAAAATATTTTTATTTTTATTTTATTGGAACCGACAGATGAAATAATATCTATAAGGAAGTGATCACTTGTATTGTTGTTCAGTTTATAGCAAATTAATTTGGTTGGCAACGTAAATGATTTATTCTCTAATCATTGTAAAGAGATTTATTTGGTTAGACTAATTGAGTTGAAGGTTAATTGGGGAAAATGGTTCCCAGACATCGTTTCAATTTCGCACTTTGAGATTTCATATCTTAAGGAGTTCAAGTCAAGTTTGAGTTTTCAGCAGATGGCGTTGATTATAATTAATGTCTCTTGTATACCTTGTTAAACGATAGTAAGTTAACTTATTCATTCTCTCTTACATTAAACAGATTCACTCCACTCAATTTGCTTAACATACAACTTGTGGTTAATGCTTTATTTTGATAGTGTTTTAAGAGTTTACTTTGGAACACTCAATCACTCTTTTTATTCCTATGCGTTTGTATTTTTTTAAGAAGAGCTCAAGAATCTTCTGTTTATTTTTAATTAACCAGTTCAGATAAGAGCAACAATGCATGCTCATCGGATCAGACATGAGAGCCGCCGAAATTCATGTAGTCTTCTGAGTGAAGTTAAATATTTTTTCTAACACTACACTTTGTCTTGAACAACAGCTATTTGCTTGTAACTCAAGTAAATTATGACCGAATCTTTGGCTATTGGCCACGAGTGGAGGGCATAGTGAGACAAAGATTTTAGCCTTCAGCATCTACCGGGTACCAGCAGTATTAAGGAATCTGGGAGCGAAAGTATGTCCAATGTTCAACGGTGGATGACTGTCTTAAACATCCATTTACTGGAAAAGTATCAATATACAAAAGTACTGTTGCCTAGCCTCTACAAAACTGCGTAAGGGAATCCCGGTAAAGTTGTGGGAAATGAGATATGATTTTGTATAGAACCTATCTTGGTATACACTAAAGTAGGATTTTTCTCATGCCAACATGCATGATGCAGACCAACATGCAAGACATGGGTTCGCATAAAAATGAAAGTTGATGAGTCCCTGAATGTTTTTCATTAACATAACGAGTTTGTTCGTTACTATCTAGTTCAGAACATATGTGTTTTACGACGAGTTTATGATCTTGAAACTATTCGCTATCAGAGACTATGCAAACTGAGCTGGTGTGACGAGAAACTATCACCAATCGTTTGTCTGAACCTTAAGCTTCCCAACGACTACGAATTCACGTCATTCGGTTGGAAATTAGCACCTATAATAAGCATTATCTTCACGCAAATGTAGGAGAAGTGAGTACTCCAGAGTGTAACATGAAGTGGGAAAAATGTGGGATGAAGCGGGTAGTGTGTGGGATGAAGCGGGAAGTGTGAGGAATGAAGTGGGAAGTGTGTGGGATGAAGTGGGAAGTGTGTGGGATGAAGTATGAAGTGTGTGGGATGAATTATGAAGTGTGTGGGATGAAGTGGGACATGTGTAAGATGAAGTGGGAAGTGTGCGGGATGAAGTGGGAAGTGTGCGGGATGAAGTGGGAAGTGTGCGGGATGAAGTGGGAAATGTGCGGGATGAAGTGGGAAGTGTGTGCGATGATGTGAAAAGCGTATGTGGAAAGTAAATGTGGAAAGTGTGTATGTGGAAAGTGTGCATGTGGAAAGTGTGTATGTGTAAAGTGTGTATGTGGAAAGTGTGCATGTGGAAAGTGTGTATGTTGAAGTGAAAACACATCCCACAAATTCCAACTTAATCCCACGAACTTTTAACTTACAAAACTTGAGTACTTGATAGTACCAAATCAAATAATTAAGTTTAATCTGAAGAAGTCAATCTGAAAAAAATCTGATATGATCTGAATCTGAAAAGTGAAGATATGAAATGTTCAGATCAGATAATTATTTAAAGTAATATGAACTGATCTGAAAATTCAGTGGAACCACTAGAACCCAGTTTTCTGGGCAGGTATCACTCGCCTCGGTCAGAGATACCTTCGCGATATCGCTTTCAATATATCGAGAGAAGACTTGAGGAATGCAATAACACGAAAGATGGGATTAGCCAAAGTAAACAAGCTCGAAACAGGTTATGTTTCTCCAAACCTATATTATGAGGTATTTGAACAGAATTTAACTAAATGGATGAATGATTGAGACCTATCTTAAGAGGATTTATCACACGTATCTCCTGGTGAAGAGGTGAGATTATGTTTTTATTCGGGATTTAGGGCACGTATGTACACAGTGATGCACCCCAGAAAATACTTTGAACGGCGCTCATAACTGCTTCGGAACATAATCATAAATTGAAGGATTAATATTATTTTCCAATATTAAGAAAGTTTACTAACCTCTTCGTACACGTGATCCAAATGTAAGAGACGAAAAAGGGGAACCAATTACTTTACACTTGTTACATTCAATTATCGCATGAGAATGAAATTGAATAAGCTCGATTGAAAAACGGTTAACTGCACGCAAATTATTTATGATTGACATATTATTATGCAGCTCAGTGTAATAACATTACAACATTGTTGCAAAATTAATATGCTCACAGCTCATCTTTCATCTTCCGTTGTCCAATGATATTAATAAGTTATAATAAATTAATTTAAAAAAACGAATAGATACTTTCTGTATCAATTTCTGACGTGCTAACTTGAAAGAAAATAACATTATCAGTTCGGATGTTCGTTTGAACATTGTAATGCAATTTGATACCTTACATGACAAGATGCAGATGCGATGGCGATTGCATGCTATTAATTTTAATTTACTTTAGCCGGTGATGGAATGATTGAAGCCGGTGACGGAATGATTGACAATTTTACATACGCCCATAATCGCATACTTGCCAATTTTCTGGCGGAAAACTAAAACGTGAGGCCTACGCGTACAAGTTAGACAGATGCTATTTGCACAAATGCCCGGTAAGCAAAAAAAAAGATTTTTTTTTAAATACGTGAGAAGAACGATGCGCGAAAGTCCAATAATAGACCCTTTTAGTGCGGTTCAATTTTGAATTTTCCCTGCGTTACAACCGAATTTCGTACGATATGCGTAGTTACACACGGATATGCGTAAAATCTGCACACAAACAATAGATTTCGTAGAGTTGGGTATGTGGAAATGGGAAGTGTGTGGTATGAAGTGGGAAATGTGTGGTATGAAGTGGGAAGTGTGTGGTATGAAGTGGGAAGTGTGTGGGATGAAGTGGGAAGTGTGTGGGATGAAGCGGGAAATGTGTGGGATGACGTGGAAAATGTGTGGGATGAAGTGGGAAGAGTATGCGATAAAGTGGGAAGTGTGTGGGATGAAGTGGGAAGTGTGTGGGATTAAGTGGAAAGTGTTTGGGATGAAGTGGGAAGTGTTTGGGATGAAGTGGGAAGTGTTTGGGATGAAGTGGGAAGCGTGTTTGATGAAGTGCAGGTGTCGCTGACTCTACTCAATTGTTCTAATTACTAAACAAGAAAGAGTGAGAATAGCCAGCGGCAAGAGTGAATAACACGGAGGCTATTCGTTCGCATGGCAAATAAGTATAAAAAATACAAGAGAAACAATATTCGAAATCTACTTACCATTACAAGCTCCTCGGTAAGCAACAGGTATAGATCTTCCTAGAAGACACGCAGCTCGTTTAATTTCACATAAATTTCGGTACGTAACGCCATCTGTGCCACAAACCAATCTCGATGGATTTGACACAATCGATTTGAATGTCTTTTCGAATGGAGGACATTTCGTTGCACATGACACACAATGTGGCATCAAATTTTGATCTTCTAGGCAATGCATTGATTGTGGACACTTGACGTTTTTACATGAAGCTGAAATGATTTTGACTTCGATTTAGAAAAATGCAGAAAAATAAAGAATCTTCTGGAACTAAGGTGCACGACGCTTTAGAATTGTAAGAATAAACTGCACAGGGCAAAGAAATCGTAAAATTTACAATCAAATATTATTTGCTTGGCTTCAAAATATATTCGTTTACGCTTTTGCAACGAAAGTCAAAAGTTTCATTGCTCATACAATATAAGAATCTCACACAAACATTTTATATACACGACACATCGTGCTTAAAACACCGCTAATTCTGAAATTAAAATAAAATTTATTGAAAAGTTGCCTTTCGGTGTCGTTCATTCTTTTTATCTCAAGTGATAATTATGTGGAAGTTTATTAATGTCATCGCACATTAATTTAGACGGTGACAAATGAATTGCATTTTACTGTTTTTTTTCTCTCTTACATCTTACACAGGATCTTGTTTTCTTCTAATTAATTCACTGTTTAAAGCTACATTCTTTTCAAGAAAATCCGTGAGAAAGTAGGCGCCAATTTTGCAAGCAAAATTTGTGCGTATGATTTGTACTTAAGGATTTTGAATACTATGTGAGTTAAGAGAGAGGTCAATGAGATAAATTAGGTATGTTTTATTTGTTTGATGACAGATGGAGTACAAGAGAGTATAATATTTGTGAAGAAATCGAAATTTTTGCTACATGTATATAACTAAATCGACTCGATAGCGTAGTGGTTAACACGTCTGCTTGCTACTACGAGATTGAGTTGCCAGTGCGTTGGTTCGAAACTCAACCGCAGACGGATTTGTACCGATTGTTAGATTTGTAAACAAAACAAAGCTGATTGAATCGTTCAAGTCAAGTGAAGTTGAGTGTAGTGTCATCGTACGGCTTACCGGAAAAGGCATTGTTGGGAGAACCGGTATTCTACTCCTACTAGTTTCGCTCCTCGTTACATCTCATAGATGGCACTGGGTTTGTCGCACAGCTTACCACTGGCACAGTAAAAACTTTCCGGTAATGAAAGGATCTCAAAAAATAGAACCACAAACAGCGAAACTAGTAAATAATGATCTAGCCTCTAACCCTTCATGGGTTGTAAGGCAGATTATTATTATTATTATTATTATTATATAACTAAATCTATACTGCTGTAAGAAGGAAAAAAACTTAGAGAAAATCAAATTAGCGACAAAATGCAACAAAAGATTCTCAGCGATTTTTTTTAATTTCGTCGCTAATTTGATTTTTTTCGACAAAATTCGTTGAAAATCGTCACTGTTTTTTACTAAGTTTTTTTCTTCATTACGACGGCAGTATAGCAGGTAAGATAATCACTATTGCAGTGGAAAAGGATTTAAAAAAATGATGACAGCTCCCTAAACCGGGAAAGTGCATCATGCGGTAGCGGAGGGCGTGACGCAGTCCACACACCCCAAAAAAGAATTCCACAAACTCAAAAAACCTTTGGGTTTTCCCCACTGTTTCCTTCACTTCGAACTTATTATAAAAAAATTAATTCGCAGCAGCTTTTAAACGAGTCCAAACTCATCAAAATCGGCTGGAAATTGGCTGACATATATGGCATTTAAAATTCACGAATTTCCGTAGTAATTGAAAGAAAATAAGATTTTCTAAACTCTGAAATTCTTTCGAGTTTCTCTGTTTGTGATTGCCTATAATCATCATAATCTATTCATGGATCACAATCTCGAGAACTACCCAGCCGATCTTCGGGAAATTTACTGAACGGCCGCTTCTCCGGAAGAGTCGTGGAGTGGAAAAAAAGTAGTCGATTTTGTGGGTTTTATAGGTTCTCGAATTTTAGCTTCGGAATGACAATACTTAGAGGGCTGGTTTTTTCTAGAAAGTTATAGAGTTTGGTCAGTGGAATTTTTTGCGATCTTCTAGCTGCCAAAGTCAGCAATAAATTATGCTTCCTTGGGTTTTCGAATATTAGCGCCGGAGGTGGTTTCTTCTAGAAAGTTATGGAGTTTGGTCAGAAGAGTTTTTTGACATTTTAAGAAAATGGCTGCCAGCTGTTATAGTGACGCCATCTTGGATTTTTGCTATATTCTGAATTAGAATACCCCAGTTGGTTTCTTCGGCAAAGTTATATAGATCTTTGAAGAGAATTGGTGACACGAAGTGTTCCGAAAGTAGCCGAAAATGATCTTCAGCAAATATCTACTTTGGGTTTTCGAATTTTATCTCCGGAATGAAGATACTTAGAGAGTTGGTTTATTCCACAAAGTTATTGCAAACTTCCAAAACGACTGATACCGTAATTTTGTTGCATAAAAAGTAATGCAATTTTTTTAAGAATAAAGGCTGACCACAAGCTAACATTAAATTCAAACAATTTTTTGCTTATTATCCGCGAAAGCGTCACCTCAAACGATATCAATAATTTTAGAAGGGGACTTACGGACTGCGTCACTCTTTACCTTTTCAGAGGCTTTTGCATGCTAGCACGAAAGCTACAAAATTGGCTTTTGAATCAACTTAGAGTTGAACTCTGGTAAAAATAATACGGAAAATAGCCTTGCGCTCGCCAAAATGGTTCGGCGCTGACGATTCAAATTTATCTGGGTGAAAGAATGAATTTTCTTGGTCCAGATTTTTCGTAAAAGGAGAAATTTAGTAACTTTGTAAAGAGAAAATTTTAGGTTACTCTGCCGGTACGAGAATTGTAATAATTTTATGCCATTGAAGCGGGGCGATGTTAACCTGAACGTTATGTCCCATCACCGTCACTTCCTCAGCGGGAAAGTAGCTGCTATTTCGAACCAAGCTTCATTTGAAAAAAATCGAATGAGATCGCGAAACCAAAGTCTTGTAAAAGTCATTTTTTTATTCCGTGCACGATAATAGAAATAAACATAAAAAATATTTCAAATTACTGTCGTTACGGATTTTTCTGAGCTGTAATAACGTTTTGAAATAATGTCTTTAGCATGTCTGAAGCAATTGTGGAGAAACAATGAAATAAAATCAACTTTAATTAGCATGTCCATTTTGTACATTGTTTCCATCATTATTTAATCCAAATAAAGGAGGTACTCATGCGTTTATTATGCAGCGATTCAACGAAAAAAAAAGATAAATGCACATGAGATGTCAGATCCACCTTAAAGTAACATCTTACCTACAAGAATTTACAACACTATTAACAAGATTCTAATCTAAACTTCGCTGAGTTGTTAACATACATAAATTGTATAAACAAAACACGCGTGGGCGACAAGTTTATCATAAACAAAACAATATTATACCAACCATCCCGTGTACGGATCATGATATAGTTTTTGCATATTACCGAACGACAACGAAAAGAATATTTACAAAACAAGTGGAATTGGCATTTAAATGAAATTCAACTGAAATCACAAACAAATGGTGTGTTTTTAAGGTCACGTAAATTCTGGGTGGAAAGGTGCATTCGTTACCAATAATGTGAGTATATTCTTAAATGCAGAATTGTAACGCATTGAAATAGCGAATAATAAAAAAGTGAAGTTCTAAATTATCTTCACTTTTACTTTTACTAAAAAAATTTGCTCGAATCTACTGACTAAGGTTAGTAACTCTCCATCCACTTCCTTCATTTCACTTATAATTCGCTAATATTTCAGATCTCTGTTCAATGAAATACTTACTTTGACATTGTCCTTTATATGCAACGCGTAAAGTGGATATTCCTCGTCGACAAGCCCGTTTCTTTAATTGACATTCTGTTTTATAAGTTCTGCCATCAGATCCGCAAACCGGTTTGAAATAAGGTCCATTTTCGCTCTCCTGTGGAATAGTTGCTATCAATAAAGTGATTTCAATTTGCGCATTTAACCTGACTGGCTGTACCGACGCAACAAGGGAGTAGGCCGAAAATTCTTTCCCGTGTTGCGTATTAATTTTTTATGGTGCCTACTAGGGACGAAAAATATAATCTCAAGGGGTGAAAAGCTTATATTTTTCTTTTCGTCACGCGTAGATAGCATGAAATAACACTTCTCTCGATATTACCTTAAGAGAAAAGTGTGTTTCCCCCCCCCCCCCCTAGGTTAATCAAAGTAGAGAACACTTTACCGAAAAATGGTTTGGTGGGAATGGTACATCGTATCCGTAACTTCCGGTTCTAATCATTGACGGCCACTTGCTATGTTCTTTAAAAATATGTCTGTCTCTCATCACAGAACTCAAATTACCTTTAGCAATACTTTTGTTAAAATTAGTTCTCTTTTTATTATCACCATGGATTTTATTAAAAAATTTACTGTCGGTCACAATAACTTTTTCACTTTTTGCATTTTTTGAACTATTGTTGGTTGGGTTCACAAACTCAACGTCTTTATTCGCATCAAATACTTGCACTCTCTTCAAATTTCCCGTCTTTTTCCTCACTTTTGGACCAACTCTTTTCACATTTTCGATACTATCTTCTTTGTCGATAAAACGTGATGTCCTTTTGGCATTCGAATTATTTTCCTGACGTTTCATTGCCTTGCAATTAGGTGCGCACACACATTTAGGTTGATCATTTCGTTGAATGCATTTTTTACCGTCACCACATTTGGCTGTTTTGCATGATTCTAATCCGGAAAGAAAAATGATATGTTATAAAGAAATGCGCTTTTTAACCCGATGTTCAGAAAGGAGAGAGTTATTTGTTTACCAAGCAGGGAAAGTAGGAAATTACAACGATCGATCTAATTAGAATTTCCTTCTCCCCGAAGTTTACACAACCTTTTTCATGATTGCTCGTGAGAAAATAGGTGTTATGAAGGAACGGTGACAAAATTATTATAGTAACTTCAGGTCAAGAAAATCTCATTTTCCTACCGCTTTTGCGAAGACAAAACACTACACTGAGGAAAATATCTACAAGCGACGCGACGTAGGATTTGCGTTTGCAATATAAGCCGCCGACGTATTATATACGCGGTGAATGTATTATAAACCTTATTTAAGTATTGTACATTACGCCATACGTAACGAACGTGTTATGAGGTTACATAATATGTGCATGGAGTTCGTAATACGTGCACGGTGGAAAAAACACGTCGGTGGCGTATGTATATCATAAACACAATTCCTACGTCGCACAGTGCTTTAAAAACACTGTGCGTCGCTTGTAAATATTTTCCTTAGTGTAGTTTCCTTACGTCACACCCTTAGCAACTATTTTGTTTAAAAATTTTATTACCTAAACATGATGTGCATGCTGAACCGTCACCAATTGCCGTTGCGAAAAAGTATTCAAAATCATTTAAATCTTTTTCGGTAAATCCAACATTTGGACCCGCTGAGCAGCAGCTTTCTTTCGATACATTTCGTTGAATCGGTTCCTTACATTTTCCTTCAACTATTTTTACCCAACAAACTCCGCCTGGATGAAAAAAATCAAAATTAAAATTAAGAAATTAAACTTAAGTTTTAAAGTTCTTATGTCTACTTTTAGTGCCAATAACAAGGGCTACGTATTGCTATTGGCACCGGATACGAATTGCCATTCACACTATTTATTTCGTAAGTATATTTATTTAGGGAAAACTAGCCATGAGTCTGGCGTCCGTATTGGACACTTGTCTGCCTTGGCAGATAGCTCTTGGCCCTCACCCAAGGTGAAGATTGTACTTATTCAAATGATTGTGCAGAAGCTTTACGTTTTACAGGCACTCGCTAATAGGGTGTATTCAGGGCACATAAATCTGCAACTGTTTCCCCATCCTAGGCTTATAGAGATAAACCTCATTGAGAAGGGTCATCAAGTCGACGTCTTTTACGCTGATGCAACCTAAGCCTTTGACAGGGTTCGACATCGTATGTTATTGAGTAGACTGCGCGAGCTTGGAGTTTATTCAACATTATTTCTGTGGATCCAGTCTTATCTAAGTGATCGCAGCCAGCATGTCCAGTTGATGGGTTGGAAATCACGGTCGTTCCGTGCTAGGTCAAGCCTCCCGCAAGATAGTCACTCTTCCGCCAACGTGACCAAATGCGATTTGAATCCTCGATCCTTGCCGTTACCCTTGAATGGATTGTGGAAAAGAAGGATCTCGGAGCATTTTTCAGTGAAGACCAGTGAGCTTCAACAGGTATGTTGAATACGTGGTCGTCAAGTTATATTCGATGCTAGGTTTTGTCCTGAGAATTTGTAAAGCTTTTCGGAATGTTACAGCTCTTAAGTGTATACATTTCGCTCACGTCCGGTCATACTTGGAATAGGCTTTTGTCGTCTGGTACCAAGTGCATTGTGACAAGATAGAGTCGATTCAAAGGAAATTCTTGATATATGGACTGAGGCGTAAGGTAAGGAGGAACGAGAACCACCGCCTTCCGACCTATGTTCTATGCTTTTTTTTTTTATATTTTGAGGGGTTGATGCGCGTTCTATATCATCAAAGTTGAGGTTGAACGAGTCGCTCAGGCGATTGAGGAACTACCGCTTCTTTGTTGTTGATGCGCATCGCACCAATTATCGGTTGTTCGAACTAGTGACGCATATGGCCAGGATCTTTTAACTTGTTCGCTCACTTTTACTCTCCCGTTATCAGTTGCGATTTTGTGAAATTACATTTTTATAATAAGTCGAACTAATGATATACATGTCTTTTCTTCTCAATTTTCGGAATCTGCCGGACTACCCAATAAATATTGGACACATTAAATGCACCTCATGCACACACACCTCATACCACATGCACATGGAACATGCACGCCCATCATGCACACGGAACATGCACGTGCAACATGCACAGGAAACATGCATCCGCAACATGCATACGGAACATGCGCAACATGCACACAGAACATGCACGCCCAACATGCACACGGAACATGCACGCGCAACATGCACACGTACATATACTCATAAAAAAGCAAAGAGTCGCTTAGTGTCTTCGGCGGGTTGACTGTGCCGCACACTCACTTTCACATTTGCTTTTTTTGTTTTTTGAAACATGAAATGGAATGAAAAGCTAGTTAGTTTTTAACCATTGACAAGAAATAAATAAAGATCTTATGAGAAACGACAAAGTATCGTTTACTGGCGAGGCCAGGGAATAACGGGAGCTACACTAAACCAGTGAGTAAATATTTCACTTAAAAAACAAGTTTTTCATCACTTCTTTCAGGGAGAAAATAGTATTTTCCCTAACAGCGTCACCTGGTAATCATTTCTTTTTAATTTAAAGATGAAAAAAAAATTGATTTTTTAACAATTTATTTCCCAATCCAAAATGTTGTCTACCTGCATTTCCTAATTCCTAATATTGACTTTATCGTTTAAAAACCTTTAGATTGATGCCATTAATTGGAGCCAAAATTACGCTAGAAGGATTTATTTTTAGCTGCGTACTTTTGTGATGTTCTTCCAACTGAAATCTGAATTTTTTCAACAGTAAAGCAAGTCCAATTTTCGACTCCAATAATCCCAAGCGCATTCCCATGCAGTTTCGTGGACCTAGGCCAAACACCATATTAGGCATTTCATCGAAACTCTTGTTACCCGAGTCTGATCCACCACATCGTTCTGGCTTGAATTTCTCCGGTTCATCATAGTATTTTGGATCATGATGTAGTCCGCTGGACGAGAATAATATTTTGGTTCCCTTTTCAATGACAATATCTGTATTGGGGATATTGTAGTCTTTTGTGCAACATCTAGTGGCAACTGGAAGCACTGTATGAAGTCGCAAAGATTCTGAAAGAGTAATTTTTATTGAATTTGTAACTTGTGCGTAAATGTATCCCTCTAGCTGGATAAGTGCGGACGGTAATTTCTCATTTATCGTTACGAATGCAATCAAAGAAAAGACTTATCAACACGTATACAATAAAATCATTTAGATCTCACCATCAAGACATCGTTCGAAATATTTCATATCTGCCACCGCTTCATATGTTAATTGACCGTCGTGTTTTTCGAGCATATCTACTAATTCATCGTACACCTTTTGCTGAATTTGTTGGTGTTTAGCTAACTCATACAAACAGAAGGGCATCGTACATTGAACAGTTTCGAATCCTCCCAAAAAGAAAGACAACGCCTGTGCAGCCATACCCTCGATACTGCTTGCCTTTTCGTCAGTCTTCGGTTTCACTGTCCAATCATCATATATTCGCCCAATGTTTCGTAGTTGCATAAGGGATTGAAAAAAATCTCTGCGCGACACGTCGTGTTTTTCACGATATTCCAAATTCTGTCGTACTGTCTCTATCATAAAGTCTCCGATTTTTTTATCGGTCCAACGAACTCCGAACATTTTGACCAAATTCGGTGCCATGAATGCTAAACGTATCCGCAGCATATTCTTCAGACTTGGTTCCGAATTCTGTTTTCCATGCTTTCGGAATAAGTTGTTGGGATTTTCAATGCAATCGATATCGATGCCGAAGGCGACAGATACAATTACATTGGTTGCGTATCGGGCAAACAATTCGCGAACATCTATCGATGTATTAGTGTTTGCGAAACGATCGATGTATTTATCTAGCGATTTACCACAATCGACAATCGTGTCAAACATTCCTTTTAGTTTGACCGATGTGAAGGCGGGTGTATATCGTGCACGAGCATCTTTCCACTTTTCGTCTCGTTGAAGTAAAATGTTGTCGGCCATCGGATCTTTTACATTAGCGAAAAATCCACGGTGGGAAAAACTATCAAACCCCTCGATTAGCATGTTTTTAATGATTTTTGTGTCACGTACCAAAAGTGCGGGTTGAATCGTTGTATAGACTCCAATGAATGGCTCGGATGTGCTGTTGTAAATTTCCTTGAGCTCTTCGCCGAACGACTTTTTCTGTAGAAATAAATTCGGAAAATTTCCAAAGGGAAACCTTATACGGAACTCCCCTGCGTTTCCAGTACGAATATGCATTTTTCACGTATATGTATACAGTGATTACAAGCGTGAAGAGAAGTACGACCAAAACTATGATCGCAGACATTGTGTTCGGCAATTGACACGATTTTGATCTGGTGAGGTAAATTTAACGTAGAATATTTATGTCCCTTCAAAAAAGGAAGGAATTTGATAAATATTATTGACAATTTGATTGAAAAGTTGGCATGAACATTACCTGATTATCTCTGCAAATATGTTGGTTTAGATCGAAAATTCTTGATCCGTAAAATGCGTACGCTTCTAGATATTTGTGAAAAACACGACACAACAGAGAAGTCAAACAATTTACAGTGTGACGTTCAACTAGTGAATGCTGAAGCGAGTTATAATGAACAGCAAATTTGCATCTCTGATGCATTACAATGTTATAATTATTATAATTGTTGCTTCGACAAACATATATGTAAATCTTATTTATCACATTCGAACCTATAATCACAACAAAAACCTTTTAAAAGGTAGAGTGTGACGCAGTCCGTGAGGTTGCTTCCAAAATTAATGATATCGCTTGAGGTGACGCTATCGCTGATAATACTCAGGAGTTTGTTTGAATAGAACCTTGTGTTCAAAGTTTTAATTTCCTGAAAAATTACAGCGCTGTTTTCAAAACAAAATTACGTTATTTTAAAAAATTGCGTCACAAATGCCGGACCCACTAGCGGAATAATTTTTGAACACTTTCGGTTTTTACACGCAAAAAAATTTGAAAAAATTTTCCTTCGAAAAAAAATTATTTCTT
>CM055404.1:9933621-9947721 GCA_029228625.1 Pseudolycoriella hygida
AAAAGCTATACCCACGTGGTGAGTTTGGGGTGAGAAAAACAATGTCAGTAAAGCAGACTTTCGCTACAAGGGCACGGGGATGTCACTTATTCATCCAATATTCATTATTGCCGAAGAAGAAACAATCGATTTGTAACTCGATTCGGCCATGCAACGCAAATTTGTCAATGTTGCCGAATCCTATAACAAACTGAAAATTAAAAAACGGAATCTATAAAATGTAGACGAAATTCAAAAACTCCAAAAAATTTTGTAAATTCAACTTTCAACTTCAATGGTGAATGTCAGATTCTTACATTTTCATAAAAAATAGGTTCTTGTCTTGAACCTAGGAACCGCTGATGGCCATTTTTCTAAATTGAGACGAAGGCTATCATTTTCTTAACTCAACCAAACAAACTAAGGGTTTCTGTTTAACTAATGTGCATGAGTGGAGAGTTGAGTTAACCCTAATCTGCATTAATTGATTACCTTGACTTGATATGAATTTATTCTTGAAATTAATTCCTATTTAATGGACATTGTAAAACAATCGAGTAACATCGATAAAAACTACAACATAACTCAACCATAAACCCGTCACAAGATTTTAAATAAAATTATTCGAGGAATCGAAAGCGATATTTATCTCTTTGCGAATATGCAAAAAGAAACACTACTTAACTACGCTCGATTGAAGTATGTACCAACAGCACAAAATTAATGTTAACAACTGTGCAACAGATTCCAGAATAATAAGCACTTACGAAGTACGCAGAAGTCTGTTCCTTGCATAGATGCATAGAGATAGAATTTGTTTGTACTTTTCTACATCAGTGAGTGTGCGGTAATTTTGATCTAACAAGTCCGATAATTTTGTTGAAATGCACAATTTAAAGTTCTTGAACTTATCCGCTCTGGGGTGTATCATGTTTTTAAGTAATCGATTCGAGAAATATATCGTTTATTTTCGCTATTTAATTGCACGAAGTGAAAGAGATCGCGATTTAATTGTATTTGGGGTCATTGTATTAATTTATGGGCATACCTCAGACAGAGACTGCGTCTAGGGCTCATGTCAAAGTATAGTGTAGATCAAGTTATAACTAGGCATGTTCGAAAAAAAGTTTTCTCAAGTCGATTCTATAACCCACACGCGCCGACTTATATTTTGTTATTTTGTTCACTCTATATTCTGAGGAATAAATTACTGTTGTTATTATATGATTAAAATTAATAAAAATTGTTTGATTAAGTTGATTCTGTGAAATTTGGGCCTAGCGGACCAGCGGAATAATTTTTTTTACTCTCAGCTTTTACACTCAAAAATTTGAATTTACTCTAAACAATCTACGCAATAGGAAATAAAAGTCAAATTTTTGCAGCTCAAAAACTGAAAGTACAGAAAAACTATTTCGTCGTTAGGTCTGGCATTTGGTTTTAAATAAAACGCTGTAATTTTTTCAGAAAATTAAAACTTTGAACACAAGATTTCATTCAAACAAATTTTTGCGTATTATCAGCGGTAGCGTCGCCTCAAGCGATATCATTAATTTTGGAAGCGGACTTACGGACTGCGTCAGCTTTTAAGAAGTTTTTGTATACGATAAAATTTTTTCTGTGTCTTGAGAAAATATTTCTCTGAAAAAAATTTATTTCAAAAAAAATTTTCGAAGAAAAAAATTTTTTTTTCAAAAAAATATTTTACAAAAAAAATTTTTTCCAAAAAATATTTACAAAAAAATTTTTCTCCGAAAACAAAAAAGTTCTCCGAAAAAACTTTCTCCGACAAAACCTTTTTCCAAAAAAAAACTTTTTCTCCGAACAAAAATTTTCTGTTTCTTAACAAAATATTTCTGCGAGAAAAATTTACGTCAAAAAACATTTTCGAAATAAAAAAAATTTTTCTCAAAAAAATTTTTTACAAAAAAAAAAATTTCTCCCAAACAAAAAAAATCCTTCGAAAAAATTTTTTGGAACAAAATTTTTTCTTCGAAAATTTTTTTTGCCGTAAATTTCTCGGCAGGAGAAATATTTTTTTCAAGAACAGCAAATTTTTTTTCCTCGAAAAATTTTTTGGAACAACTTTTTTTCGGAGAAAATTTTTTCGGAGAACTTTTTTTTCGGAGAACATTTTTTGTAAAAAATATTTTTGAAAAATATAATTTTTTTTGTTAAAATATTTTTTTGAAAAAAAAATTTTTTTCTTCGAAAATTTTTTTTGAAGTAAATTTTTTTCAGAGAAATATTTTCTCAAGACACAGAAAAAATTTTATCGTATACAAAAACTTCTTAAAAGCTGACGCAGTCCGTAAGTCCGCTTCCAAAATTAATGATATCGCTTGAGGCGACGCTACCGCTGATAATACGCAAAAATTTGTTTGAATGAAATCTTGTGTTCAAAGTTTTAATTTTCTGAAAAAATTACAGCGTTTTATTTAAAACCAAATGCCAGACCTAACGACGAAATAGTTTTTCTGTACTTTCAGTTTTGGAGCTGCAAAAATTTGACTTTTATTTCCTATTGCGTAGATTGTTTAGAGTAAATTCAAATTTTTGAGTGTAAAAGCTGAGAGTAAAAAAAATTATTCCGCTGGTCCGCTAGGCCCAAATTCCACAGAATCAACTTAATCAAACAATTTTTATCAATTTTAATCATATGATAACAACAGTAATTTATTCCTCAGAATATAGAGTGAACAAAATAACAAAATATAAGTCGGCGCGTGTGGGTTATAGAATTGACTTGAGAAAAGTTTTTTCCAAAAAAAATTTTCTCCAAAAAAAATTTTCTCAGGAAAAATTTTTTTGTTTCTTAAAAAAATATTTCTCCGAAAAAAAAAATTTTCTTCGAAAAAAATTTTCTCCGAAAAAAAATTTCTCGAAAAAAAATTTTCTCAGAAAAAAACTTTCTCCGAAAAAAAATTTCTCTGAAAAAAATTTGTATCAAGCCCGCAGCGGTAGCGGAGGGCGTGACGCAGTCCCCACACCCCAAAAAAGAAATCCACAAACTCAAAAAACGCCATACAAAAACCTTTTGGACACGATGTATAGGGGAACTTATGAAAATTTCCCTTCAAATTATTAAAACTACGTCGCAGCAGCTTTCCAACTAGCCCAGACTCATCAAAATCGGTTGGGAGTTGGCTGAGATATCGAGGTTTGAAAATGACATTTTTCTATGGGCCGACGATTTTTATATTGCTCTCATTATTATGAAAACTTTTTTTCTGACGTGTCGGTTTCCATATATGTTCTATCTATCTATCTATGTTCCATTAATAATTTTCGATCTCGAGAACGGCTGTCTATCTTTCTGAAATTCTCAAGGAACGTCAGTCTCGGTCCCAAATGAAAAATTTCATATGCCGCTTTTGCGGGAAAACTCTTGAAAAGTCATGGAATCTGGAAAAGTGGTTTTGAGGGTTTTTCACGTAGTGCTCGGAGTTTTCGAATTTTAGCTCCGGAATAACAATACTTAGAGAGTTGGTTTTTTCTACAAAGTTATAGAGTTTCGTCAGGGGAATTTTGGTGAGAGATTGGTGAGCAGACTTTTTTGGGATCCTAAGAAAATTGCTGCCAGCTGTCAAAGTGACGCCATCTTGGATTTTTTTATATCTTCTGAATTAGAATAGTTACACGGTTGGCTTCCTCGGGAAAGTTGTAGAGATCGGTGAAGGGAATTTTTAGTTTGAAGCCTGAAAATTATTTTTCGCCGGAAAATTTTTTCGCAAGAAATTTTTTTTCGCCGGAAAGGTTTTTTTGACGGAAATTTTTTCGTCGCGACTTTTTTTCGTCGGGAATTTTTTTTCGACGAAACTTTTTTTCGTCGTAAAGATTTTTTCGCCAGAAATTTTTTCGCCTGGACATTTTTTTCGCTGAATTTTTTTTTCTCCAAAATTTGTTTCCTTTTTCTTCCAAAATGGATTAACACTGGATCACTGGCATTTGTGTCGCAATTTTTTGAACTCAACGTAATTATGTTTTTAAAAAAGTGATGAAATTTTTTTCAAAAAATAAAACTTTGACTACAAACTAACATTTAATTCAAACAAGTTTCTGCGTATTATCAGTGATAGCGTCACCTCAAACGATATCACTAATTTTGGAAGCGGACATTAGAGACTGCGTCACACTTTAACTTATAAGAGATTTTTGTTGCTCGGAGGTTATTTTTACCATTGTGTTTTAGAAGTGGATACATTACTGTACGTGTCAATTTGTATCTAAAGCCCAATATTTTCTAGCTGCTTTTAGATTCATTGACAACCTGGTGAAGAAGATCGAGGAACTTATGAAAAAAATTAGACTGAGACACATCACGAGTGATTTCAGTAATTCGACCAGATAAAGTTTTCGGAAAAAAGACATCTGAACAACTTCAAACAACTTTCGTAGGCGAATTATGCCGCCGCCCACGAAAGATTTAAATTAGGAATGTTTTAGGACAATACACAGAGCATTTCTTTTTATGTATACTTTACCGTAAGCCGATATCGCCCTATGCTAATCTTCGAAGATGAATCGAATGATAGAAATCGTATAAGATGTAGGAGGTTCCAACTATAGATGAGCGGGTCGACCATTTTTCGAAACCCGACCCGGACCGAGCCCGACCCGATAAAATTTTTCGAAACCCGAAACCCGAATTGTTTCTAAACCCGGCCCGGACCTAACCCGACCCGATTAAAATTTTCGAAACCCGAAACCCGAACTGTTTCAAAACCCAACCCTGACCGAACCAGACACTCAGGTTTTTCGAAACTCACAACCCAAATTACTTCGAAACAAAAATTATTTCAAGGCCCGACGTCTGCATTCTTCACGGACCTTAGACTAAAAAAATTCATGTAATGTAAGATGATAAAATTTAGATGAGTTTTGTAAAATATAAAAAGTCAATAAAGTCAATACAGCAACCCGACCCGGACCGAACCCGACCCGATAAAATTTTTCGAAACCCGAAACCCGAACTGTTTCCAAACCCGGCCCGGACCTAACCCGACCCGATTAAAATTTTCGAAACCCGAAACCCATGAACCCGCAAAAAAATTCGGGTTCGGGCTCGGGACGGGTTTTTTGAATTTTCGGGCAACCTGCTCATCTCTAGTTCCTACTAATTGACTTTAAGGATTGTACATACACTACCTGACCTAGACTGGAGACGATCCTGCATGTGAACTGCCAGAAATATTCTCACGTGGGCCGACGGTTTTTGCAACCTATAGAAGTGGTTGCACCATCATAGGGGAGCTATACTTTCCTTACTTTTTCGTAAAACGATTGCCTCCTGGATGTTATATTGGCGCGAGATTTTATTGACAACACTCCGTGCGTCTCTGTCACGAAGTCGTGTCATTCTTTCATTCCAAACTTCTTCAACGAAGCCACTAATTTCAACAAAATATATTCATTTCAATAGAAAAATTAGATTTATTAATCGCTGCTACTTTCATCACCACCGAATACATTCTTGTTGGTGGGAAGGGTGTTTTTATAACGTTGTTGTGTTATTTTTAGTAACTGATTTTTCTTTTCGGTTCTCTTGTCGGTAACATAAGTTTTCTCCTCACAGCCTAGCCCCTTCGTTCCTTCATTGGATTGTAACGGAATCTAGGAATTGAAATGCGTTAGTTTTGAGCTTAAGACGAATGAGATGATGCTTAATACTTACGGGCTCAAGAAGACCTCCTTGATTTTTGCCAAGTGTTTGACCTTGTGACCATCCCAATTTGGATAACATTTTGAATCCCTTATTCTCCACCGAAATCGATCTGCAAATATGTATATGAAATCAAAGGAAATCTATGCATCCAATTGTTAAAATTACGTGTCAACCGATGCGGTCATTGTTTTTTCATTGATTCCGGTGCTGCCAACTGCTTTCCGTCTTTGTGCCGCCCGATCATTTTTCATTTGTTGTGGAATTACGTAATCTGCAAGAATATGGAATTACGTGCATCGACGAATCAAACAAAAATAGCGCTTTCCATTACTTTCATCCGCTAATCCGTAACGTTTTTTAATTTTTTTTAATTCTTCTTTATGAGTCAATTTGCTGGAGCGATCTGTGTTTTCTTCAGTTAAAGTAGGAGCCTGAACCTTAATCAATCCCGGCTCACAGTCACGACAAGTGATGTGACCGTCATGAACATGGCACAGTAATTTGGTTTGTGATAGTTGGATGCTACACCCATGGATAACAAGGACTGGATCACTTTCTTGTTTAGCATTAGAAATTCGTTTGCCATTCATTAGAGTCCCGTTTCTCGAACCTAAATCCACGCACTCGTAGCCAGATTTCTCATCGTTGTAGGTAAATTTCAGATGATACTAACGAGAGGAATTTTCAGGGATTTCTGAGAATTTAAAGTTTGATTGTAAAACGTACCTTTGACACATTAATGTCAGGAATAATTACGTCATGCGTTCCCTCTCTGCCGAGTGTTCCTCCCTTGTAAGTGACTATGAAAAGTTCTCCGACTTTTAGTTTTGGTAAATTTGTTTCTAAAACGATGATGCGTAGTGACGGGGGATATTTTTTAGCAACATCTGTAATGCGACAATAGTTGGTAAATATTTCACAGAATTTCGTTGTTTGGTAAAGCTTTTAGCACACAGATGGTTAACGATTCAATCTCGAGTCAAGGCTCGTAAACGACCTCCATGGTGACCGCCACCGTCACTCAAAGCATTGAAAATTACGCAAAAAATGTCTATTCTGACACGATTTTAATACTACTAGTCCATAGAGGGCAGTGGTCTCATAATGGCGATTCCTGCCGAAGTGCACACAACTACCGATTGAAAACCATTTGGATGCCAAACACTTTCAAAATGAAAAACGCGAATTTCTACGATAAAAACTGACCTTCATATCGCGTTTCTTTGGGATAGTCTTCAACAATGATAATTTCTTCTTCACTGCGACTACTCAATTCACCATCTTCTCTATCTTTCTCTTCTTTCCTGCGAACATGTCTAGCATTTCTCGTCTTTTTCCTCTGCCTTCTGCGTGAAATCTCTTCATCAGAACAATCGCTTGAATTTTCACTAAGCGATGGTCTTTTGGCAGTCTGCAAACAAAGAGAAATCCACGTTTTTCATCTACGTTCAAACAATCGCACGTACCTAATGCATTGGCTCGCAATTGACTTGTTATATCAAGTTGCGATAATTGATTCGATAATTGGTCTAAGGATGTGCTTGCTATAGCCTAAGCCGACATGAGTTGAGCAAATCAATGTGTAAACACATAAAAAAGATCGAAAAAAATGTTTTTTTTTTCATTAGGGTAAATGTCAATCGATTGGATCGTTTGGAAAAAACCTGCTCATGTGCTGGTACGGTTGCAACTTGAGAGTGAAATTCGAATTTATTTTCTTCGACATTAAATTTGTAGTAACAACCAGTGTTGCCGTCATAGTAAAGTCCCAGCTCCTAGAAAAGAGATTATGGTAAAGCAACTTTTAAACACATTTCTCAGTTGCTGAGAATTACCGCATTGTAGTAGTAGCCAGTGATTCGATCGTAGTATAGCCCTGACGTCGGCTCATACACAAAACCATTTTCGTTTTGAATATTTTCTGCTGCCTGACGAATTTCATCGACAAAACTGGCTGGTTGATGAACAGGAGCTTTCGTCGATTCAGCTGAAGAAAATGCGTAAATATTTAGTCTCGACAAGAAAAGAGGTATTTTTAGCACTAAAACATCCTGATCCCCATGTTATCACAATCATGTCAAATACAAGAAAATGTCTAAATTTTTGATAAATCAATAAACTTACGAAATGTATTGCATTCCTCTTTCCGCTGCTCTTGTCCCTCAGAATCGTCACTGCTTTCCTCCTCTGTTTTTTTCTTTGCTTCGTCTTTGCGAGTTTTCCCTTTCTATGAGTTCAAAATGTTCTGTTATTGTCTGTATCGAAAATGTTTCTTTTGTTTACTCTACCAATTTTTTGTATTTGTCCTTGACCTTGCGGAGCTTCTTTTGCTGACTTTTTACGAAATCGTGTAACTTGGTTACATATAAGACGATTTCACTCTTTTCCAGTTTTTCAAACTCGTCAAGACACTTGAATTTAAATTTCATTGTGAGCGTTTATTGATTTCAATATTTCACACACAGAACCGCACAGAACCCATTTTTTCTTAAAAAAAAACAACTGTAACGTCAAAATTTTTTGACACAATGACAGTTTACGTTTCGGTTGGGATATTAGATTTTGAAAAAACGGCAAAATTACTGTTTACGGGCACGACGATAGCAGAAGATAAGTTACACACAAAAACAAAAGATGCATGAGGGTCATAACGGACAGACTAGTAAAGTAGAGACCATTAAAGAGATAGAAAGTGACAAAATACCAAGCAGGCCCGTGCTGCACAAGGAAAAAAAACTTTTAAAAAATTAGCGAAGATTTTCAACGAAATTCGCCGACAAAAATGACAGCAAAAGATTCTCGTTGCTTTGTTTAATTTTGTCGCTAAGCTAATCTTTTTCGGTGAAATTCGTTGAAACATTTCGCTTATTATTATTATTATTTCGCATCTTTTTCAGTTTTTACAATTAATTTCAGTTATTTTTACATTTTTTCGCTTAATTCACGATAAATTATTACATTTAAGTAATTCTATAGTACATTGATGAGTTAAGGTTTCTCGCATAGACGTAGAGGCTTGATGTGTTAGCATGACAACCAACAGTTCGGCGACCAAGTGACGACCTAGGTGATGACATCTTTATGCCGATGGTTTGTGACCCGCTGTCGATTTGTTACTGGGTTGTCATCGTTCACGAGCTCCGTCTTACTGTTGTCAGCGCCATCCATAACGTTCTAGAAGCGGTATAGCTTGCAAGCACGGTTTTTCATTGCACCGTGTTCTTTGTTCATACACAATCTTGCATCTGTTTTGAGTGACGTCATCAGAGCTAATGATTGTTTATGGTTCGTTACGGGCATTCAATACCGTAACTATACCCAATTTATGAAGCTTGTCCTTTTCACCACTGAACCACCTGTAACATTTCGCTGATTTTCTCTAAGTTTGTTTTCCTTATGACCCGAAGAGATTGAGAAAATAAGTATGTCAAGAGTCTGTTCTGAATAAGAAAAATTCGCTTTATTTTACACCCATCAACGTTGGATTTTCAATACAGTTGCATTTTAAGTAGAACTAGGGAGAGACACACCGAATTGTAAAGACGCGAAAAAGATTTGCTCCGTAAAAAAATATCAATATTCTCGGTCAAAAGCTGGAATATGATAAGCGAAATAGTCAATAAGCTGAATATTTAGATGTAAGATTCGTGTCTGCCCTGTCGTAGTATATGAAAGAACAAATAATTTTAATTTTAACCTTTATGACGTATAGTTGTATGTATTTTCACTGTTCTCAATGAAATAAAAAAAAACTTTTTTAATAATTTATGATTTTTTGGTTAGTCCAGTATGTAGGGGTTTGAAAATAAGTATGTGTTATTGTATGATCGGGGAGGAAGTGTGAAAATGACAAGTATGAGACAAGAATTTACCGAGTGAGCGTTTATCGACGATTTGTCTTTCGCTCGCTGTGCGGATATGTATCAAAGCGAATTTATGGTAGGGAATGTTGAGAACACTGGGTTGTCTAATATGAAATACAGGTGCTGATTTATTTATGGAGAGACCGTTGGAGGTCCCGCTTATAGTGAGAGACCTGTTTGAGGTGGGCATGGAATAATGCGTTCTGTCGTTTGTGAAAGCCATCGTGCAGGATTTTAAATCAATCGAATTCACACGTGGACGTGAGAAGGTGAATGCATATATACCGCTCGGTAGACAGGAGAGACAAATGAAGCGTATGTTGTGTGCGAATGACGAGTGCAGTAGAGAGGTATGAAGCGGATGTACAGTAAGATTGCATGGGGGTTCAGGTTGGAGAACGCGGTGAGTATGGTGAGCATAATGGGTGTTGGTTGTGTGGCTGCATGTTAGGTAAGTCAATGCCTACACTGTTGGTTGGGAATTTTGTAACCCTAACCAACTTCATGTATCTGTGAAATGACACTGAAATAAATGGCCTCTTCCGGCTTTTACAAACACTGTGATCAGAAAAAAAAAAAATGTTAACAACATATACGAAGGTAATTTATTTAGTAAATAGTCCAACTGCATGCTCGAACGACGGTAGTTGTTGTTAGTTACTACTGGAACACAGTAGTATGTAAGTGCAACGCATCGCAAGTAGCGGTCCAGTGCTGTACGCGGCAGGTGGTTACAGAGCATACACAAGTATGTAATCGTCTGTTGGGAACTAGGATAGACACTACGTTTATCGCCATCAAATTTGACTAGTCGAATTTTTCGAAGTAATGTTTTAAAATTGTCTTACAAGTTCTGAGACCTAGCCCCAAGCTTGTGATGTAAAGTCTGAGTCTTAGTTGCATTTTAAGTAGAATTGGAGGCGAGACAGTCTTTTGTTTTGATCTTTGCAAGTAATACTCTTCAATATAAAAAGTCGGCTGATTTCATTCATAAAGGAGGACGGTCTGCTTAGGAACTGCTTAGGTTTTATACGAAAAAATATATGGAAAATTTACAAAATTCGTTTCGGCACCAATTTCAATGAATTCTGCTTTTGTTTGAAAATTTTGACTATACTTTCAAATGAACTTTACGTTGCGTGACTTGTGTTAAAGCGGTTATTACATTTATTATACTATTTTAGTAGGACAGTTTATTTACTTCGAACCAGTTCTCCACAATTGTGAAAAAGTATTCGAAATTTCAGATTTGAATTTTGGTAATTTATTACGATACATACACAAGAGTAGCAAGATTAGCTCCTCTTGATCACACCCCCTTAGTTACAAGCCTGATAACACGCAGCAAAATAACTACAAGCGACGCAATAATTGTGTTTTTATTATACGCCACCGACGTATTATGTACACGGTAAACGTATTATGAACCTTATTAGCGGCTTATGTTATAAACACAATTCTTGCGACGATTGTAGATATTTTCCTCCGCATTAGCATCTCAGCGAACTTAAAGGCACGTGGCTGGAAATTTTTTTTCCCGGTAACCGAGTCAAAATTCCCCAGGAACCAGAAACCAGCTTGCGATGAGTGAAAAACGACCATTGATGGTCAAATTTTACTCGAGTTATCGTGTTGATAAACGAATAAAGTTTTTCATGCAGATTTGTCTTATTTTGACCCCAAAACGAAAAACTAACTGCCGGATCGAATTTCGACTGATGGTTACAAACGTGGTGGTAGATTCAACAATCCTTTTAGAAGCACACGTCGTTCTTCGCACGGGTCTAAAAAGTTACATTTATCGAGTGGGACCATTCCAATGACAGTCTTGACTTTTAGAAATGATTATACATTTCTAGCGGGTTTTTATTTGTATAATCCGTTTCATATCAGCAGAGAAATGAAGAAAATAAACATTTTGTTTTTACTTGCAATATTCAATTTTACAAATTGTGCCAAGTTTTCTCCTGGTCCACGTATTCTACTGCCAGTGTTTGAGAACTTGTCGGTGAATTTCACATTGCAAATAATTGAAGGAGGTTGTTTCACATGGTAAGCCTAACCTCAAACTCTTTTATTTACCGGTTTATTTGTAATTTGTATTTTAATGTTGATTTAAAAAGAAAAGTCAACAAATCGTGAAAATTATTTGGAGTTTGACTGCTACTCAAATTCTAATCCAACAGATGCTTTGAAAAAGGAAATTATGAATCAGGAAATTTCATGACACAATAGACGCGGAATGTGTAGTGGGGGGGCTAAATCAAAGTTTGTAAACAAATAAAATAAATTGTGTGATCATGGGTCTCGGTTTCCTTTATGTGAAATGATATCAGACATTTATCTCGTAGGTCATCTTCTCGGCCAGATCTCATATCCATAACACCGATTTATGTTGATCGTTACAATGACTGTTCACATCAAGTCGTTATAACAGCTGCATCATCGCGTGAACAACGGCGGAATACGGCGGTTGTTTTGGCTGAAGATTTATCCGCTGGCGAAACATTGCGGGCCGATGTTATACTTGACATCATACATGAGCTGGGTGTACTTACAACAACTAGAGAATTGTACACCGAAGAAGTGCCAGAGACATTCAAAATGTGGGCTTTCGATGCCCAAGGTGAAGTAGTCGAATGTTTTCTTGTTAGATTCGGTTACTAACAATCTGTCACTGCAGGTAATGCATTTTCCACGCTAGATGGCGTTGAATTTACTTGGAAAATTTCGTCACAAAACCATCGCAATGTTGACTCAAAAGTTCGGAATAGCTGGCAAGAGGTTTTGAAGTTCTTACGTTTCGCTGAAAGTCGACACCATGAAGTGCCCAAGGGTGTTGAGTATTTGGAAAGTATTGGTAAAAGAGGATCGATGGTCCTTTTGGAAGGTGTTAATACGGGCTCTGCATCGGTTACTGTCAATTTACCCTATCCGGAGTACAGCAAGATTCCACCACTCGTCGTTAATATTATGGTGCTTGCCAACTTAATGCTAGATCCGAGTGATGCGCATATTTTGGTCGGAGACACAATCCAATTCAAGATCAAACAATTGAAAAAGGGAAAGTTGGAGGAAGTGCCACCGAATCAGTACTATTTAGAGATTGCTGATAATAATTACGCTAAATTGGAGGGGAATTCCGCAACGGGATACAAGATCGGAACGACTTCGGTGTATCTAAGGGACAGAAATATACCAAATCATTTGGACAGTGACATGGCCCCAATGCCTACAGCAAAGTTGACCATCACAGATGCGAAGCAATTAACGTTAACCTTGTTGCCGTATTTGAACTGGGTCACCGTGGTGGAGGAGAGACACGAAATCGCTGCCGATTTATTGTCAAGGTAAGTCACTTTTTTTTCTTTTCGTTATTGTTATGTAGACATGAAGCTCTCCAGCGCCCCAGTCAAAAAGTTCAATTCGAGTGGTGAACAGATGGCGCTTTTCTATGACAACTTTTCGACAATATAAGACCAATATTTTTGGTTTTTGCAACTTATGTTTTGTTGTCAACTTGGTGCTTTGGACAAAACTGCAATTATATGTTGAATTGACATCGGCGCCAGCTTTTCACCTCTCAGTGCCCAATTGTTCCGGATTGCCCTTACGTTAGCGGGTCGACCATTTTTCGAAACCCGACCCGGACCGAACCCGACCCGATAAAATTTTTCGAAACCCGAATTGTTTTAAAGCCCGACCCGGACCGAACCCGACCCGATTAAAATTTTCGAAACCCGAAACCCATGAACCCGAAAAAAACAATTCGGGTTCGGGCTCGGGTCGGATTTTTTGAAGTTTCGGGCAACCCGCTCATCTCTAATTCTGAAGCAAAATCGCGTTTGTCATCCGTCAATGACCTGACTGCCAACACTGAGCTATATCAGGCGACGGTACCAGGAGACATGCACACATGTTCTGAAGAATTCTTAAGAAACAAGTATCCAACTATTCCAACTATCAAAATGACGTTTTAAACGTCAAAGTGTTAAGACTGGAAAGAAGTTTTGGAAACGACCGAACAGAACGTGGTTCTCTGATTCCTAATTATAAACGTCTAAAGTTTGTTTCTTCATGTGTCTATGTCTATGCGTCTACGTGTTTATATATTTATCTGTCGGTCGTAATTAGAGGTGTGCGGACATCACTTTTTGCCTGCTCGATCCCATCCGTGGCCGTTCGATTTTGAAAACCGACTGTTTTCGAAATAGAGATGCCCGTGCTCGGTATAGGACGGGTGGGCCTGTGAACGGGCCGAGAAATCGAACGTGCCCGCACACCTCTAGTAACAATCCCGTTATTTTTTGGGTTTGTTTCGCATACAAAAAATGGGGACTTTTTTTACAAACGCAAACTTAAGGATAAAAATTATTTCGCAAGTAAAGTAGGGCAATGTGTTTACTTGGCAAAGTCTCAGAGTTTTGTGAGTGGAAGTCACCTATGTTGGTGAAAATGTCGGGCAGTTGGACATGAGGTCAATTTTTATGGTTTAAAAAAAACCTGCAAAGGTATGAGAGTGAGTGAGTGTAAGTAGAAGTAGCCAGCATTGGTGAAAACGATGGGAAATCGGGGGAAGAAGCAGTACAGGGG
>CM055404.1:9948221-9981288 GCA_029228625.1 Pseudolycoriella hygida
TGGTAGTACGGGGGTAATGGTAGTACGGGGGTAATGGTAGTACGGGGGTAATGGTAGTACGGGGGTAATGGTAGTACGGGGGTAATGGTAGTACGGGGGTAATGCTAGTACGGGGGTAATGCTAGTAAGGAGTAATGCTAGTACATAGAAAATGGTAGTACGTGGGAAATGGTAGTACATAGCAAACGGTAGTAGGACAAAACGTTAGTACGGGGGAAATGGTACAGGGACGGAAAAGTGAAAACCGACAAGTTTCTGATTTGCATGGTAAATTCGTATGATAAATCAGAAACATGTCGGTTTTCACTTTTCCGTTCCCGTAGTACGGGGGAAATAGTACAGTAGTACGGAGGAAACGGTAGTACGGGTGAAACGGTAGTACGAGGGAAACGGTGGTACGGGGGAAAGTCATATTTCAATAAACTTACACTAACTTGGGAAATTCATTACAGTATTCCAATTTATTATTGGTATCCTCGGTTGTGTCAACGAGCTGTTATATTCTCTGGATAACTTGCAAGAGGCATATGGAAACTACATTTTCTCAGACAGCCAATGATCTATCAAAGCCCTAGGGAGTTACAAAATTTCCTCATCACTCGTTTTACAATGCAGAGATCAAATACAATTACTCTCCACTTTGCGCCAAGTTATTTTAGTTAGGGTGTCATAGCGGTATAGCAAGTAATGAACAGGCTGACGAACTAGCTAGAGTGGCCTCATCTTTCTCTCTTATCGGTCCTGAACCTAGTGTAGCTGTATCAGCTTCCACTCTGTTTAGACTAATTTCATACTGGAAGGCTAAAATCTTCTCCCCCCACTGGGAATCCCTCAACTATGCACACCATGCCAAAAACTGTATTAGGATAAACGAAAACCATACAAAGGAACTTCCTCTCATTCTCCAAAGCCGACGTCAAGAGGCTAACAGATATCCTAACAGGCCACTGCACCTACACACGATTGGCTTTGCCAACAGCCCACTGTGTAACAGATGCGGGGACATCGAGTTCCCTGAACACCTCCTCTGCCGTTGTCCCGCCTATATAATGGCCCGAGCTAAATACTTTGGTTCATATATAATGAATCCGAAATCCATAAGAGACCTTCCGCTGAAAACGGTGCTGGACTATCTAAATCGTATAAAAAGGGATAACCTCTAAATCCTGTGGGCGTGCACAACAGACCCATTGGCGGCTTACAAATCCTTTTGCAAATTTCGATGTAAGGTCCTTAAGCTACAAATCTCCGACCTAGCAACCGAGAATGCTTACACCAGCGTAGCTCCTACGGGCGGGTATTCGACTAGTTTATTATATTTGAAAATAATTTGAAGAAGAAAAATTAGAAAAATCCGGTAGTGACAATTTATCTGAGAAGTTTTGACGTTTAAAACGTCATTTTGACAGTTGAAATAGACCGCCCTTTGAACCCAACGGACTCATATGAAAGAAGTTGTTTTATTCAAGAGAATAATTGTCCATGGTAGTTGAATTGGTAGAGCAGCACCCCGGCAAGGTGAAGATGCCAGTCAAAAAGTTTCTTTCAGATTTTCTTTCAGAAATATCATTTCATTTCAAAATTGTAGTATAAACAGTAGTATAAAAGTATAAACATTTTCATTCATTCACAAATATCAATTGTTTTCAGTGATGGTAACAAAATTACGCTAGGAACGAAATTCAACATTAAAACTTCATTCGACGAAACTATGTTCCATTCACTTAGTCGCACAATGAACGGAACTCGCATTTACGGCGAAGCTGTGCAACGAGGTGTTTCCACAGTTACAGCGAATTTCCAGAACCTTGAAGCCACCGCTGAGTTGATAATTTACGATAAAATTGATCTCAAGCCGCAGTTAGTTATAATTCCTTACGACGCCAACAGTCCCAAAGGGTGAGTTCAATTACATCAATATGAAAAATTGCAATTGCATGTCAATTCTCTTAGGCAATCCATTCAATTCAAAGCAACCGGAGGAACCAATTCGTTCTTTTGGTCGTCACTACATCCGCAGCTCGTTTCGATCGACGGAAACGGTTTAGGTTTTACTAAACCGGAAAATTTGCATACTTTTATAAATTACCAGAGTGACTACCAGCACGACAATGTGCATAAATTCGGTCAAATCAGAGTTGCTTTAGCGCAGAATGAGAAGATCGCTAAAACCGCGGACATATTTTTCCTACCGCCGGTGAAGTTGGAAATCGTTCAATATAATTTTGAAACGGCTCTGAATGACGTCGTTGAGATTCATGTTGCAATTTATACCAAATTCAACAATTCGCTGGTGCCATTTTATGCTTGTGACAATTTGAACTTAAAATTAGACTTTTCCACTGAAATTTTCGAAAATGAGAATTCGCAGTACGACAATCGAAAATTGGCGAACAAAGCCTGTCGAATACTTTCGTTGCGAGCGAACACAATCGGCACAACGCAACTGAAAGTAGCATACAATTTCATGAACGAGCTGCTGAGAGACGAAGTGACGCTGGTAGTTTTCGAAAAGTTGAACATTTTGAATCCTGCGACAAATGAAATCGTTCTTCCCATCGGAGCGACAAGAAATGTTATCTACGCACAAGGGCCACAGAAAATGTTTAACATTGAAGCGGAATTGGTTAAGCGAATCGATTACGACAAAGAATTGGTGGATGTTGTGGAGGTACAAAACGAATTCTCCAAAGACTATCACATCTTCAATGTACTCTGTAAAGTCGTGGGTGAAACAAAGCTAACGTTGGACATTCACAATTTGTTGTCGGCAAAGAATTACGTTCCGTACAGTTCAAAAATCGTAACCAACATTTACTGCGTCAAACCGAGATTTTTAAATTTGTACACAACGGCTGAGTTGCGTACAAGTTGTCCGATGAAAACCAAAAAATCGCTCATGTATTTACAAGGAAATTCCAACAATTTGGAAATAGGAATCGAAGTACTCGATGCTCAGAATCGAAAGTTGATGAATATCAGTTCGCTGGAGTTTGACTGGAAATTTGCACAAGCCGATAGTCATATTGACGCTAATGTTAATCACAGACGCGAAACTGAAGTGGACATACTGACAGGTAGAATCAGTCGAGAAGTTTTAACTTTTAGAAAAAATAATTTTTCCTTAAATATTGCTCCAGGTGTCAGCATTCCAGTTCGTGATTATTTGGCGGTGACAATTCCAAATGTTTCAAATATTTCTAAAATAAAGGGAGCTGTCACTTCATATTCATGGAGGGTACTCGATAGTTTTGGCATTGATGCCGAAAATCCGGAGTTCGGAATTCAAAAGGTAAAAATAGTATAGGAAGTGTCGTTCTTATCCATAATGTAAAGTGAGTTGTCTCGAGATGATTTGCAAAAAGACGTAAACGATTCTTTGATCTGAGGTTTAACTGCGGCTTTGGCTTATGTCAAGGTATACAAAATTTTATAGAGAAATTCATGACATGACAATCGACGAAAAATTGTATTCTTACCAGCTTCTGCATTTCATCATGAAATGTAGTATACTTTGACAGATACAGCTAATGTCGCAATAAACGCGTTAATCACAAAACAACAACTGTTGATGTCGGCGACCGTAACTGCGGTGAAAAATCTGTCGACAGCACACAGAAAAATCTTATGTTTACCCCAATTATATCGTGGCCAATTATGGAAAACTTCCACTTCACAATTACATTAAACATAACATGTTTGCAATAACCATGGTTGCCATGGTTACTGGAATCATGTTATATTTACTCCAATAAAAAATTTTCATAATTCGGTCACCTTATGCAGCAATCACATTTTTCCATTGAAGAACAATGGTAAAAGTTGGTTGGTGCATAAAGGTCAACGCCCCGATATAATTGAGGTAAACATGTGATTTTTCTGTGTGAGCTCTTTAGTCTGTCCGTAACTGAAAATTTGAAAGAGGTTTATCTTCGAGTATTGATTTCGTATACTTTAACATAAGCTGACGTAGACACGTAGATGAAAAGACCAGTTAGAAGCAGATGACGTCACGGCGTTACGTGTCAAGATAACGGCGGCGATCAATGTAAAAATAGTCATAATTCATACTTTGTCAAGTTTTTTTTTCTTAAAACTCATCCACATCATCATCTTAAGCAACCGACTGAGCTCTAGTTTTGTTTAAGAGTAATATCGCGAAAACGTCGAACAGCTTCGGAACAAGGGTCTTCAGAATTGGTCGAGTCATATCTCATTCGATTCGTTGAACTTTTGTGACGAAATTAATTTTTCGGTTTTGTAAAAAATATTTTTGTCTAGGAGATAGAGCTCATTGAGCTTAAGCGCTGAAAATTGTTTTTTAGCTGTAACTCGAACAAAGTTGATTCGAATCAAAAATTTTTAGCCAAGATTTTAGGTCTTGAGACTACAAAAATTTTGAGTATATACTTGTTGATTGGCCGTTATTAGCCGATATAGGTGAAAAAATAGGCGCTTTTCGGCAGTCCTCTGGCCAGTTGCAATAGAAACGTTCAGCGACATTTCATTAACGGTTTGAAAGCTTACTATATATACTACCAGAATACGCAAAAACTTCCTCGGAATAGTCTTGTTGCAGTGGACGGTAGAACCTTTAATGAAAGTCTTTCAAAAATTGACGAATTTTCGTTATAAGGCTTTGACCGAGTAAGACTTTCAAAACCCTTTTTTATTCTGAAAGGTAATCAAAAAAGCGAGTCCAAGTTCAAAGATGAGAAAAATCGGTGAAGAACTTCCGAAGATTTGGCCGAAAAAGTGGTTAAAAACATTGTTTTTTGAGGGTCGGTGAAACTCTTTCGCATATGTCTCTGCGAAAAAAGCACGTAAATTGCTTTTCAAGGTTATAAATGAAAGAAGTGGACCCCGGAAACTAACCAATAAAATTTAGTGAAAATGGGTTGGGTGTTTGGGCTACAGGGTCCAAGGACTCGAACTACTCGATACTCCATACACGATAATTGGTTGCTTTGGTCTCTCCATATTTCTCATATCAGGTGTCATTTTACAGCTTTTAGGAACATTAATTACAGAGCAATTCGATTGATCCTGTTTGGCTTCGCTCCGAAAACGACTTCCCGTCGTCACAAAAAAATTAACAAATTTACACACTGCAACTACCATGGTCAAAAATGTTTCCTTCAATTTTCCCAAAAAAGAAGTTTTTGGGGTAGGGTCGACCTTAAGACCGATGTGGGGCCCTAAGTAGTTTCTGGGGTTCATATCTTTTATTTATAACCTTGGAAAGCAATTTACGTGCTTTTTTCGCAGACATATGCGAAAAAGTTTCACCGACCCCAAAAAAACCACTTTTTCGGCCGAAACTTTGGACGTTCTCCACCGATTTTTCTGTTCCTTCAAATTGGACTCACTCTTTAGATTACCTTTCAAAAAAAAAAGATTTTGAAAATCGCACAAGTTTTACTCGGTCAAAGCCTTATAGAAGTGAAGAAAATTCGTCAATTTTTGGCAGACTTTCATTAAAGGTGCTACCATCCGCTGCACCGTTGACATTTTTCCACTTTTGCATAAAATGAGCTTAAGAATGAAAAAATGCAGATGGCGCCACTAACCTAGATTTTATGTTTAAGAACAAAAATATGAACTGTCAGATTTGCGATGTTCTTTTAGAGCAGAATCCTGCGTAAATTACAAATTATTCAAAATTGTGGCTCATATACTGTGAGAAGATGACTCTTACGCATATAATAGATGAACCAGAAATTCAAAAAGTTTAAGTATGAAGGTACAAATTTGCATTCAAAAAACATCGCAATTGAACTTGGAATGCGATGATTTTTTTAAGGAACTTTTGACCTTCAACTTTTTGAATTCTGATTCATTGTTATTTGTGTAAGAGTCATCCTTTTACAGTACATAAGATATAATTTTGAATAATTTGTTACTCACGCAAGATTCTATTCTAAAAAACATCGCAAATTTGATAGTTCTCATTTTTGCAACGTGCTCTAAAATGATAGACTGTTTGTTCATGAAAATCGAAGCGTCATCTGCAATATTCTGTCGACATTTTGCTTTTCAGAGATTGAGAAAGATTGCGACGTACTTCCCGGAAAATATTTTTCCCGGATTGTACGCAAAATTTGAGGCCTAATTGACTTTTTATTCATCAAAATCGGTTCAGTCGATCCGAAGATACGAATTTTTGAAATTTCCATTTTCTCATACAAATGAGTGAAAATCGGATATTTTGTACTGACCGATTTGGAGGGTAGCTTCAGGTCATAAAATTAGTTGCCAATAATTTTTTTCCTAACTAACTAACCGTTCTTGAGATTTCTGGGATTCTGTCGCTTCCAGACTCAGTCAGGATGTCTCAGTAGCTCTAAAACTATAAGAGTTAGGAGGTTGCTTGAAAAGGCAAAGTTGTAGAGAATTAAATTTTAGGGAACACATGTTTCAGGGTTTTGACGAAATATGGCCCATCCTGGGATATGACCACTTCTGGAATTGGGAAGGATGACACATATCTCCACGCCTATGAGAGTTAGAAAGTTTGTTGCAAAGGCGAAGTTGTAGAGAATTAAATTTTAGCGAAGACGTGTTTCAGGGTTTTGGGGAAATATGGCCCAATCCTGAGATTATTGTGGATTTCTCTAGCACTCTTCAACTTCCATCAGGTTTTTCGATATTTCTCGGTTATTCTCGACATTAGTGAGGTCATCCAATAAGCCTTTCTAGGGGGTCGTACACATATGACGTCACGCTTGCTATAAAATCCACAAAGTCTATAACTCCAAACTGGTAAGAGATTTTGCTTATAGTACTCCGGCTGCCCCCCCAAATACACCCCCTATTTGGGAGGGTAGCCAGAGTCCTATAAACAGAATTTGCTATCTTGACTAAGTTATGACCGTTTTATGGATACTCATTTTTTATAGCAAACGTGACGTCATATGTGCACGACCCCTAGGGTTTTGTGTTGAAGGTGGCTTTCTCCATTCAACTTCAACAATTTTTTTGTAGATTTATCCACACAAAAAACCCTTTACAGGTGTAAGAGTGCTGCCTTTATCCGATTTTTTCAGATCTTTTGTAACTGGAAGATGGAAGTAGATCGTTTTGCATTAGACGCTTTTGATTTCAGAACATTTGTTAGCAGACATAAAGACTTGCGTCACATCTCCTCTGTAAGAAATTTTTTGTGCTCATTATTTGTCGACTCTACGATAGAAACAATGAAATTTCTTAGCATGAATTTTGAGCAGCGTGCTAATTTCAATGGGGGCTCACTAGAAGCGACTAGATATTTTGAACGTAAATTACTGCAATGCTTCCTCTTCCACAGACACCAACAAGTGCTTACAAGAAGCCAATAATTGAAAATGAATTAAGTTTGCTAACCGTAAATCAGAAATTGCTGCCATTCGAATCCGTTTCGATTTTCATTGGCAATACAGAACCCGAACGATATGCTGTTTCACAAGGTACACAGACAACATTTTTCCAATTGTGAAATCGAAAAATTTTATTTGATTTATTTGAACAACAGGAAGCGGCTACTATGAAATAACTCTAAGCGATGAGGACATTGCCGCTGTTGAGTATGATGGAAGTAAAAATGAAATCGTCATAAAACCACTACGTGTTGGACGTGTAAGTTGTTTTGTTTGTTGAATATGATTTTGTTTTATCATCCGTCCATGGCAATTTGTTCCAGGTTAAAGTTGAAATTTCGGATCGATGTTTGACCACCGAACCGTCGTCACTATTCATTTCCGTGGTTACGATCGGTAGAATTGAAGTGAAGGTAAAAATCCTTGCAGAAAGCAATTGTTCGTGTTGTTGAATGCGAAATTGATTTTTTATTAGGTTCCTGACCGAGTTGAAAAATCAAAAACCATCGAAGCTATTGTTAAATTATATGACTCAATGGACAATGTTATGGCTGTTGACGCCAACCATTTGCATATTTACGAACTACGTGAAGAAGTTTTCAATAGCAAAATTTTGCATGTGAAATTGGGACATCAAGAAAATTTGAATTTCGGTGAAATCAGGTAAGGAATAATTATTTTGTTTGACGACCGAAAATTTGATTTAATGATTTCGTTAGGTACATTGTCACCGGCCTAGAGCTGGGCGAGACCAAAATTGTTATTTATTCCGGCAAAGGAGACAAATTGATTAGAAGTCCCGACGTAAATGTTCAAGTAAGTTTATGCTTAAGAATATGAACCACGAAACAATTTCTTTTAACAGAGTGTATTCAGGAAAGAGTTGTGAAACTTTTCCAGAGATGTGGTTGTTTTGCAACAGACTTTCGTAACTTTTTTCTTATGGATTCTTTTCTGTCACTAGTAGAGAGTACTCTTTAGTAAAAATTGTTAGAAGAAGCTCAATACAAATTTAATCTTAGAAGATAGAACGTACAAAGTGTTGGGTTTTCTGGGAGGCTGTCTCGTCTGTATGTTGTCGTTTACGGCGTCTTTCATAAACGACTACCAGGTTTAGTGTGCAACCACTTTTTCGAAAAAAATGAGTATTTGTGACATGAAGTTCCGACGTCCTTCTTTTTGAATATTTTGAAAGACATACTTGAAATCGAGAATTCGGTAAATGGCAAGCAGTTGACTGTGAGATGATCCTGCATATAGCGACACTAAAATAATTTCATTTTACATTTTTTTTTCAATCCACACGGAAAAGCTTTCCAACAGCACATATCTTCTGAACTCCGGTAGGAATGTACAAAAAATTTTCAGTTCTACATATCTCGGAAAATTCCTTTTTGGCACTTTCGGGCTTTCGTCATTTTTTTATGTACTCATTTTCGAATACAGAAACTTATGATTCGTCATATTTAGACATATATGGAAGGATTTCCTACCAATTCATCAAATTGTGAGATGGTCGATTCAAATTTTGCGTGATTTGACATGGAATGACTCTATTGTAAATAATCATCTGATCTCATCTGAACTTTTATATCTTTACTTTTCAGATTCAGATCATATCAGATTGTTTTTCAGATTGACTTCAGATTAAACTTAATTATTTGGTGTGGGGCCATCATATACCTAAATTTTGTGAATAAGAAGTGTGTGTGATGATGTAGGAAGTGGTGTGGGTTGAATGTGGAATTGTGTGGGATGTGTTTTCATATTATCCCACACTCTTTCCACTTCATCCCACACACTTCCCACTTCATCCCACAAATTTCCCATTTCATCCCACACACCTCCCACTTCATCACACACATTTCCCACTTCATCCCACACATCTCCCACTTCATCCCACACACTTTCTCCATCATCCCACACACTTCCCACATCATCCCATACACCTTCCACTTCATTTTACACCCTGTGCTACATACTTCTGGGCCTTGGGTCTTAATGTTGTCTATACTTTTGTTGTAATTCCGAGCACAAAAAATTGTTTTAGTTCTATCCAGATACCATTCAGATATCTGTTCAGAATAAATGTTTTCTGCGTTTAAGGGAAAGATCCTAAAAGACAGTTCTGTAACATAAGACACAACCACATTGAAGAAAGTGAACAAATGCAGGTGTCTTTTACGAACGGCCTCTCCGCTAATTAAACTTAACAAATTTTATTTAATTCTGTAAACAAAAACAATTTTAAAAACACTTGCAACACGAAAAAATGCCAGATTCATCTTCTTCTGGCGGTATTTCCTGATTGATTGCCCGGACAGCCGTGTAAATAACTTCATTGATATTGTGATAATCTTTCGCTGAGCACATTAGCAGCGCACTTGCTCGGATCTTACGTTTAAGAATTTCCGCTTCGTCGACCTTAATCGTATTTGTCCCTTGAATATCACTTTTAGTACCTAAAATGTTCGAGTGATTCCTTCATGCTGTTTTTGATTTCCACCGATCGCAAACTTACCAACTAAAATGATTGGTTTGTTGTATGGCGATAATTCGGGATACCATTTGCTATAAATATTTTCAAAGGATGTGCGATTATCCATGCTGTAGCACAGGATGAACACGTCGGTGTCTTTATAAATTACAAGTCTCAAACGGTCGAAGTCTTCTTGTCCAGCGGTGTCGTGAAGCTTTATGAAATATCTTTGTCCATCTAACACCAATTCGGATTCTTCTTTTTCGTATCTGAAAAAAGAATTTTGAAAAGTCTAAATTATGTCATACAAATCTTTCATTCACGGCCCTTGACCATGGCAAATCCTGCAAAAATTAGTCTAACTCCACTCAATGCCCACAAGAATTTGTAAAAAATCCATTCTAATTAGTGTTAACAACACACCGCCTTCTACAGTTCAAATAATGAAAGTGTAGCTTGGTCAAAGCTTTAAAGACTTTGCTAGAGCTTTTGAGTTACCCACAGCAAAGTTCTTCACAAAACAAAAATAAATTTTACTTCATTGCGTCTTCTAAAAACAGTCCAAACGTTGTAATAGTTCGACAATTCAATTAACGGGAAATGAATTATCTAACAAAACATATTATCGGACTGCAAATTATGTGCTAAGTATAGAAATGGTGTAGGTCGTAAATGAGTTAGATTAAAGACAATTTCGAGAAAAATTGAGTTATCACATAGACAAGCAAAGCAATAATGCTTGCATAATGACCGTTTTTATGGTTTCATTAGTGTCGATGAGAACGACAAAATTAAATTATGAAACTGCTTTGGTTAGCTTTCAAGTGATTTTGTGAGATTTCAGATTTTTTTATATACAACAAATTTAGTGTGACCGACGCGACATCGTCGGCTTGTCTCAGAGTATTTTAAAATTTCATGTTCAATTTGAAAATGTCTAATCTGTCTGAAAGCTCGTGTACTTCATTAAGAAATTCGCAATATATCGAAGGCAATAGGGAGCAACCAACAGTTTGGTAGAAAATTAATTGAATGAAAATCCGGAATATTCATGGTTTTGTTTCCTTTTGATGAAGCCCTACACATGGCAGTGACATTTATGTGTTTATGCTTTGCAGACCATTTAATATACCTTTCGACGTACGTAAGGTTTCTACGTTGTAACCACGCCTTATCTAACGAGAGTAGCCCTACTCCTCATTCCGTGAATATTTGCAAACGTTTCCTAGTATTTCACTACGTTCGTCGCAGTGCAAGACATTGCTTGAGGACCTTATTGAGTGGAAAGGCGTGGCTGTGACGCATAGTTTGGCGACCCTAACTCATACCATCACAAGGAATATCTTGATTGCATTGTATAATTAAGTTTTGATTTCATCCCCTAAGCCAAGAAAGGCACATTTCTCGCATCTTCGCTCCAAGGCACCTTTTGGTTAAGACCATTTGAGGAACGCGCGTTTTTCTACGATGTTTATTCTTCTTCCTACTATTAACCGCTCACCCTCCGCGTCACCATGTTCACTACTTGGACTCAACTCTCAAAAAGCGTTTTCCTAACGATTTAAAAAATACTTGACACTTAGGACCTATTCACAAATTGCACACGCTAATAAAAATAGATTTTTAAACCCTCCCTCTCGCACGCCTATTTTCATACATTACTAATTATGGCAGCTCGCTTTCGTCGAACCTCCTCTCGTTATATTTTCCGAAAAACTCTGTTATTCATTCGTCTGTTCTAGTCGCATGATAAGCTTTGAATTGCCTAAAATCGACGTAGGAATTGTGTTTATAAATAATACGCCGCCGACGTATTTTATACGCGGTGAATGTATTATCAACCTTATTTATTTGTGTAGTAGGCCATACGAAACGAACGTACAATGAGCTCACATAATACGGCGTTCGTAATACGCGCACGGCGTTTGTAATACGTGCACGGCGTTTGTAATACGTGCACGGTGGATAAAATACGTCAGCGGCGTATATTATAAACAAGATTCCTACGTCGCTTGTAGACATTTTCCTTAGTGTAAGCACTTAAACGACTTTTTGGTTACATGGTCGAATGCTTTATCACAGTCGGTGAAGCGTTTCAGAGCGATGGCGACGTTCATTCATCATTTAGGGCCAATCATTTTTTTACTACTCGTTGAGTCTAGATTCGAATTTTTGGATTAAGTTTCGAACTCGAAAAAAAAATTCAAATCGAACTTAGATACTTTGTGAGCTTTTCATTTTCTTCAAAACAAAAACAAAACTCAAAGCTTCCATGGATTGTGTATTGTCGGCTTAGGGTGTCGGTGGGGTTAGCGTCAGCAGTAAGGTCAGTGTGAAACTTGTAGTATAGTAATTATGTAACTTAAAAACTTGGAAAAGATCTTGAAACATAAAACCTGTGGCGCGGGCCACTTCTCTGAAATTCTTTCCTTGACACACAGTTGAACATAATCCCAAGCTTCACCAAACCAAACAGTAAACTTATTTCAATACAATTAAAAATTGAAGAGGATCAAAGAAATTGTAATATGCTTCTATATGCCACATACTTAACGTTGCATTGAAATTTTATGTCAATTTGTACATCATACACTCGAGTATAAAATGCTTTCAACTTTATCAATTTTGGCATTCTTTGTTATGGCATTATACGATGCTAAGAAGCTAACAAAACACATTCCATTCAAGGAACGTTCCACATCTTTTGTCAATATGTTCTTTATATTTCCTCACAAATATGTGACATAAAACAGACTCAAGACTTACGTGAAACGATATTGCATTACTCATCAAAAGATAAGGAAATGTGTCAATAAGTTACTGCAATTGTTAAAATTTGCTATTCCGCGGTGTTGATATATCATTGTTGAACTTACATTGTCGGTTCGTAAAGAGAGTTGAAACCGCCCTTGTTGGTATAAGCGAACAGCAAACATGTTTTTCCAACCGTACTATCACCGACAATAACGATATTTTTAATATTATTCATTCCGTTGCAATTCCGTGTATCAAATGGGTGTAATGTAAATAGACTGTCGCTTTACATTATTTTTCACCGAACTTCTAAAGTCGAAACTGATAATAAGCATTTGTGATATAACACCAGCAAGTGAATTCTTCGTATATTTTTCGTTATCTAATCATTAAATTTGATTGTTTATGACTTTCATCAGTGAAGTGTTCATTTTTCGATATGTCGCTCTCATAAACTAAGTCTAATGACAAAGTACCGAAAATGTACCAACATTCAAGTCTTTTCAAGTTTTTCTTTTAAATCCCTTTCTTGTTCTTCGCTGTATACTTTCCAACACGATAAACAACTTACTCCGTATAAACAGCGAGAGAATATGTATTTCATTTGCCTTCAGCGTAAATATGTCACTCAACACACGTTTGTATATAATGGAAAGCAACACATCTATATACCTCTCTTAAGGTACAGTTTTTCAAAAAAAAAAAATTACTCGCTTCATCGCAATGTTCCACGTCAAGATTAAGATGCAAAAATTGTAGGAGTCTAAGGCTTCAAGTTGATCTTTTGTTTGAAGCGATAATTATATTGGGCGCGATGCGAATCGCATCGTCTAAGGTTGGTGTGAAAGTTCAACTTGTCAAAATTATTCTGTCAAGTTGAACTTTCACACAAACCTTAGGCGATGCGATTCGCATCGCGCCCAATATAATTAACGCTTTACATCTTCAATTTGAAGTGTTAAGATGGATAAATATTGCAACAAAATAATTTCTGCATATCGAAAAAGTGTTACCGCCCGTGTAGTCCCTAAACATTTTTCGATTGATTATTCCAGATTTGTTATTGAGCTATTTCAGCTACATCGTCTCCCTTTGTTAGCTGTCAAAAATTAATCTATCGCTCATTTAGAACCGTGCGCCGACTTGAAACCCTTAACAACGGCGTCGTATCTTTTAATGGAATCGCATTGCCTAAGGTTGGTGTGAAAGCTCAACTTGACAAAAATTCTTTATTTCTGTCAAGTTGGAATTTCACACAAATCTGAAGCCAATGCCACATTCATAACATTCGTCTATGGGAGATTCCATTACAAGAGAGGTGAAGTGTAATGAAGCCAACAAAGATTTCTCGAAAATTGAAGCAAATTTAAACTTTTCTTCTTCCACAAAGTTCGTTGCTTTTCCGAATCATTTTATGGGCACCATCAAGCTTTTTCTGTGCGTCTTATATCTGACGACGTAATTTTGTTTTGAAAAAAGCGCTGTAATTTTTACAGGAAATTAAAACTTTGAACATAAGGTTCCATTCAAACAAACTTCTGCGTATTATCAGCGATAGCGTCACCTCAAGCGATATCATTAATTTTGGAAGCGGACTTACGGACTGCGCCACACTCTACCTTTTAAGAGGTTTTTGTTGCGATATCAAACGTTTTGAAAGTTTTCAGTTGTTGAAAAAATTTTCTCAGAAAGGAAAATTTTATTAGAAAAAAAAATTTTCCGAAATCGTCTTCGAAAAAAAATTGTCTCCGAAAAAAATTTTCTTCGAAAAAAAGTTTCTCCACAAAAATTTTTCGCCAAAAAACAAAAGTTAAAAGAAATTGTCTCCAAAAAAATTTTTCTCCCGAAAAAATCTTTTTCAAAAAAGTTTCTCCAAAAAAAATTTTTGTTCTTCAACAAAAATTTTCTTCAAAAAAAATTTTTCTTCAAAAAATTATCTTGAAAAAATTTCCTCCAAAAAAAATGTTTTCTCAGAAAATTTTTTTTTTCTCCACAAAAGTTTTTCTTCCAAAAAAAATTTTTCTTCCAAAAAAAAATTTTCTCCAAAAAAAATTTTTCTCCAAAAAAATTTTCTTTCCCAAAAATATGGTTCTCCAACACCTTCGGCTCCCTTCGGAACATTTCGTGTAACCTTCGTATGCCATCGGAACACCTCGTTTCACCTTCGGCTACCTTCGGAACACTTCGTGTCACCTTCGGCTACCTTTGGAACATTTCATGTCACCTTCGGCTATCGTCGGAACAGTTCATAAACGAAAATCCAAGATGGCGCCGCTATGACAGCTGGCAGTCATTTTCTTATGATACCAAAAAATTCTCCTGATGAAACTTTACAGCTTTCTAGAAGAAACCATCTCTCTAAGTATTGTCATTCCGAAGCCAAAAATCGGAAATCAAAAAAACCTAATTTATTGCTTGGGAAACTTCAAGATGGCGCCGGTTTGAATGCTGTGAGCCATTTTCTTAAGATCCCAAAAATTCTCTTGGCCAAACTCTATAACTTTCCCGAAGAAACCAACTCTCTAGCTATTGTTACTCCGGAGCTAAAATTCGAAAACTCCGAGCATTACCTAAAAAACCCTCAAAATTGACCACTTTTCCACATGTCACGGCTTTTTCAGAATTTTCCCGGAAAAGCGACATATGAAATTTTTCATTTGAGGCCGAGACTGACGTTCCCTGTTTCATTAAGATCGGCTGTCTAGTTCTCGAGATCGAAAATTATTAATAGATAGAACATAGATAGATAGATAGATAGAACATAGAAACCGACAGATCCGAAAAAAGTTTTCATAATGATGAGAACAACAGAAAAATCCATCGGCCATAGAAAAATGTCATTTTCAAACCGATTTTGATGAATGAGTGCTCGTTTGAAACCTGCTGCGACGTGTTTTTTTTTGAAAATGATTTGGAGGGGGAGGGAGGTGAGGGGAAAAAACTCAAAAGTTCGCCTATATATGGCTCCTTATCCCAAAGGTTTTGGTATGGAGTTTTTTGGGTTTGTGGACGTTTTTGTTGGGGTGAAAAAGATGAATAAGGATCGGCGTGGACCCACACCTGACCCAAATTTCAGCGGGTCGACCCACACCTGTCCCACAGTTGCAGAAGTCACAGCAATCCTTCGTCTATGCTTTCTAAAACTGTGAGTCAAGTGTGTGTCAGGTGTGGGTCGACCCTCCAAAATTGTGGGTCAGATGTGGGTTGATCAGATCCTTAAGATGAAATACGTTACGCAGGTTACGATACCGATGGAATTAGCTATATTGGGTGGCATTAGCATTATCTACTTTGTAAACTTTGTGAATTTGTTTGCGTTCACCATTGTTTTCCATACAAACTGGTAACTTTTTTATAAAAGTGAGCGAAAATACATTTTTGTACACTCAGTTTCTATAGCATTGTTTACAACGGTAGAATGGTTCGTGGAATGAGCCCTATGCAAATACTTTTTTATGTTCGTATCGCTCTATCAAACAACACACAATTAAAATTATATGATTCCCCTTCAACCCTGTTATTTAAATAACTTTTATGACTTTTCGTTGGATATCATTCCGAAGCATTGCAATTGTAAAGAGAAAACGTGTAGACTTAACTCCTTGGCTTACTGTAAAGTAGAATATTCTAAGCTTCACTGTAAACTGAATATTTTTATTTAATTAAAATTTTTAATTAATTATTTCTTAGTTTATGATTTGTCTTTGTACTGTTCTATGCCACGACATTTCCTCTAAGTATTTATGCGCAAAATATAACAATAATCTTATATTGCGGTAGAGTAAAATTTAATGGCGTCGTTATTGTTTTATAAGTGGTATCTCAAAGAGGAAGTCCTCATTTTATAGCCCTTTTTCAAACCAACTCCTTTCCGGAATTACGAGGCATAACGACAAGAGGATCATGTTTCTTAGAAATCCCGTATTTTTATTTAAGACGTTCGTTTTCATGACCTTGCAGAAAGCATTTTACAAAGATTAAACAATACTTTAACCAAAACATTAAAAAGTCAGATGTCAGTGAAAATAATAAAACTGGCAAACCGCCTCTTTTATTTCCTCACTGGTATCTTTATGCTGAAGAGGAGAATATTTAATTGTAAGTCTCGTGTTGATTGTAAGGTTAGCGTCGTAAACTCGAAATTCATTTTCTTATCTATTTAAGGTTTTAATGAGTTGCAACAATTCGTCAAAATTTTCAAATCAGTATAATGATTTTCTCTACATACAATCTTCGAAACCTACAAAATTTTCTGTTTATAATTGTTGATTTCGTTGAATTAAGATTATCATAACAGTTAAAGTGACTAATGCAATGTTTGAGTATATTATGCAACGTGCAAGTAACTAGCCGTGTTGGAATGCGGTATTAACGGGCTCCCCTACAAAATCCGGAGGCGAAAAAATCCGGACGAAAAATCAGGAGGCGTCAAAATCTGGAGGCATCAAAACCCAGATGAGCGTCCAGATTTTGTAGGGGGAAGAGGGAAATAGACAATTTTTTCGGATTTTCGTTAATTTAACATCATCATCATCATCATCATCAAACTTTATAGACCATTATTACCCTCCGGTGTGAGGTCTTTATGTCACAACCCCACAATGGTGAACTATCGTCCTCCATGCCCTTCTATCGCCTGCCAAGGAGATGGTTTGTTCGCCCAGAGAAAGTCCCCTAACTTCTAAATCTGATTTAATTGAATCTATAAACCTTCTCCTTGGTCTACCCCTTGGCCTAACACGCGGGACCTGTGCACCCAAGATCCTTTTCGGTAACCTGTTATTACCCATCCTTTGAACGTGCCCAAACCAACGTAGACGACTGGCCCTTGCTTCCTCTTCCACTGACGCAATCCCTAAGTTTTCCCTAATGTCGTCGTTCCTGATATGATTATCCCACTGCTCCCTCCTATTAACTTTCGCTATATTCCTAAGAACCCTCATATCAGAAACCTCCAGGTCATGTACTAGATATCCGCAATCCACCCAACTCTCACTACCATACAGAATCGCCGGCCGGAATATTGACCTGTGAATAGCTAACTTCGTTTCGCTACTTAATTCCTTCTTGATGATTTTATCCATGAAAATTATGAACAGAAGCGGGAAAAGACAACAACCCTGACGAACGCCCTCTTTAACCTCGAAAGACTCGCTAATTTCGCCGTCTATCCTTACCGCTGCCCTGCTTTCTGAGTAAATACTCTTAATGGCACGCAGTAAGCCCCCATTGATACCGTACTCGCTAAGAACCCCGAACAACTTCTACCTTGGTACCCGGTCGAATGCCTTCTCCAAGTCGATGAAGCATAGATACAAGTCCCTGTTCTTTTCATAAAGCTTTTCGATAGTCTGCCTGAGGCAGAAAATCTGATCCTGACACCCCCTCAGAGGCCTGAAACCACCCTGAATCTCATCCAGTACACCTTCCACTATGTTCCTAACCCGGTCAACAAGTACACTCGCGTACACCTTACCTACCACGCTCAAGAACGATATCCCCCTGTAATTACTGCAAACCTTACGGTTGCCCTTCTTATAAATTGGAGCAATAACACCGAAGCTCCAGTCAGCAGGTACCGTAGAAGACCTCATGGCCAAATTGAAAATCCTACAAAGCCATTGGATCCCACCTGATCCGCTATATTTAATAAATTCTGTCCTAATTTAACGCTGCGGAAAATATCTACAAGCGACATGGAAATTGTGTTTATAATATACGCCACCGACGTATTTTATCCACAGTGTACGTATTATGAACGCCGTGCACGTATTATATGAGCTCATTACATGTACATTACATACACGTATGGCATTACTTAAATAAGGTTGATAATACATTCAGCGCGTATATAATACGTCGGCGGCGTATATAATACGTCGGCGGCGTATATAATACGTCGGCGGCGTATATAATACGTCGGCGGCGTATATAATACGTCGGCGGCGTATATAATACGTCGGCGGCGTATATAATACGTCGGCGGCGTATATAATACGTCGGCGGCGTATATAATACGTCGGCGGCGTATATAATACGTCGGCGGCGTATATAATACGTCGGCGGCGTATATAATACGTCGGCGGCGTATATAATACGTCGGCGGCGTATATAATACGTCGGCGGCGTATATTATAAACACAATACCTACGTGTCGCTTGTAGATATTTTTCTTAGTGAAGGACCTTCTTTGTAGAATATCAAATAATCTGAATGAGTTACCCACAAAGAAAGTTTAAGTTGATTTTAAATTAGTTTTCGAGAACCCTGAAAGAAACTTTCGATTAAAAGTAATTTTCCACAATTTTACCGTTGGAAGACATTTTCTAACTTCCACACTTTTAGATATATAATTCATTCCTCCCATTTCTAGAAGTTTTTGGGATTAAATATTTAGGAACCACATAATGTGATGAAAAATCGTTTCACAAAGAAAGAAATTAGGATTTTCTACGCGGAATGCCAGTTTTTGAAAGATTTGAATTAATTTTCCAGGTTTTTCCACCACTTCGGCTATTCCCTCGCAACAGTACAATCATCGTTGGTTCAAATGTTCAAATCTATTCACAAGGTGGACCACATCCGGACATCAATATTTTGTACTCCGTTCAAAATGAAAATGTTATCTGTAGGTTTCCCAACAATAAATCTTTGCCAGCGAACGTACGGCTTAACTAAATACTAAATCATTTCAGCTATGGAATCGGCTGTAGCAACAGCATTGAAACTGGGCGATACAAAAATTATTGGGAAATGTGTAGGCATTAATCCCGCAACCGGTCGACAAATAATATTTTCACAAGATTCTGTACACATTTACGTTGTACCATTGGATAAAATTAAAATCAAAACACCTCTCGTTCGTATTAAATCTGGCGCTGTGATGCCAGCAACGTTATGGGGTACATTTTTGTGTTTACATGCATTGGTATTAACTGGATTACTAAAAAAGTTTTTTTTTTCGTTCGTTTTGTCTGTAGGTGTTCCCGATATTTCTCCGATGATTTTAGGAACATTACCACGATTGTCTGTGACATGGACAACAAACCAACCCGATGTTGTGAGCATCTTTGGAATATTTTCCGAAACAGGTGAGTGACACTCTCACAAATATTACCCCAGACACACATTCGTTAAGTTTTTATTTGTTTACATGACAAGGCATTGATTACAACACTAACGACATGATATCGGTTCGTATAAAAGCACTAAATCCTGGCGAAGCAAAAATTCAAGCTGTCGTTGTGACGCCAACTGGCACACAAACAATATTTGTTCAAGTTACTGGTAATAAATTTTTCAACGCAATTTTGTTTTCTATTTTTTTTTCTTCGTTCCATGAGCGAAAAAAGAAGACAAAAATGTGCCTCTTCGTCGATTAATTTTCGTTTTCGATGAAAAATGTAACAAACCTTTTCCGCAGTGTTTAAAATGCTGGAATTGATAGCGCCAATACACATAGCAGACAAAACAACGTTAATACCGCCCAAAGCATCCATAAATTTGAAAGCTAACCTCGTTGATGTTTCGTATAAGGTGAAGAAATGTGTAGTGGATAGCTGGGTGCTTTATTTAAGATTTTCTACTGATTTAGGTTGCTGATGCGTCAAATGCGATTGTTTCAGTCACAAAAGATGGAACCTTGAAAACAAGCGACACACTTGGACGGGATCTGATCATTGTGAGTAGAATTTTTTGTTTAAATTTAACGTAAATATATTGGAAGCTTCTATGGGTAATTCCAATTTCTAAATGTTGTAACTTGCAAGTAACAAACATCTGAGTCTAACTTTAGGCGGAGATATAATTAGCCATAAAAGTCAGGAAATAAACAAAAATCGGGAAACGACTGAAAATCTACAAATAACTAAAACTCAGAAAAGAAGTAAACCCAGAACGCAGAGAAAAAGATGTCGGCGGTTCTTATAAATTTTTAAGTGAAAAGGTCTAACTGAAGAGGTCTTTCGAACCGGCGAAAATTCTCACACAATGGTAACTTTGCTGAATCGACGTCCCCTTGGTTTTATATTGAGAATTCCACAAACCCAAAAAAACCATACAAAACCTTTGGGGGACCAGGATATATAGGCGAACTTTTGAAATTTTTTTGAAGAAAAATTTTTTTTGGAGAAAAAATTTTTTTCTAAGAAATTTTTTTTTTTTCTGAGAATTTTTTTTTTGAGGAAAATTTTTTTCTAAGAAAAAATTTTTTTTCTGAAATATTTTTCGAATAATTTTTTTTTCGGAAAAAATTTTTTCGGAGAAATTTGTGTTCTAAAAAAATTTTACTGAAAAAATTTTTCTTAAAAAAAAGTTTTTCCAAAAAAAACATTTCTCAGAAACAAAAATGTTTTTCTTAGAAAAAATTTTCTCCGAAAAAAAATTTCTCAGAAAAAAAATTTTTCTCCAAAAAAGAGTTTTCTTCAAAAATTTTTCAGATTTTTTTTTGTCTGAAAAAAATTTTTGGAGAAAAATTTTTTTCTCCGAAAATCTTTTTTCGGAAAAATTTTGTTCGGAGAAATTTTTTTTTCTGAGAAATTTTTTTTGGAGAAAAATTTTTTTCGGAAAATTTTTTTTCGGAAAAACTTTTTTTCGGAAAAATTTTTTTTCGGAGAAAATTTGTTTCTAAGAAAAATTTTTCCGAAAAAAAAAATTTTTTCTTAGAAAAAATTTTCTCCGAAAAAAAAATTTCTCAGAAAAAAAATTTTTCTTAGAAAAAAATTTTTCTCCAAAAAATATTTCTTCAAAAAAAATTTTCTCCAAAAAAAATTTTCTTCAAAAAATTTAAAAAATTTTTCAGATTTTTTTTCGGAGAAATTTTTTTTCTGAAAAAAATTTTTTTCGTAAAAACTTTTTTTTTTGAAAAAATTTTCTGAAAAAATTACAGCGCTTACAGCGCAAAAATTTTAAGAGTAGCCCTTTGTTGTTTGTTTTTGTCGTTTGTTTTGTCTTGCGTCGATTGCGGATATTTTCCGATCTGCATTAAAATCTTCTCGGAGAAGAAGTCCCATTACTGAAGGTGTTTTTTGAACTGCTATCCTAATTCTCCGCAGAAGAAATGGTCTTATTCTTTCCTCGCCAGTTTACGAAGTTATCTTTTCGGATAATTTCATTTTTTGTAGACTCCATGGACCAAATGTTTCCCCCGAAAAAGTTTGACAGCCTGACGAGAACTGAACGTGAGATCACCCAACAATGTTTCAAAGTATTTGTACAAGGAACCTAAGTACATTGACCGCAATTTAAATAAAAACTTTGTTCATCTGCGCAGGTATTCGCGATGTTAAAAACCTGCACAGAAGAACAAAGTCGTTATTTAAATTGCGGTCAATGTAATTCGATTCTTTTATCGTCTTCTCAAAGGAGATCTGGTGGCTCTAGTTTGGATAGTCTGTTTGCAAAAGGTAACGCCCTTTTGTTTGTCGAATTGCCCAGCACTTTTATTGCAAATCAATGGCTTTATGAACTTTCAATTAGGTTCGACACTCTAAGTGAATGCCACTTTTGTTGGGGTTTGTTTCCACCAGTTCATTTTACATTCAGAAGCATTTGATAACTTTCGAAGATCTTTTTATCAGATCTTACATAAATTCGCGTCAGATGTCCCATTTGTTAGCCATGCTTCGTAGACTCATCATTTCAGTTCCGAGAAATTCGGCGGAATTTGAGTTAATTAGGAAAAATAAACTTTCTTTGAATTCGTCTACGATGGGATTTAACTAACCGTTTTGTAAGCTCGAAAAACAAACTGTACTCATGTGATGCGTAAAATTGAATTACGAATACTTGGAAATGTGTGGATACGACTGGGTAATTAATTTGAAACTTTTATCTTTACAACATAAGTGATTTTCAATCTTTGCTCGTGCTCTATGTGGGTTTAATATTCTGCACTCAAGGAGTAAAGCAGATACAACCACTCATTGACTGTTTTTCTTAATTATTTGTTACTTTTGGGGGAACATTCACGATAAATTAAACTTTTACATCTCGTAAACTGTTAAATCATTTTTTTTTTAATTTCATTTGAAGAAATATAAAGGCTTTGTCGCTGGTACTTCTGAGGAAAATTTTGTTTGAAAATTCTTCTCGCATTAAATTCCTCAAACATCTTGTTATTTATCTATTTATCGTAACGTAAGAGTTGCAGCCTACAAACGGGGGAAAGCAGAAGGCTTACGCTGGGCCCGTACCATCCGCAGCCGTTAAATCAATTTCTTAGATTCGTACAAAGTCGTGGATCTACACCTCTCTATTTCTTTTAGAGCATGTCACCCTGTGGAGTTTTGATAAATTAATACGAAGCGGGAGAAGTATTTATGATATCACCCTGTATCGGAGATGGACTCTATAGTTCAATAGGAGAAAAATATTCTTCTCAGTTGTATTTACAACTCACGAAAAGCTTCATTGTGAGCTTCCTTATGACAGAGACGTCAAAAAATATTCTTCGAAATCGTAAACAAACTTGAAAACATAAAATTTTTTGGAAAATTCTGTAATTTATCAAATGAAAAAAAAAAGTTTCTAAAGACTAAAGATGCGCGTGCAAAGTGTGTTGGACGGATATTCGAAATTACGGGGATCTTGCCGGGCGGGCATTTTTTATGAAAATGATTTCGGACCGGACGGGCGAAAAAATTAAGCCCGCCCGCACATCTCTAAAATATTTTGAACTAACAAACACAGTAGAAATTTACTTATTACAGCTATAAAAATAGTTCTGTAATTTTAGAAATTCTGGTTTTTAAGTAGGGACAGAAATTTATTCTCTTGACTGAAAGTCAGGATCTTACAAAAGAAATTCGCTATGATAAAAAACGGAAATTCAAGATAAGAAATACCACACTAACTGGAGAAGGTCTTAACTGGTGAAATGCGATTTTTGATATCCTGAAAATCAGTCCTGACTAGACCCGTGCGCCGATCTGATATTTTCAGTCGGCGCGGCGGAAACATGATCAAAAATGTGTTCGGTGGCTCAAATCGGATCAAATTTTCATACAAAATGTGAACCCATTTAATGTATATTAAATGAACATGTACACTGAAGTGTGGTACATGTTTGTGCATCTAGTGTACATTTAAAACACCTTGAATACACATTTAATGTACGTTTAATGTACATTTTAGTGTAAATTACTAGCACACTATAATAATGTACATCTAATGTTATACAAGAAAAGAAAGGAAAATTTAATTTTGTTTTCCGACTTTTCCATTTCGGTTTTTCTTATTCTGATGATCGCTACGTCCTCCATCTACATTTTTTTATGCCAAGCTCTCATTTTTTTAGAAAAATTTCTTTAATTTGCGTGGCTTGAACCCAAGACGCTCGGGATTATATGTCGACTGCTTTACCAATTGTGCCACCGGATGTGTTGGTGTGTTGGTGTGTTAAATTTGTATAAAGTGTTAAATTATAGAAAGTACATCACAAGCACATTTTTGGTACATTAAATGTGATAGGAATAGTGTACACCTTATCACGCACATAAAATGTGCGAAAAATGTACTTGTGATCTAGTGCAATAATTTCGAGCTTTAATGGCACAAAAAATGTGCTTTTTATTTACATCGAAATATGTACTACTTTACACACATTTTATGTACTTATTTTCAACAACATCGGTTTTTGCACATTTAATGTACATTTACTGAGCAACCACATTAAAAAGTGTGATCTGTGTTATCTGGGTTAACTATGCAATATGCAGATTTGCAGATTTACTTTCAAAGGCAAAGTTGTAGAGGATAAAATTTTAGAGAGTACGTGTTTCAGGATTTTAGGGAAAAATGACACAATCCTGGAATATGATCACTTCTAGAATTGGATGGGATAACCCATGTGTCTAGAACTGTGGAAGTTAGATAATTGCTTCCAAAGGCAATGTTGTAGAGAATAAAATTTGAGAGAACACGTGTTTCAGGGTTTTAGGAAAAAATGGCTCAGTCCTGGAGTATGACAACATCTAGAATTGGGTGGGATGACCCATATCTCTAGAACCATTAAATTTAGAAAGTTGATTCCAAAGGCAAAGTTGCTGAGATTTATCAGGTTAGGACGTCCTTTTCCAGATTCGAAACACAGATCTGTTGATCCTTTGTTTCATCCTGCTCATCATGTAAATCATTTGAACCTCCCAGTTCTCACTAGGAACCTGTTTAAAGCAACATGTCCTAGTTTTTGGATCTCTGAAGGTGAAACCACACGAGCACCCAGTATTCTGCTTCTCAGAGTATAGTACTTCGGGCATTCACTGATTAGGTATACGCCTGTTTCCTCCGCTAAGCTGCAGCTCCAATTTGGATGATTGTTGAAGCCACAGTGCCCCGTAATTGCTCCTACTATCCTCCTTATGCTATTGCGGTCCATGCCGACCAGCTCCTTGGCCCATCTTTTGTCAGGCAGCGGAAAGAAGAGCTTCGTATGTGCTCCTCCGTCGTTTGCGCTCCAACGCTTCGCGGATTCCGTTCGTATACAGTCTCTTATCTGTCTAGCACATAGGGAGTGTGGTATTGCGTTGAAGGGCTCTAGGCCGACGGTAACGGTTGCTGAGCCTTGTCTGGCCAGCTCATCTGCCCTCTCATTGCCGTCTATGTCGGGACCCAAACCACTGTGATCTGATTACTCATTTCCAGTCGATTTAGAGTCGCCTTTAGCTCACCAACCAATCTAGACGTCGCGTCGTGACAGGTGACGCGAGTGCTTTGATCACCGACTCGCTATCCGAGCTCCATTAGCCGTTGTTTCTTCCGAAAGCAATTCAATCGCCTCCACAAGCGCAGCGAACATCTCTGCTTGGAAGACGCTAGCTAATTTGAAGCTATAACCGTTCTCCGGGCCTTGCGTATAGACTCCGGCTCCGGTTCCCTGCTCAGTCTTCGATCCATCGGTAAAGTCTACCTGTGCCTCATCAGGAAGGTCAACCAGCCTGTTTCTCAGCCAGTCAATCCTACATTTAGATACGTTCGAGTCTTTTTGCAACATCTATTCTGTTTGCCAGATCGATTCTGTTTGCCACATCGATTCTGATTCGCATGGGTAGGAAAATTCTTTGGAAAAAATGTGCGGCTTATGTTTGTTAATACAAAAAAAAAATAATTCAAGTTTCTGGGCCATTCCACGAAAACTCCGTTCCCACGCTCGAAATGCTCAATTGTTACGAAAAAATATTAATAGAAAATGGTGCATCAGACGTATTGATCCCTTAACTAGAGGTTAGTAACTTTTCTATTGCTTTCATTTTGCAACTACTGAGAATTTCACGCGTGGGAACGAAGCGAACCTTGGAATTGCCCTTCTATTCATGGGGTTTCGACCGAGTTTTGTCGGGTTTCGGCCAGGCTTTGAATCGGATCGCGTGTTTGGGCTTTAAAATCGCTCCGGCGGGCGGGTTTGAGCTTCTCTTTTCAATGGGGCTAGGTGACTAAAAATAGTCGGATCGCTCACCTCTACCTCACGCCCATGCCTCATGCGAAAATAATTGTCATTTCCACTTGTAACTTCATTTAAATTAAAATTGTATTTTATTTCATGAAATGAGAATATTGTTTGTTTATTTATCCTGCAGGCATCGTCATTGGATCAAACGCTATCCATACCCATTGAGGTGAAAAACATCCATTACGTATTGGCGACACTCGACGCACCAAGTGTTAAATTTAAACACACAGAAACGAAACTACCTCGCGGCATGAATATATTCTTAAAAGTAACTTTGCATGATAATTTAGGAAACGAATTTTCACATAATTTCGAGGATATAAACACCTTAAAGCATAAATTATCCAGCAAAGAAATAGCTGATATCCACATTGGGGGAAATTTCACAATTGGTGTACGTAGAACAATTTTTTTCTTGGTTTCTCTTTTTGATTCTTTGATTTATATTTCATCTAAAAAAATTTTTTTTTCCTGTTGATTCATTTTTGCACTCGTCGTACTATATGGATAGCGAAATTCTATAATTAAATTTAATTTATTTAGATCAACCTACCCAGAGAAGCGGCTGGTATGTTGGCTGTTTCGCTGAGAGATACTGCTGGTGTTAAATATGCTGAGGATTTTATTAAATTATCCGTTGCACAATCTCACCATATTTTCCCGACACAGGTAAAATATGAAATGTTCCTTTTCCTCGTTAAATTTAATCTCATTTCAGCAGAGATGAATATTACATTTTTTCATTCAACAAAAAAAAGTTCTTTTTTTTCTCATTTTTCGTTTATTAATTTACTTCAGACTATTTTCTCGGTCGGTGATATAATTTGCTTTGACTCCCCGCTAACATATTCGGCAAATTGGATTAGCACAGATAAAGCTGTTATTGAAGTTGACAACAATTCGGGTAAGTAAACAATTTCTTATTTACGAGAGATCCATGACACACTTTTATCTTTTTATTTGTGTGTACATTCGTAGTGGCATACAATGCGATACCGACCATTTTGTGTATATTGTCGCAAACAACTAACACAAAAAGAAAGAATGAAGAAAACCTCTTTTTCCCATGTAAAATTTCAATCAAAAAATTCTTTTGTGTGTCCTCGGTTTTCGGTCGATTATTTGTTTTGTTAGGGTGGCAGAGCGGATGGATTTTCCTTCAACAGATACCAAAACCGATGTATGTAAATGCGTTCAGATGATGTGAAGTGGGTAAGGGTTTTTTTCCCTTGAATTAACTATTTTTATATCAACACGAATTGAATGGAAGCATTTGTGTGTGTGGTGTGTGTATACAGGATTGAAGATATTTTCTTTTGGGATGAGATTTCTGCACAACTTATTGAACAGCATTTTTAATGGTCCATCAAATTGGTTTCTTGTTTTTTTTTTTCTCCGTCTTGGATTTTATCGTTGGTTAAGGGTTTTATGATTACTGTTTCATTTTACGTTCGGTCGATATACTTTGACGATTTCTTGCATGATTTTAAAGCAATAATAAAGACAATCGCTGTGAGGGAATAAGATAAGTTGATTGGATAAGTTGAAGTCGTAAAAAACTCAAAAAGTCGTAGTTTTCTGGGCATTTCTTGTACTAACCGACGAGGTATACGAAGACTCTGTGCTTTTACATTACCATTTGTAAGATTTGGAAGAACATCCTCTTGAGTCTTACAGCTTTCTGTCGCAAGAAATTTTTATACTTTTGAAAGAGCTACGTTGACTTTCAGTTCAGTTCAAATAGACACCAACGTCATTGTCAATGTCAATGTTGCAGCTAACTTCATGAACGTTGATACTATTTGCACCACTCACCCTGGTGGCAGTTCATAGTTCAAATGTCGGCTTTCATTTTTCGAATCGACACCAACTTCACGCTAAACAAATTCAATGTTTTTCATTTTCTTAATAATTATTATGAAATTCGCAGCTAATCGGAGTGCGATCAAAGAAGAGAAAATCGAAGCGACGTCGGCTTATGTCAAAAGTATCGTGCGCGGTAGCAATGCGCCCGTAACGCAAGTCCACATATGAACAAAAGTTGGGAAAAATTTTTATCGTAGACTGCGGAAGTTTGAGACAAAGTTTGGGTGTTCGAGGTAGATGTTTGGGTCAAAGGGAAAGTTGTGTAGTGCATCGGAGTGACCGTCAAAATGGCAGAAAATAGACGGAGGCTCATAAAACTTTTGATATGTTGTAGAGAAAGCTGGGCGGATCATTTTCGCCAATGGGAGAGCCGCCGCGCTCTGGCTTGGCGGCGACGGCGACTCAAAAAGAAACTTTTGGTGTGTTGTAGAGGAAGTTGTGGGTATAATCTTCGCCCATGGGAGTAGTAACCGCCGCGCTTCGACTTGACGGCGACGGCGGCCCAAAAAAACTTTTGATATTTTTAAGAGGAAGTTGTGGGGATCATTTTCGCCTGTAGAAGTAATAGCCGTCGCGCTCCTGTTTGGCGACGGCAGCGACTCAAAAAAAACTGTTGATAATTGTAGAGGAAGTTGAGTGGACCATTTCCACCCTGCACTTCGGTTTGGCGGCGGCCGACGGCGGCTCAAAAAAACTTTTGATATGTTGTAGAGGAAGTTTAGGAGATCTTTTTTGCCAATGGAAATAGTAGCCGCTGCGCTTCGATTTGGCGGCGACGGCGGCTCAGAAAAAACTTTTGATATGTTGTAGAGGAAGTTGTGGGAATCATCTTCGCCCATGAAAGTAGAAGCCGCCGCGCTTCAGTTAGGAGGTGGTAGAGCTCAATAAAACATTTTTTGATATGTTGTAGAGGAAGTTGTGGAGATCATTTTCGGCCATGGGCCACGGGTCGGGCTGGCTTGAATTAAATTCTGTATATAATTCGTCAAAAACAATTTGTTTTCTTCCAAAAAAACTAATATCAAAACAAAAACCCTTTTAAAAGGGAAATGTGACGCAAGTATTCGTTTCTTCTTCCAAAACAACTGATATCAATTTGGGTTAAAGCATCAGAACGCAAAAATTCTTTTGAAATATTTTCGATTGAACGTAATAATTTTTCTGCGCTTTCAGATTTCTGATCATAAAATTATTTAGCTTTGCGCAATGTATGGAGTACAGGTAGCCAAATCTCTGCATGTGAAATCTGAAAGCGCAGAAAAATTATTACGTTGGGAGGGTCCGGCATTTCATGAATTGAAAATAGTTCAAAAGAATCTTTTGCGTTCTGAAGCTGCAAGCGTCACGCAAATTGATATCAGTTGTTTTGGAAGAAAAGACGAGGACATGCGTCACATTTCCCTTTTAAAGGGGATGTTTGTTGTGATACAATAATTCCTGATGAAATTCATATGTGTCAAAACGCCATGAAATGTACTTCATCAATAAGCCGACGCCGCTCTAAAAATCTGTAAATTTTTCTAGAGTTCATTCGCGGTTTGCCGCATGTAAAGTTGTAGTTTCCTCGGCTCATAATTTGTGCTTATGAGATGAGGAAACTAAAACTTCAAGGTTTTTTAAGAACTAGGAACGGACTAAAACGACTTTTCGTTATCAACTCACGAATTTTAATTATCAAAGATTTGACAAAATGTTAAGTACTTAGACTCGAATTAACATCATCTCCTTTTGACTTCGCATTTGCATACAAACGAACATAATGCCGTACCTTTTTCTCATAAAGCTTTGGATACTGTAACGCCATTTTTGCAGCATACCAATTTAGTGGATCATCGGCATTCGGATACCTGAGTAATTGCGGTAAAAATTGTTCGAATATGTTCAGCATATCATAAATCGGTGACCAATATTCGTCCAAAACGTTCATGCAAATTTCTCCACTTTTCGGGTTGATGTTTGGGTGAAAAATTTTCGTGTTAAATTTCACAACTGGTGCCTTGAACGGGTAGTTCTCAGCAACTTTTACACTGATATTCCACACCCCATTTTCATACAGACTCTCCGATGGACCGTTAAATAAAACCGTAAACAGATTCGCATTTGACGCGTCAACGATATGTTTGTTGTTGATAAGGCAAATTATATCCCGCTGTATTCTGTTGTTTTTCGATACGTTCATCGTAACGTGTCAATCGGATTAAAGCAGTTGCTTTAGAATTTCACGTAGCCTACTCTGTTGTTTGTAGTTGGCTGCAATTTCGAATGGGAGTTTTGCGATACTTTATTTTCGATAGCATGTGCTCTAACTTTAAAAACAAATTGTTTTTCAATCTGAACAAAACCAAACAAATGTAAAGGACGTTTAGGGAACATTTGTACTTTGTTTCAAAGAAAACATAACATAAAACATAAAAAACATAAAAATAAGAAAAATTTCCGTTTGAAAATGAAAATAAATTGAACTGAACAATGGAGTATTATCACGAATGAAATGATACAAATGCAGGGTAATAGAATTGATTAAAAATCACTTTATGCAGATGTGTTGGAATCGCATTTTTCCGACGGATTAGAGCTGTTCGACCGAATCAACTAAACTCTTTGTACTACACCGTAAAATAATCTTTAGCCGAAACAATCCTATTGTTCACGGAGCAATTCTCAGAAAAATGAAAACATTATTTTGCGTTGAGTGTATGAGTTGTTTGGGAAAAATTTACAGTTTCAAGCGTCTTGCAACGATTTATTTTAAATTGAGAAAATTCTACTATCACTTGCCAAAGAAATGATTTGAGCGTTTGTTGGAACCACCATAGTCATTAGATCTGATTTAACTGAATCTACAATCCTCCTTCTTGGTCTACTCCTAGACCGAACACTAACTTCTGCTGACAAGTTCGTCTTTGGCAGTCTGTTATCCTCCATTTCCTGAACGCATTCACAGCAAAATATCTCCGATATTTCCCAATGAAAATTGGACCTCATAACACCTGCCAATATAACAGCGGATAAAATAACACGTTTTTCATGTTGGAGGGCCCCCTCAACCCCGCGCACAGGCATAGAAAAAATGTTTTCTTCCCGCGAATCAATCCGAAACTTCCCGCGCACCGAAAATTTTCTCAATCATTTTCCGGTGTACTGAAGATTTCCCGCGAATTTCTGCGAACATTTTTTGTAAGTCTGATTTCAGCTGAGTGAATAATACTTAGAAACGAAGTAAAAAGTCACGTAGCGAGCGAGAAATTTTACGGATTTTACCGTGGGGTTTTTTGTTTTATTTGATAAAAAACGAAATGCAAAATTTTGCTTTTTCAATATCAATATATTCTCGTTGTATATTAATTTCCCTGTCTATTAACATTTTTTGTTTTATAGCTTCCTCATACCAGACATCACTTCCCGTTCTTAATAATTTCCCGCCGAATGCCCACTTCCCGTTCTTAGTAATTACCCGTAGACTACCCACCTATCGTTCTTAATAATTTCGCCCCGATTGCCCACTTCCTGTTCTTAATAATTTCCCTCCGATTGCCCATTTCCCGCTCTTAGTAATTTCCCGTAGACTACCCACTTCTCGTTCCTAGTAATTTCCCACCGAATGCCCACTTCCCGTTCTTAGTAATTACCCGTAGACTACCCACTTCCTATTCTTAATAATTTCCCGCCAACTGCCCACTTCCTGTTCTTAATAATTTCCTACCGACTGCCCACTTACTGTTCTCAATAATTTCCCGCCGACTGCCCAGTTCCCGTTCTTAATAGTTTCCCGCCTACTGTCCACTTCCTGTTCTCAATAATTTCCAGCCAACTGCCCACTTCCTGTTCTTAATAATTTTCCACCGACTCCCCACCTACCGTTCTTAATAATTTCCCACCGAATCCCCACTTCCCGTTCTTAATAATTTCCCGCCAACTGCCTACATCCCGTTCTTAATAACTTCCCACCGACTGCTCACTTCCCGTTCTTAATAATTTCCCGCCGACTCTCCACTTCCCGTTTTCTAATTTCTTACCGACTCCTGATTAATAATTTCCCGCTGACTGCCCACTTCCCGTTCTTAATAATTTTCCACCGACTCCCCACCTACCGTTCTTAATAATTTCCCGCCCACTGCCCACTTCCCGTTCTTAGTAATTTCCCGTCGACTACCCACTTCCCGTTCTTAATTACTTCCCACCGACTGCCCACTTACTGTTCTTAATAATTTCCCGCCGACTGCTCACTTACCGTTCTTAATTGTTTCCCACCGAATCCCCTTTTCTCAATCTAAATAATTTCCCGCCGATTGCCCACTTCCTGTTCTTAATTATTTCCCACCGACTCTCCACTTCCCGTTCCTAATAATTTCCCACCGACTCCCCACTTCCCGTTATTAATCATTTCCCGCCGACTGCCCACTTCCCGTTCTTAATCATTTCCCGCTGACTGCTCACTAATTAAGTTCGCTGCCTGTGGCACAACGTTCTCAAAATCAAATTTGTGTTTGCATACTGTAATACTGTCGGCTCTGCCATAGCTTAAGCTACTGTTTGCCCGTTTACTAACGTTTGTAATTACGGAGTTGTTTGATCTGTGGTGATTTAGTCCTGAGTAATTTAGACTTAGTATTTTGTCCGGTTTCTTAGTTTAGGGTTATTCTGCAAAGGGCTATTTTGTCCGCTTTTTTTTTATTTGTTTGAGAGGTTATTTTGTCCAACGTCCGAACGTTGCATATTCCACTGACAAGACCCTAAATTTTCTTTAATATGAGCAGACACCGAATGCCCATTTTCCTTCACATTCCTCAACTTACCACTTTTTGAAAAAATTGTTTCTAAATATCTAAACTCGGAAATTTTAATCAGCTGCTCACCATTCAGGCTGTAAGTTATCTTTTTCAACTAGTCCGAATTCCCTGTCTCGTCTCTTCTTTCAGTCTATGTGGCCTCCTTTATTCTCTTCTCATGTCCATTTACTTACCATATACGGTATTCCTATTTCTGTTAAGGTGGGGTTGCACTGTTCGATTTCAGAAGGCAGCTTGGTGCCAAAAATTTCCTATGGTAATGTTGGATGGCGAAACGAGTACATTAATGTGCACTAGGTCCCGACTCGGCACCAGGCTGCGTACTTGAAAAGTATGAGTAGCCTTTAAGAAGGCAGCCTGGTGCCGAAAAGCAGTT
>CM055404.1:9981788-10048279 GCA_029228625.1 Pseudolycoriella hygida
TTCAGAGAAAATTTTTTTTAGGAGAAAATCTTTTTCGGAGAAAAATTTTTTTTTTGAGAAAATTTCTTCTCAGAAAATTTTTTGCTGAAAAATTTTTTTCAGAGAAAATTTTTTTTCTCAAATATAGTTCAACAATGATAGTTAGACTATCATGCTATAGTAAAACTATCGCACGATATTTCAACTATCGCATGATAGTTCAACTATCGGATGATAGCTCAACTATCGCATGATAGTTCAACTGTAGCATGATAGCTCAATTATGGCATGATAGTTCAACTCTCGCACGATATCTACGATAGTTCAACTATCGAACTCTATTTACGATAGTTTATCTGTCGCACTATAGTTAAAATAGTTCGACTACCTCATGATAGTTCAACTACCGCACGATAGTTCAACTATCGCACGATAGTTCAACTATCGCACGATGGTTAAGAGAAATCAACTATCACACGATAGTTGCACCAGTTCAACTATCGCACGATAGTCACGAGGAATCAACTATCACACGATAGTTACGCCAGCTCAACTATCGCACGCTTGTTACGATAGTTCAACTATCGCACGATAGTTCATCTGTCGCGCTATAGTTAAGATTGTTCAAGTATCGCACGATAGTTACGATAGTTCAACTATCGCACGATAGTTACGATAGTTCAACTATCGCACGATAGTTACGAAGGTTCAACTATCGGCAAGAGAGTTCGACTATCGCAACGATAGTTCGACTATCGCAACGATAGTTCAACTATCGCAACGATAGTTCGACTATCGCAACGATAGTTCGAATATCGCAACGATAGTTCGAATATCGCAACGATAGTTCGACTATCGCAACGATAGTTCGACTATCGCAACGATAGTTCGACTATCGCAACGATATCTACGATAGTTCAACTATCGCACTATAGTTACGATAGTTCAACTATCGAACTCTAGTTACGATAGTTCATCTGTCGCACTACAGTTAAGATAGTTCAACTATCGCACGATAGTTCAACTATAGCACGATAGTTCAACTATCGCACGATGGTTACGAGGAATCAACTATCACACGATAGTTACAGCAGTCAACTATCGCACGCTAGTTACGGTAGTTCAACTATCGCACGATAGTTCGTCTGTCGCGCTATAGTTAAGATAGTTCAACTATCGTACGATAGTTACGAAGGTTCAACTATAGCCAATATAGTTCAACTATCGCAACGATAGTTCGACTATCGATCGAAACGATAGTTCGACTATCGATCGAAACGATAGTTCGACTGTCGCAACAATAGTTCGACTATCGCAACGATAGTTTGACTATCGCAACGAACGTTCGACTATCGCATAATAGTTCAACTATCGGATGATAGCTCAACTATCGCATGATAGTTCAACTATCGGATGATAACTCAATTATCGCATGATAGTTAAACTCTCGCACGATATCTACGATATTTCAACTATCGCACTATAGTTAAGATAGTTCAACGATATTTCGCGATAGTTCGACTATCACAACGATAGTTCGCGATAGTTCAACTATCGCCACGAAAGCTACAGTAACATCACGATAGTCAAAGGTCGTCTTCCCACAATGCTTACAAAGACGTCACACCATGAGCAGCCAATCAAAAATCAAATTATTTTATTCTATTAATTTCTACTTTCTGATTATATCGTTTACTAATTTCAACTACTCTAGCCCAAATTAGCATTTTTGATGAATAACTTCCAAATCCTTAGTCAAGTTATCGTGCGCACAACGAAAAATGGCAACAGACATTTAACGTTTTTCATAACATACCATCCATTCATACACATATCAGTGCGGTAACAGACATTTTCCGGTATTTTCTGGTGTACGACCCTGACTTACGGTCAAGGAAGTTATTTACAAATTGACGAAAAAAATTTGGGGAAATTTCCGAAGTTTTTGGGAGATTTCCGGATTTGTGGGAGATTTTTGGTTCTTTTGGGAAACTGGATTTTTGGAAGATTTCGTGATTTTTGAGAGATTTCGGGATTTTTGTGAGATTCGGTAATCTTTTTTTGGGAACGTGAACCTTTCACGGTGGTGATCTGGTCCGAAAAGATTCTTCGGTTTCGTCGTGTATGCAGTTTAATCGACGAACTTATTATTCCAATCTCTTCATCGATAACAAATAAGCCTTGACCGTTGCACTGAAAATAAAGTCAATTGTTCATTCCAAATCAACTAGATGGACAGCGTACGTACAATGCTGAAGTAACACATTCTATCATCACAGTTCAGCTTAATTTTAAGGTTATTGACTTTTTAAAATCGTGAGACGGAAAGCTTAACCCATTTACAATTTGTCTTTGTCACTAGACTGTCCAAATTTATGGATTTTAATTACCTATCCATTTTACCAACAAGCGTAAAGATCTCGCAAAGTACAACTAAAGTACAGTTTGGTTGAATGATTTCGATAATGTAATCATTAAGCGGATGAAAATCATCGTTGGGCAAATACTTTTTTATGCAACAAATCGGAAACGCTTTTAAAAAAATTGAGTTCAAGCCTCCACGACTTTAATTGCACATTTTCGAGCAAATACAACGCAAAGATAACAATAGGAAAAATAGTCGAAGAAAATTTATATTAAAAATCCATCATTGAATTCTTCGTCGTTTGCCTTCTCGTTTAATACCGAAATTTTGATCAAAATTTTAGATTTTTGGACATAAACAGAGGAGTTTAGCTTTTCATAATAACAAAAAAAACCTACCGAGATAAAAGACGACTTTTTCTGGTTTCATCGTAATCCATCTTATAAAACCTAACATAACATAAATGTACAAAATAAAGACGTAAAGTAGGTATTTATATTTTTTTCAGTCCCGTAGGCTGACGAAGGAAAATCGCATAGCTTTTCAAATGGCTTGGCATTATATGTATAAATATGTTACTCGTTCTGGGCTGTATGCTTTGTATACGTCATTGTATGCCTGAAATATATAAAAGACGTGCTATGTCCTGGTACGTTATAGGGTCAAGTGGGTGAATAAGAACTTTGTGTTTTGTTGATTTTTTTTTACAATCGGGGTGTTGACACATAGAGTCAATATAGCTGATTCGTCGTCGTCTTTTTTTTTTTTTTGTTAAAACAACGAAATCATGCTATTGTATAGCTAGAGGGTTGTCATAACAAAAACTATTTGTTTGATGTATTTTTGGTCTTTCGTGCTCTGCTGGAGTCTGTCGAAGATAAATAAATGTTAAAAGAGCATTTTTCAGTGCTTTTTGAACGTTAAAGATATTTTCATACAATTGTTGGTTCATGTAAGCGTTAATGTAAATTTTTAATTACTTTTTTTATGAATGTATTTGAGGAGGTTAGGATAAAATTACAAAATGTTTAGGGCCATTTTTGCTGCCAGAGGAGCTTCATGAATAATTTTAGTGGTAAAAGCTTAACTCATTTAAAAAATCTTTGCTCGATTCACTCACAGATCATTTTTTTTTCTTAAGTTTCATAGCCCAGGGATTATTTTTGAAAAATCCTGAGAAACTTTTGAGAAATATTCGAGAAATTTGAGAATTTTTTATTAAAATAAAGAAATTTTTGAGAAGTTTGGGAAATCGTTTTTAAAAAACTTTAAGAAAATTTTGAGAAATCGATTTCCGAGGGGCAGATAAACGTAGAAAATCATTTTGCACTCAAAAGGTAATCAATCGTTAGGAAAATCTTCAAATTCATTGAAAATACTCAAAAAAATCCTTAGAATCGCAAGAAAATCCTTGAAAATCAAAGGGAATCCTTGAAAATCAAAAGAAAATCCCTAAGAATCGTATAAAAATGCTTGAAAATCCTCAGAAATTAGCAAAGAAAATCCTTGAAAATTAAAGAAAACTATAGAAAATCTTTGGAAATCAACAAAAAATCCTTTGAGGATTTTCTTTGAGAAAATCCTTTTGCACTTAAAATAAACGATTATCAGTTTCATAGTTCATCAGTTCCATAGTTCATCAGTTTCACACTTCATCAGTTCCACAGTTTATCAGCTTTTTTTAAGTTTTCTAAGGCCCACACCTTTCATCTTAAACCTTGAAGAGTCATCCTTGTGTAATTCGAGGAGATTTAAGCGGAAAAGTTTCACCGAGCTTCGAAAATTCATGATTGTGACCTTATTTTCGACACCAACTTCAAAAGTTGTTGACAGATATTGCCCATTGCTATATCTAGCACGTAATGGCAGCAAATGGGACCATTTCCAGCAATTGTTATGTGAAACATTATCTTCGTCTCGTCAACGTTTTATATTTACAGCGCAACTTAGTTTTCTTCTTCACCACTGTTTGTGACAATTCACTTGTCACCTACAACCCCTACAACTGAGTTTAGACGCAGCAACATCTTTGTTTAGTCTTACTCTCATAAATTTTTTACGTAAAGCAACATTTAATGTATTCAATCAAGAAAGAATTTCTGGAATTATTGGATTTTTTGGAATTTTAGTGGAATTTTTGGAATTTCTATGGAATTTTTGGAATTTCTGTGGAATTTTAGGAATTTCTGTGAAATTTTTGGAATTTCTGGAATTTCTGTGGAATTTTTGGAATTTCTGTGGAATTTCTGGAATTTCTATGGAATTTTTGGAATTTCTGTGGAATTTCTTGAATTTTTGGAATATCTGGAATTTTCGGAACTTCTGAATTTCGGAAATTTTGTGGAATTTTGCAATTTCTGTGGAATTTTTGGAATATCTGTGAAATTTTTGGAATTTCTGTGGAATTTTTGGAATTTCTGTGAAATTTTTGGAATTTCTGTGGAATTTTTGGAATTTCTGTGGAATTTCTTGAATTTTTGGAATATCTGGAATTTCTGGAATTTTCGGAACTTCTGAATTTCGGAAATTTTGTGGAATTTTTGGAATTTCTGTGGAATTTTTGGAGTTTCTTTGGAATTTTTGGAATTTCTGTGGAATTTCTTGAATCTTTGGAATATCTGGAATTTCTGTGGAATTTCTGGAATTTTTGGAACTTCTGAATTTCGGAAATTTTGTGGAATTTTGTAATTTCAATGGAATTTCTTGGAATTTTTGTGGAATGTTTGAAACTTTTTTATGGAATTGGAATTTTCGGTACAAATTTTTGCCCAGTGGATAACCCCTCGTTTTTTTCGATTACCTTACGTTAGTAAGTAGCAAAAAAGTTTTGTTAAAAACGGGTTTTCTTTCAAAAGTTTGAAGAACCCGAACCCACCTGAACGGTGTTCTGCAGTAACTCAGTGTTTTCATTGTGGTAACAATAGAATGACAAAGATGGTGCAGAACACCGTTCAACTATAGTCTTGTAGATATTAAGATTTTGGTATTGGTCGTATTGGTGTATGGGGTAAAGTAAATCCTTCTTTTTTCTCTGAGTGGGCGCTCCATTTTCCTCCATTGATTATGAAACATCAAAATGTAGCCTAAGAAAAACACTCAAAGAAGAAGAAAGAGGGGATGGGCAGCTATGAAGGGATGTATGTGTTGAAAGTCACTGAGTGTTATACTCATAGTTATTACGTAATTTTTTTCACAACCTGGCATCTTCACGAAAGAACATGTTTTCGCCGACGGACGTCTTATCAACATTTTAATAGTCCAACAGCTGTGAATATTTGCTACTAAAATCATAGCAATGGAAATAGTTACTTCCAAATGTGTTGCTGAACAAATAACCATAAAAAAGTAATAAGACAGTCTTTGTCCTAAAACCATATTTTCAATCTTCTGTTTCACAATGAAAAAAAAACATCATATGCGTCCACTAGCGGATGAACGAATTGCTAATATAGTTGTGACGGTCTTTCACCATAAACCGTCTAACATTCTGATTTATTCAAGCGTAAAGAAAATTTTCTCGTTTTCTGGTATGAAAATGTTTGAGCTAAGTTAACTTTATCACGTAGTCTTCCAAGAATAAACAGTTAAATTTCTCTATATACGCAGCATTCATACCTTTTTGTGGTTTTGTAACTCCGATGACCATATAAAAACATTATACATTTCCACAAACAAGCATAATGCATAAACCTTTTTTTTTCTTTCGTTTTCCTTTTTCAGGAATGAATCCATGGCATACGGAGCCATGTACCTTAATAACATTATGCTTACCATTCACAACACAATCACGCTTAAACTTATATAAATGTAGTTGGGATGATTTATTGTGGTAATTAACTTTTACTGATTTATTAAAACAAAAGCGATTACAATTTATAAATCCATTTGTCGCTATTAATTCCGGATTCCTGTCACATCGTCCGGCACATAATACAATATGGTGTGTTAGTTGGCCTGTGTTTTATGTGAGAAAATGAATATAACTTTTATTTCCGCTGCCATGAAAGCGACAAAAGGGCTTTGGCTTGACTAATTAATTAGCTCTTAATTCTATGAAGCTGCCTTCATCCATCCAACCAAATTTTGATTCAACAACCGATTTCGAAAACTCTCTTCAATATTTCACCGAAATAGATGAACGAATAAAAAAGCACCTCCTTCACAATTCGGTTCTGTTGAGTCGGATATGCCTTCGGAAATAGTATTTTGATTGGTTTTATTGTGCGCCCTCATTCACATTGTACTAATACGAAAGGCCACGACTAAAAGGTTTTTCTGAGGAAGTAATTTATTTTCGTCTATTCGAGGTAAGAGATACAGTGCTGACTAATTTCCAAGTGTTAGTAGACCTGTATGGATATGAAAAAATTAGAAATGTTTGGTAGATGCAAAAAACTAATTTAAAACGAAGCTAGAACTCCCACTCAGGTCCCTGAAACTAATGACTAAAAAAGTCTTACAAAATTCTTTGTTTGCGTGTCGGATTCCTTGTAAGTCAAAAGGTTATCACATGCTACTGTTTAGGGTCCAGAAGGAGATATGGATATTGGGTCTTTGCGATGCTTTTTCAGATCAAATTTTGACACTAAGACTCAATATTCTGATTCATAGAATCTATAAAGGGATGTGTTATGCAAACAGTAGATGTTTCGGTATTTAAAATTGGTGATCACTGCCTTAGAAATATGCAATGGAAAAACATCGCAAAACATGGAACTGTCAAAATATCTGACACGCTCTTAAGAGCACGTCGCAAAAATTTGAAATATCAAATTTGCGATGTTTTTTAGAACAGAATCCTGCGGGAATAACAAATAATTGTTCAGAAATATAGCTCATGTACTGTGACATGGTGACTCTTATACAAATATTAGATGAACCAGAATTCAAAAAGTTGAAGTATGAAGGTACAAATTTGATCTGAAATAACATCGAAAACGAACTTGGAATGCGATGATTTTTCAGAGTAACTTTCGACCTTCATACTGAAACTTTTTGAATTCAGATTCATCCACTATTTGCGATAAAGTCATCCTCTCAAAGTACATGAGGTACAATTTTGAAAAATTCGTTCCTTACAAATGATTCTGTTCTAAAAAAACATCGCAAATTTGACAGTGAACTTTTTGCAACATACACTTAAGAGCACGTCGCAAAATGGGAACTGTCAAATTTGCGATGTTTTTTCATAACAGAATCCTGCGTAAATAAAAAGGTATTCAAAATTATAGCTAATGTACTATGAGAGGATGACTCCTACCCACATAATAGATGAACTATAATTCAAAAGCTTTAAGTATGAAGGTATAAATTTGCTCTGAAATAACATCGCAAATCCACTTAGAATGCGATGATTTTTCAGAACAACTTTCGACATTCTTACTCAAAATTTTTGAATTCTGATTCATCTATTATTCGTCTAAGAGCCATCCTCTCACAGTACATGAGCTATAATTTTGAATAATTTGTTATTTATGAAGGATTCTGCTCTAAAAAAACACCGCAAATTTGACAGTTCACATTTTTGCAGCGTGCTTTTAATTTGAGAAAGTAACAATCTCGATTCTCACTCTAGCATTTTGTGTTACTGATTTTGCTTGTTTTTTTGAGCTAGAAATCGCCTATGAGTTGATGGAATGACTAAATTACAAAATGTTGAAAGTGATGTAAAAATGAGGCTAATTTGATGTAATTTTGTTGGACTCGATGCAGGGGTGTGACGGGTGTGACAGTCTTTTGTTCTGATCTTTGCAAGTAATACTCGACGTGAAGTTCGTCGCAGTAGCGACCGAAGCTAACTTCATTGCAAACAAAATCAGCTGATTTCATTCATAAATTTACCAAAATCAGCTGACTTCATTGAAAAGTTCAAAAAACAGCTGATTTCGGTGGTAATTGTAGCCAGCTTCACGTTGAGTATTACTTGCAGAGATCAAAACAAAAGACTGTCGGGCCCCTGACTCGATGTAAAAGGACAGAGAAGTCATTGATGGAAATGAAAAAATTATGGATAGGTGGTGGTGAAATCGCAATTTGGATTTCCATCACTTGTACGTCATTTACGCATCAGCTCTATGTGATCAGTAACTTCGCTTTCACGAGCTTTAATTGAAAACGATGCAGAAATGATGTAGATAAGATGGTTGTTATTTGATGTGTAAATGATGTAAAAGTGATAGAAAAGCAAGTTGGATTTCGTCACCATTCATCCATCACTCTCACATCGAGTCCATTAACAACAAAGTTACATCATTTGTACATCCTTTATACATCATTGGACCTGTACGAAGTTCGAAGGTCCTTTACGTTTACTACAAACAATTTTAATGTAACATGGGGTAGATCCAGGTGGCAGTTGGGAGGGACGAATCAACAATAAAAAAAATGTCCGTCCGTCCGTCTCCACTGTTTTTTTTTTCAAACGGCTCAACCGAAAAGCATAAACTTTTTTTTCCCTGAAAGATACATGCCTCCCATGATTCAATTTCGAAGATGAGCAAAATCGATCAAGTCGTTCTGGAGATATGGTCGAGGAAGTGACCAAAAACATGGTTTTTCGGGAGTCGGTGAAGCTTTTTCGCAAATATTTCAACAAGTATAGCACGGAAATTGCTCATGTTGGTGTCAAATGAAATAATTTGATGTCAGAAAATTTAGAAAAAATTTTCGTGGGAATCGGGAAATTGAGTTTCTTGGTCATATACAAAAACAGTTTTTCGTGTTTATTTCCTTAACTATGCAATATGGAGATTCACTGTCAAAGGCAAAGTTGTAGAGAATGAAATTTTAGGGTGCACGTGTTTCAAGGTTTTGGGTAAAAATGCCTCAATCTTGGGATATGACCACTTCTAGAATTGGGAGGAATAATCGATATCTCTAGAACTATTAGAGTTAGAAAGTTGCGTCCAAAGACAAAGTTGTAGAGAATAAAATTTTAGCGAACACATGTCTCAGGGTTTTGGGTAAAAATGCCACAATCCTGGGATATGACCACATCTAGAATTGGGAGGGATGACCCATATCTCTAGAACTATAAGAGGTAGAAGGCTGCTTCCAAAGGCAAAGTTGTATAGAACAAATTTTAGAGAACACGTTTTTCAGGGTTTTAGAGGAAAATGGTCCAATCCTTGGATATAACCATTTCTAGATTTGAATGGTCTGTGATGTACTTCGGTAGGGCCTTTGACCTTGGGTAATTTCTATTGATCTTTGAAATTCTTATAGTTATAAAAGAACATAAAACGTTGGATTGTCTCCTTCTTACTGTATTAAAATACGTTCGAGTCTTTTTGCAAGATTTATTCTATTTGCCACATCTATTCTGTTTGTTACATCTGTTCTGATACGTACGGGTCTTTGGTTATGTTTTTTATTTTATATTTTGTCGCTTTGTAATACACTTACGACGTAGATTAACTGGTGAACATTGTTCATATAACTTAATCTACACTCCAAATCACATGAATTGCTTTATACCACTCCGGAATTCTATGTTCTAATGATATCGTGGGAGCTCTGCCCAACTATGCAGTTACTTCATTCGAATAAGCATATTTTTCGATTATTTGGGTTCATGTCCTTGGACTTACTATAAATTACAAACGTTACTAGAAGAAAATTTTGGAAACACATGGAAACAATAACATGTGTAAGGGTCTGGTGATGGAGGGGGAAAACACGTGCGATAAACTTCTAATGCTATCATTGTGAGGAATTCCAAATGGCAGCATTTGTTCTAGTTACATAAACAGCAAAATTAGTCTTTGATGACCTAGCCATACATTCGATTGTTTATTCCATCCCTTTATCGATTTATTTCATTTGCTTTGGTGTGAGCGCTACACGAGCCAGCAAAAATCGATGCTCATATGACGAAGAATTGTTTTACCACAAAGACGGAATGTTGTGTGTACCCAGTTTTCGGAAAGAGTTAACGGGTCGTATGGGCTTCATTAAATAAATGTTATCTTTGGTTGGGAAAATATTTGTACAAATTCTTTTTTAACTAATACATTATTTGGGATGGTTACATCGCATCGTCCATCAACTCATAGCATAAATCACAATGTATTTGCAAAACATGCTTTCATTTATTTACGTAACATGGCAATATCGAACGGAAAATTGATTTTCAGTTTAGGATTTCTTTAATGGCACGGCACATTAATACGTTCACGAAATCGATAGTTTCAATCGCATTTTGTGTGGATGGAGGGTACGTTCCGTTAACAATTTGGAAAACCTTAGATTATTTGTCTCAAACTGAACTTGGTTGTTAGGAAATTGCAAAAATTACATGTGATTACACAAATGGAGAATTCAATAAACCGTACACAGACGATACGTTACAGGAAAGACAAATAGAAAATGTTTGGGAATTTCTATTTGATTGGTTCGTGATTAGATAGAGAGAAACAACTAAATAGATAGATAATGTGTACATAATCAATGGACTGTCTGGAGCGTATAATGTGTCGTAAGATTATTTGATTTTATTTGCTCATTTGACAAAGAAGGTGTTTAAATGTGACTAGCTATGAAATGAATTGCCGTTCCTATGATTAACAATGGAACGATGACATCTTCTCAAAAACATAATTATATCTTAACCGTAACGCTTCATTACGTTTCTGACGCTTGGAGTATTTATTGTATCAATTTAGACATTCACTTCGATAAATTGAAATATCATTTTTAGGTGTGAACGTTAGTGGAATTGTCATAATTCAATAAGAAAATAAACTAATTCCACTAAAGTTCTGTTAAGGGTTTTTCATTTGTCCTTAGTTACCATAGAAGCAATGCTGGATATTGTTTCAGACGCGTGTAGGCTAACATAATATTAAGTAAAATCCAATATCGTTGATCGTGGAGTCAAAAGACAGTCATCTCTAATTGTATGTACGAATGAGTGAGCAATGCTTCAAAGAGCATGTCAGAGTTTATCATTACAAACTATTGACCGGACGTAAGAAACAAGTTGGTTAATAATTTAACGGATTTCTTTACGTACGTCTTTAATGATAAGGAATTAGAGAGAGACACAATGTTCTGAGGTCAATGTCAATGTTTTTGTATGGTACTGATAGCTCATTTTTAAAAAGAGATCTTCACAACGATTGTACCGTATTGATTGTATCTTATTTTTCCTAACGATACAATTCTCTATAATCACACCCGCTCTCCCTTGTTCTGATAGTGAAAAGTCGAGCCTTGCCACCTCACCAGTCCTCCATTTCCATTGAGGTGACAATGTACAACAAAACAATGATATCAGGGAAAATGGGATTAGATTAGAGATTAGATTTAAAAGCTACACAAAAAAAAAAGAATTTGACATGTGCAACCAGAGCATATTATTTGGGAATTTTTTTATACTTTTTTGGGAAATTTTTTATTTCAGTCCCTCACAACGCTCATAAGCGCTTGAAAACAATGCCATTGTGTTACATTATCCGATACGAGAAACATTTGTTCTACCCCTTCCTTTTTGAGCGCTAGGAGGGCCTTTACGAGAGTAGCCCTAGTGCATATCTCAGTCATCACACTTCGCAGAAAATACAAATTAGTGCCAAAATGAAGGTATTGGAGCCTAATGAAGATTGAAATTTAAAAATAAATATTTTACTGAGCAGACAATCCAAAATTTCGAATTTTCAACTTGTGTGGAAAGAGATGCCCTTCATCATAAAGTTTACTATTAAATTATTATTTGTAAATTTTTTATATTTTTTTGGGAATTTTTGGGAGTTTTTCGTAATTTTGGGAATTTTTGAGAAAGTTTAGTGAATTTCGAGAATTTGTTCTCAACTAATAGGCTCTGTGTGTAACTCTCCAGTACATCTTTACGGCCGTTTTACGTCTAAAGCTGAACACGCACGAGACACTGAAATGTGTTTTGATAACAGCTTTCCATTGTTCTCATGTCAAAATTGACATTTGTACAAAGAGAATTTTTATCAATACACGTTTTCAATGTCTCGTGCGTGTTCATCATAACACCTACTTCTTGCATATCTGTGATGTATAATGTGCACACAACTTGTACTTGTTTGTTTAAGCGACACTATGTACAAGTGACATGTACGTTATGAACAAGTCGTACGTATACATACACAATATGTGAGTCTTCTGGGAGTAAAACCCGGTCTATTCCAATTGTCAAAATGACGTATTAAACGTCAAAGATATAAAGTTAGGTAGATGCTCCAACATATTTATGTCGATAAACTTAATATATCTGATCGAAAAACATCTTAGACGACAGAAAATTATGTTTACTTATCTAAATATTTGATGTACGCCATTTTGACAGTTGGTATAGGCCAGGTTTTGCTCCCAACAGACTCATGTACAATTTACACGTCCGTTGAACAAGTAGTGTTACAATGTACAACGGACGCACTCACGTGATGAACATGTGATATGTACCATGTACAATTGATGAATTTACGTAAACGTACAATGTGCAAACGTAAAATGTACAACGGATTTCTTTTACAAATGATACGTACAATGTACAAACTGTATGACGAACAAGTGAGTTGTACATTGTTCAAGTGAGTTGTACAGTGTACAAGTGAGTCGTACATTGTAGTAACAACGTGTCAAAATAAGAGTGTACATCTAACATGTCAAGTTAGCTCAGCGTAAGAGTCGAGGACTGACACGCATGTGTCGCAATGGGTTCGAATGCAGATTATGCCAAGGAATTTTTGTGAACGAAATCCTTAATATGAAATTAATGAATATGATACAATGTACGTCCAGCTAAACCAATGGTTTAATCGACACTAAGTCAAAGTGACGTTTTAAACGTCAAACGAATTTTTTTTTTTGAAATAGTCAGATAATCTTTGATTTTTCCTCGATTCTATTTTAGCATCAGAATAGAATGCGGTTCTTTTGAAATTGTATTTTTTTTTTTCGAAAGTACACTTCAAAAAAAAAAATTGGCTTAAGAACTTATTGAAACAAAATTTTTTTAATGTAATATCTTCAATTCGCGAGAAGCGCTCTCAATCCCGAGTCAATCCCGGTGAGGGATCAAATTTAAATACTAATAAACAAAAATTGGATTTTTTGAACAGATGTTTTGTCATAGCTGCCAACAAAATAACTAAAAAAACAAAACTTTCAAAACAAAAAATTTCGAATCATTGCGCAGAAACATTTTCGTCAAAACAAACTCATCGAAACGAGATTTTTTTTTCCATTGATCAGTAAGTACCTATGATGAGCAAGTTAAGTGATGTTGTGATTTTATTTTCGGTTTCATTTTATGAAGAAATGAGATACTGTGCGATAAGTGGATGCCACATAAGCGGAGTGAGTTTGTTTACTTTTGATATTTGAATAAGAGAAATTTTGACGGTTGACTTAGTGATTTTAATTTTTTTTATCACGTTGACAAAACTGTTGATCTCAATTTTTGGAATATTTTTTTTTTCAAAACGAAAATGAAAAGTTTGGACTTCAAAATAAATGTAAAAAAAAAATAATTTTCAATGAGTTCTTAAGCCGACTTTATTTATTTTTTTTTTCGATAAAAAATACAATTTCAAAAGGACCGCACTCTATTGAGGAAAAATAAAAGATTATTATAAATTTTTAAAATAATTTTTTTCGTTTGACGTTTAAAACGTCACTTTGACAGATGAAAAAGACCTACTTTTGATCCCAACAAACTCAATTCACACTGGGTGCCGACAGCCACAGAACAATAAGGAGACTACTGGCAGCCGGTACGAATAGTCTCTTTCTTTCTTTTATTACACCATTGCTTCGAACGGATTTTTCAATAATGTCTTTTGGGGTAATTTCCAATATAATAAAGACGCATTCAGTAAATAATTTAATAAAATTTCATTCCTTGCGACGCGACGTTGGTTTATGGATTTCAACGGGGCTCATCGATTTGATATGCTCGAGTCACGAGACAATTGGACGATTTTTCTATAATTTTTTTTCCATGGTTGTAACAATGCAACGTAATTCTCATATTACTGTGGCACCAAATCTAAAAGTCAAAGCATCGTAGCCTTCGTTACCACTTTTATAATAAATTTTTTCAAATTAATTTTATTACGAATTTGTTGCATGAAACAAATTTAATTAAGTTTTGTTGGAAAGGTCGCTCGAAAATGGCTTTTTCTTTTTCAAGCGGGGAAAATGTCAATTTTTCAAACATAAGATTCTATGAGCAACAGCATAATCCCGGACTGTAAGTGTTTAATAGTCCCATTAAATAATACATTTTCTTCTCATATTAAAAATCTCCTCACCATATTTTTCACGTAGAAAGATATCATTCCATGTCGGAAATGGTCTACGGGTGCACGGTGGTTGGAGTGTTCTGTTACACGAATTGAATGGGATAGAATACACAAATATAATATAATGAAATGGGTCATATTCTTTCTTTGTACAAGTAAAAAAGCTTTATTTCTCCCCGCAGGCAAATTAATCTTTTCCACCAAAATTATCATTTCAGACGGAGATAGAAACGCTCATATATAGCTGATTCTATAAAAAGCGGCAAAACGTGCATTGAATTCTTAAGATTTAAATTTCTATGTAACCACTGATTACCTTTTCCATCTATTTAAACATCCTTAATCTGTCGCTGGCCTACATAAATACCATCAGCAGCACTCTACCACTTCGTACACGTTCCACTGTACATTTTGCCGTCCTTTCCAGTCTACCGTCATTATACACTCTACGCGTATCGTTTTGCGGTGTAATATAATTTTTTTCGGTAATTTTGAGACATTTCCAACGTTGTTAATCGGAAAAGAGTGCATTTGCAAGATGTTCGGATGATGTTCTTTTGCTCTAATCGATAAAATATAGCATGGTAAAGTCGGTATCAATTATGTTAAAGATTGATGTGATTGTACGAATAGATATTCTCGAAAATGTTTTAATCACAAAAAGGAAATAAAATACATTTTCATCATTACCTTCATGCTTCAGATTATACGGATCTCGTGCACACGAACGCTACATACATCATTCAGACAGAATAGTTTGATATGTAAAATCGAATGATGCTACGATTTATCTTTTGCATTTATTTATTTTGAGAGCGCTCTACCATTGCGAACCCAAAGGAAATATAGTTATTTGTTACAGAGCGAAAGAAAAATTTCGTGTGATTATTGGATTATATTATTCACCACTAAAGCCACTGTAGCGACTAGCATCATGGTTTTCTTTGGATCAAATATTATAAATATTTGAGAACGTGACCCATTGATAGGAAAATACTATTTCCATTGTATAAATAAATTTGTGTTTCGAATCATCGGGGATTACTTTGGAGATAAATTCTTCAACTGTAAAAGAAATGTATATCTTTCGCACCAAATAATTATATGTCATTGTCAAAAACTACAAACTAAGGGACTGTGGACGATTTTTCTCAGTAAATGTAGATTTGTCGTTTGGAAAATCCACTCTACCGATGTATTTTTCCGCAGAAATATTTGGAAACTTTCCGATTCCTCAAATAAACATTCTTAAAAATTGGAGCATTTGATCCAGAGACATGAAATATCTACTGTGTTTTCCAGATAGACTAGAACATAGACCATATATCTTATGAAACAAATTGTCATAATCGGGAGAATTTTTTTTAAAATTCTATATGGTGAGGAAATGTTGAGTGATGCTTGACACTTGCTCACATCTTTACAACCAAAAAATAAATTAACGAACTAAGAGCTTAGTTGACTTATGCGCATGCGCAAAATCAACTAAGAAGTTAGTTGATTTTTTTTCATTGCTACTGTCCAATGAAAAAAAAAATTTTTTGTGCGCATGCGCATAAAGTCAGCTAACCTCTTAGTTGGTAAATTTATTTTTTGGTTGTAGTCTATCTGTCTCATATTCGAGCAATCTTCTCTACTAAATATTTTTCTGATACAATTTGTTGACTGTTTAATAGTATCAGTTACGAAAGTGAGTCTCAGACAATAATATATATTTATGTACGAGGGGTGGCGCACTTCATTTATTCCATTTATTCCATTTATTCCATTTATTCCATTTATTCTTTTATTCCATTTATTCCCAAAATTTTTTTGTTGTTTTTGCGAAATAACCAAAGAAACCAAACACATCACAAGTTAGACAAATAAGTTCAAAAAAAGATTTGCACAAATTATAAAGCATTTAAACCGTCTTGAGATTAAATTTTATTTTTTTGGGAATAAATGGAATAAATTTATTTATTCCATTTATTCCATTTTTCAACAAAAATTCTTTTAAGTTTTCAAAAGTGGGTTTTTTCACTTTTTGACACATTAGTATGATTTCTCGTGTGCGTTGCCATCAAAATCAAGTCTATTTGAGGTTTTGACGAATTTGAAAAAATTATCATTTATTCCAATATTTATTCAATTATTCCCATTTATTCCATTTATTCCATTTATTCCCATTTATTCCATTTATTCCATAAACCGCAGAAGTGCGTCACCCCTCGTTTATGTATCTCTTGCTAAAATTGTTATTTTGACGCGTGGGCATGGCGGTTTGAGCCGAAGTCATGCCCACAAATCAAAATAACAATTTTAGCAAGAGGTGCACACAATATTTTTTGCAATTCACGTATATAATAGGTCGTATTACCTTTGCGTTTGGGAGTATATAAACTCAAATATTACTTTACTAATATGAAAGCGTGCGGTAATTTATATTTCAGTGCGGTAATTTCTGTTTCAGTGCGGTAATTTCTGTTTCTGTGCGGTAATTCCTGTTTCAGTGCGGTAATTTCTATTTTTTATTTTCGTTCATTGCAAAAAACGTTGTGTTTTACATGTAATGTTAGGACTCATATTAACGCACACGTTATAATTTGTCCTACTCGTCTGCGGCTCGGTGCGGTAATATTCGTCCTTACATTACTTGTAACACAAACTACTATTATCTACCGAGAACAGATATATCGAGATAAATGAAAATGGTCTAGACGGATAAATACGACATTACTGTTCAAGGTAGATAAAACTGATTTCGTTAACTTCGATAATTTTTCGTGAGGGGAATTTTTTTTTCTTCAGATTTTTCATAATTTAACGAATTCCCGCACCCCCAACACAAAGCTAATTTGCATCAGAATATTCTTTCAATCTGCATCACAGAATACAAAAAGCTATCTTCTTACAAAGGTACAAACAACGTTATCGAAATGAAAAAAAAAAAACATAAAAATAAATTGAGCTCTTCTCAAGAAAAATACGAATCATTTCATGGCAGAGTTTTGAACCAAGGAAGGATAGAGATGAGATAGATTTTTTGAGATTCAGGTAGATCTTGATGACTTAAGCCGTAGAAGAGTTTGAACCTTGATGGTAGTAAGATAATGAACCCACGTAGAAGTCTTATTTTGGACTGACCGTCCATATGGTTCATAAACAATGTTTAATGGACGGTGCCGGATCTCCGGCGCTGAGCTATCTTTGAATTCGTCAAGATTGCAGGCTGGTCATCATCAAACATTATAGACCATTAGTACCTTTTGGCGTGAGGGCTTTAAATCGCAACCTTTCGATGATGAACGTCATCCATGCCATTCTGGCGCCCGTCAAGTAGATGGTTTGTTCGCTCAGTGAAAGTCCTCTAATTTCTAAATCCGATTTAATTGAATTTTCTCATTTGCCTACAGCTAGGCCTAAATAACAGAGATCTGTACATTCAAGACTTTTTTGGGTAGCTTGCTACTACCCATTCCGAACCAGCGCAGATGAGTAGCTCCTTCCTAATTCCTAATATGATTATCCCACTGCTCTCCGATTAACTTTTGCTATATTCCTGAGAACCCTCATATCTGAAACCTCCAGGTCGTGCACGAGATATCCGCAGTCCACCCAACTCTCACTACCATCCAGAATTGTCGGTCTGAAAATTGACCTGTGGATAGCTAGCTTTGTTTCAATACTTAATTTGTTGAATTTTTGTTGAACACATGCGACCTCAACTGACTAGCCACCGCGTTTCCCATCCGTTTTCATCACTCTATTGTTCCTAAGTACTTGAATTTAGATACCGACATTTGCCGACATGCATAACCTTAGTTTTCCTTACATTTACCTCCATGCCGTACTCACATTTAAGATTTTTGCAAAAATTAAAAAGTTGGAAGTTGGACTACTTTCCATTCTGCTCAAATTTCGTCGATTCTTCCTGAGGTGGTTCAGAGGTACCAGGAATGAGTGCGCATTCCTACCAAAGTGATTTGGTTAAGAGCCTTACTGCAAAAGCCCCAACCGAGGGTAGATTCGGTATCGCGGGGCTGAGGGCCCCTGAATGTAGTGTGTCATGCGATATGGCCGCACTCGACCCCAGCGTTTGGTTGAAGTGGCTAGTGGCACTGCAACGCGGGGGCTGTGATAGATAGTGAACTGAGTCAAAGAAGTTCACGTGTTGAGTATGGGGGACTGCGCCCCTTCTCTTTCCCAGGCAACTAGTAGAGAAATGGACCTTATCTAGATCTCGGTGGTTTGCACTTACCATTCGATGGGGACTCGTTTTGATTGGACGTGCTTAATTCCTCGTCCATGGGGGCCGCGCGGCAAAGAGATTCTCAGGTACGCGCGTTATAAATGCATGTTCTGGCTCTAAGACCGATTATCCCAAGACAAAATATCCCCTGAGAAATTATCCCCGGACAAAATATCCCGCATAAACCGGACAAAATATCCCCAGACATAATGTCTACTCAGAAGCGGTGGATATGCTATTAATTAGATTAATTAGATGTTATATTGCGTATTGGAAGGCTCTGCCTCCTCAGCCCCGCGCCTGCAGCGGATTTTTTACGTGAAACGCGGCTAGGTGCTCTGTTCCTTAGACCTCGCAAGGGGGAATATTTCCCCCTTGGCCCCCCTTATTGTGAGGGCTGCCGCCCCCGACCCTGCTTTTTTATTTTCCAATTAAATTAACGGCACACGGCGCTGCTACTTCGCAATAAGCACGTTCTGAGGTGATTTTTTGTCTGAGGGGATATTTTGGTCGGGGATATTCCGTCCGGTTTTTTTGCTGGTAAAAATATAATAATATCCGGTTATTTTGTCTGGGGATACTTTGTCCGAGGGGATATTTTGGTTGGGGACATTAGTATTATGGGACATTCCGTCTTAACCCCCATGTTCTTCGTAGCTCCCTCCGATTTACTTTTGTTATATGAGGGTTCTTATAATATCGGAAATTTCCAGGTCATGCACAAGATATCCGCAGTCCACAACAAGTGGAACGTTTGTACTAGAATAAGATTGGATGATTTCACTTAGTTTGAAATCTTACAGTATATGCAACGACTAAACAATTCTTTTTTTCAAAATCGATAACCCGTCAGTTCGAACCTTTTTTTTAGAGATTATTTCACTCGGCATGCAGGTTCAAAATGGTTCGGGCTTTTTCTCAGTTTATAACTGCTACTAATGATTGAACAAGGTAATCTCACAGTTTCGTGCTAGTTTGCTCGTTGTCTGGAATGACATTGTAGCGGCTTAAGGAGATTTACATTAATTTGTTAAATCAATAAACGCAGACATAAATTCCAAGTTAAACAGGATCTTATGAGATACATCTACCACATAACGACAACATTTTACATTTCAGCTTGTTATTTTCGTCTTCTCATCATATTAGTGTAGATAGATGTTCGTTCATGTTTTTTTCCATTCAGACTTTATTAAAGTCACAGACATAGAACGGCTAATGTCATTTGTGTGAAGATATATCACTTCAATAGGAGTAGACTTTTATGTAGAAATTTTTTTTTGAGAAATCAATGTGTCAATGCGAAAAGAAAAAGCAAGACATGTGCTCATATCAATTAGAAGCAGAACTTTTCATTTGCTTAAAAGCAAATAATAAAAACTTTTCCGCTGAACAAAAATCAACAAGAAAACGCTCTTTGTAGTTTTAATTAACATCCGTACCTTTTACAATATAATTTTCTCATCTTATGGACTTGGACTTCGGACGACTAATTCGCTTGTCGTACAGAAGATCAAAATTAATTTTGTTTTAAAAGTTTTCCTTAATATTTTTTATTGAAATTTTTCCTCTAATTTTATTGTGCTTTTCTTTTTAATATCCTCAACAACTAAGTGTTATTCTAGAATCGGCTTACATTTTATTTCCTTTGTGTTCTATATATTTATGGAATAAGCAAGTCTCGGGTAAATTTTCGTTATTACATTATGATTTCCCTTTTTATGTATTTCTTCATTATTTTTGTTTATTTTGGGTTGTGATTTTTTCATTTTTTTTTTTTTTTGATTCGTTGGCCGTTTTATGTGGATATTAAGATAATGATTAGGTTTTGATGAGATTTTGTGCTTTGATTTTGTTGGATGAGATATTTTTCGTATATTAGGTTCATTTTGAATAGCAAATTCTTTTGATGTATTTTGTCCTTTCGAAAAATTTCATTTTCTTCCACTGAGTGTTTAAAAAACAAGGGTTGGGCTGGCTAGAGATTTTCTTACCGACGCTAACACTAGCATAAAAATATATTATTGACACACTAGCCGCTATTTCTGCGCAATTTTTAAAAGTAGTGGGAGTCGGAGGTCGCTAGTAGCGATTTTTTTCGTATTTCACATGCAAATAATAGACCGATCCGTAAATTTTGACTGTTTCACTTGATTAGCTTACGGGCAAAAAACCAGTTAAATTAGCCGGTCATTTAAAGGCAATGTAAAAATTTCCATATAAAAGTTGACAGTACCCACAACAAACTCAGTTTTACTAGCTGGGAATTGCCATCTCAACTGATCCGGTTCAATAGTCATTAAATAATCCGAACGCTTTTGTCCGAATTAGCTGACTTACCAACTTAAAACCAATTCTTTATTTACAGCCGATTTATTCCTTTTTTACTCAGATTGAAAAAATGGATGACACTTTACAGTTGAATACCTTTTTACAGTACCCAGACAATAAGGATTTTTCCAAATTTTGCGCAAGAATTTAATGATTTATTGTCATATGTTTTTTCATTCTGAGTGAAAATGGAATGAGCCGCCTGTAAGAGCTGCTAAAATAAAATTCTATATTTTTTGTTCATTTTTTCGACGCAATCTTCTCGACTGCTCGTATATAAATAATTTCCCTTCCCTACCGTAGAACGCACACGGTTTTTAGGATGAACAATTGATGTCGTCCCTGACGAGCCCCCCCATCAATTTTGTTTCGTTTTATATTTCACGGAAAATATAGAAAACGTAACTTTTGTCAGCGGGACGAAACGACGTCTCTAGGTTACTTTAGGGAAAACTTGACGTCGACAAACTTTAAAATTTTCGTTTTACAAATCTGCGCGCTATAGTTTTGGATGAATGACAAAAGACATGAGTAGGTTCCTCGAATTTTTTTCCGAAAATGGTTTATTCAGCTTCTTTAGTTAATGCTAAATTTTCAGTTATTGTCCAATTTTGAAATGTGAGTAAGGGCCTCGACGGCGCTGACTTCGCCTGCTCTCGCTTCGCTCACGACTTCTCTCGCTTCGCTCACGACTGCTCTCGCTTCGCACACGATTGCTCTCGCTTCGCTCTCGCCTGCTCTGGTCTAGTAGCCTTGCGCTGTGTGTAAGTCTATTGTTGTTTTTGGACAGTCGCGAAATCGAGACTCCAACAAACCTATACGTATGTTAGAGTCACAGTTGCTTGTAAAAAATTATGCAATCGACTTTAATGTGGTGAATCTGTTCGTGATGTGTTTATAATTGGGATCAAAAGTAGGTCTTTTCCATCTGTCAAAGTGACGTTTTAAACGTCAAACACTTTTGAAATAGTCAGACAATCTTTTATTTTTCCTCGATTCTATTTTAGCATCAGAATTAAGGAAAAATAAAAGATTATCTGACTATTTCATTTTTTGTTTCGTTTGACGTTTAAAACGTCACTTTGACAGATGGAAAAGACCTACTTTTGATTCTAACAGACTGACTCAATTGTTGTCTTGTATTTTTAAAAAAAGATTTTAGTGAAGAGAAATAATGAAAGAACAATTATTTTTGCGCCTAAATGAAGGCTACAAACTTAGCATGAGTTCGAAATGATTAAAAAAATGTAGACATCTTCTCCAAATGATTTTAATAACTTCTAGTATTTGTATAAAAAATTCATTCAAAAAGGAAGATGCACAGGCTTTTGATATAATTACGATTTTCGTCCCAAAAAAATATTGTAGCCGTCTGTCCTTATTATGGATAAATTTTTGAGACTTCTTGTCTCTATTCATAATTGAGATACCATTTCTTTTTTGTGAAATTATCAAAGCATAAATTCGCAAAGATGCCTTGCTATCCTTACCCTTGTTTCAATCACAGGTGTTGACGATATTTTTAATGAATTAAAAAAGAAAACACATTTTTCAACTTTCTTAAATAAATAAGAAGCTGTTGGTGCTATACCATGGCTTTTGATAAATATTTAATAATTTCGATAGCTTATGAAAATATTCAAGCGATAGCAAACGAACTACCAGTGCTACGGCAAAATATTAGTTAATGAATTTATAAACATTTTTCGCATCACACAATTATTTGTCTTAACGTATGATGCAAAGAATTTCTTATTAAAGTTGAAACGTTGCATGCATTCCATATCTCTCTGGAGATAAACCAGAAGCTGAAACTGTAATTTTGGCAAATTAATTATTTGATTCCATATCTACCGAATTAGAAACATTTCAATGATAATAAGTGTAATGTTCTGCTGTCTGGATAATGTAGCAGATATGAAATGCATGTTATTATCCCCTAATATTCAATACGTATCCATTTTAACGAACAAATTTGTTTGCAAAACTTAATTGCTGTTTGTTTATAGAGCCAAGTTTACCAGTAATTTTAAATAATTGTTTGTGAGGGAATTGAAATAACTTAGACATGCGGTCGGATTATATGAAGTTGTGGTTATTAAAATTAAATAACACAAACATCAATGGATACAATGAACGAAAATGTTACTGAAAGTATTTCATTTGTTTCGAAGAACGTATGTTAGACTCACACTTAATGTCGTAATTAAACTTCGATGCCAAGGGAGTCAGTCTAAATGAAGAAAACTTTCGTAGTAATCGATCGCAGTAAATAAGTTCAGCGTACTGTTCTATTGAAGTAAATAATTTGTTGAAGTTATTACTTACCTGGTGCAGTAAGTCAGTTCTGAGGTACTATTACTCTCTCTTACGTTGCTATATCTTTCAAAAAACTGAAGAAGAGAGAAGCAGCGATCAGAAATAGCAACACGGCAACTTGACACCATTCAGTTTTATAGGTTGTAAAGCTGTACCTTTGTGTACCTTTGCGTGTGCCAAATTGCTAAATAGATGATGGAGGATTTGATGGAGAATTCAACAAGAGCGAGGTGCAAGTTAGTGTTTGTTGAAATCATTCCTGCGTGCCTCTGTAAAGAGCAGTTCCAGAAGGTTCTTATTTTTTGCCTCATCTAGGAGTGTGAGAACTTACAAACTGAACCTCCGACGACACATACATTGGTCGCTGGTAATGAGAGTATACAGCTTTATATGCTTATCGGCTCCTGTTTTTCTTGTTCCAGAGTTGTTCTTGTATTGACGTTTTTTCTCCTTGCGTTTCATGAGTTGAAAGGGAATATTTCGAATACAAAATTGATGAAGTTCGTTATCCCCTTCTTCATGGTTTTACCAATTCTCATTTTTATTTTAATTATTTCCCTCATTTCTTACAATAACTAAGTTTTTTGGTCTAACACATTTGAAATGCTTCAAATAGTCGAATTTCAATCCTACAATCCTATACAAACGATTTAACGCAAAAAAGAATTATTAAATGTAATCCTATATAAATACGAAAAACTTAATTTTGTTGATTTTCCATGCTACCATTCACCTCTTCGCTTTGTGTGCCCTTTTAGAGCAAGTTTATGAGTATATGAAATGATCAAAGTGTATACATTTAGCTGTAAGCATCGGGCGAACCGTGATTCAAAAAGAAAATATTTTTTATAGGAAATTTTTATCTTGAATCGGATTCTAAGAATGTGTAAAGAAATCAGGTTGATTTCTGCTATGAATCGCATATGGTTTCACATTGTGTGATTCGAACCACCCTCACTTTACAAGTTAAAGTAACCGGAGGGTGATATCTTTGGACATGTGCATGTAGTCGAATTAGGGAAGGCTTTAATGTGGCACGGCACAGGCGTTCGGAAATGTGTATCGTTACTTCTGAACTTGACATATTATTTGCGCAAATCGCTGAACTGTGAGGGAGGTGAATGTATACTGGGTAGATTTTAGTTTATATTTGAAATTGTGTTTATCGACACATATAAACAAATAGTAATTCCTTGATAGCATATGAGTTCTCGAATAACACGCGACATAAACGTTTCTGTTATGTTCCGAAGAAACTTTTCTTTTCGGCGTTTATGTTTTTCTAATTTTATGATTCTTGGCATCAAGCTGCCTGCTACTAGGTACTATACTGCTGAAAAAAACTTAGAGAAAATCAGTGAAGGTTTTCAACGAAATTTAATTTTGTCGCTAATTTGATTTTTTTCCGCGAAATTCGTTGAAAATCTTCGCTGATTTTCACTAAGTTTTCTTTCCTTATACGACAGTACAAACCATTATCGCGTCTATAAAATACATAGTTAAACGGTTCTGTCTGCCTTACAGCGCATAAAAAACTTAGCGAGGAGAGTTTGCGAGATAAAATATATGAAAATCTCTCATCTGATAACGTCGCTAAGTTTTTTTTTGCGTTCTAGGGCAAGATTTCTGTAGACTGAACTTTCAGGCCACTATCTTTAGCCAACTAATGAATGTAACAAAATTGCTATTTAAGACTTAAAAGCCCAGTTTATCTTATTTGTTATAAAACGCTAAACACTAACGATAAAGGCAAATGTCAACATTTGACAGAGATGAATGCGTTTGGTTTTGTCTGTGAAATTTTCTTATAATTCTGTGATTGTTCATTCTGGAGTAGAATTAAACCTGCATTTTATTGATTAAATTCGTAAATCTGATGTTTACAAAGCTAGCGACAGTGAGAGGGGCAAATTTATTTGTCTCAATAGTGCATTATTGAAAGTTTAACTCAACCTACCAGGGCCCATTTTTGAGAAAATTTTTGAGAAAATTTGAAAAAATTTGAGAAAATTTGTGAAAATTTTTAAAAAATTTTTGAAAGTTTATAACATTTTTGAAGCATAATTGATGTTTTTCATTCAAAAAATTGTTCAAACGACCTATTTTAGGTGTTTTCGGGCATCCTAAGGGCTGAATTTTCAGTCACCCGTTCATGCTTGGTTTCTTGTTGTTTTTTCATCTGCACGACCTCTAATATGGTTCAGAATACACTTTACGTCGATTATTAATTCTACACTCATTTTAACCCCGTAACTTGAATGTCTGGCTTAAACAAAAGAATTTGATGCACACATGACTCATTTCAAGCTGAGTTAACTTGTTTGAACGTATTTTTCCTTAAAATAACATTCTGGAAAATTTGAGAAAAATCGAGAAAATTTGAGAAATTTAAAAAAAAGTTCTCAAAAATAGGCCCTGCAACCTACGATTGCAAGTAGTCACGCTTGAGTCATTCAATTGCGCATTATTGAGACAATTTAATTGTCCACTTCACTCCCGCTAGCTCCTTAAAGATCAGATTTACCATTCACCCTTTACCATTTACTCCAGGAATAGTAATCAACAAATAGTTTTCCGTTTTTCGAATTCCTTTCTGTCAAATTTTGACATGCCTTTATCGTTAGTGTTTAGCGTTTTTGGTAGGATTTAGCGATTCCAATCTGACGCTCTCTAATACAAATTTTGTCAACTGCTAAATACTTCAGTCAACTGAAAGTTCGCAAACTCGTTCACAGTACAAGCGTTATATCTTTCACATCTAAATTTGAGCATGTAAAGGTTGTGGGATAAGTGTCATAATTCTCCTTTTTCAATTTCTTATTCTCCTTTTTCAATTTCTTTGACTGTAGCATTTGCTACTGACACCAGCGAATAGTTTCTATTAAATGTACATAAGTTCTCTCTCACCGTGTAATCCTCTTCATTTGCTCGCAAAAACTTTCGTTTTGTTAGTTACATTTTCCCACTTCGAATTAGAGACATCCGAGAATTTGTAATGTTAAGCTTTATGTAAGCTCACTACTGGTGGATTTGGCAGAGTCACGACCTAATCTTCTTTAAATAATCTTTAATCATTTCATTTCCAAATAGAATATTGAAATTATTGATCCGGTTCCAGCAATTGAATGAATTTATGATTGTGATATGATGCTTAAATGTTTACGGATGGCCACAGGCTACATTTTATTAAACTGCGTCTATTTCAAACGGTACTAATGAACACATTTTCGTAATTGTTTCAGCTTTTTCACCTCATAAAAACGGCTCAGTTAATCAAACATTTATACGACCAGCATACACTCCTCAACCCCAATATCCTACATCTCCTTACATGGGTAAGTGAAAATTAATAGTTTATTGCAGAAGAGTCAATGTAAGACGGATATAAGATAAGTGTGAAGGAAACGTTTCGTAGTCGCATTTGTGTTTACATTGACTCTTTTGTATAAAAAACGTATGCACCCGGTCTATGTGTCTGTACTCCTTTCGGAAATACTTGTGAAGAGAATTTGAATATATGTGATGGACTTTTCCACAGCATTCAAATACTAATTAGTTATGTAATTTAAGGGGTAAACCATTTCCATATGCAAAATATTTACAGCAATAGTTTCTGCTTTGATTCAAAAATTAAAATTCTTCTAAAATTAAGTAAATAAGTTTGAGTAAGCGGTAAGTTCATAAAATGTATACCGAAAGCTGTAACCGGTTGCAGTACACTTCAGGCACATTTTTTAACCGTAAAGCACATTTTGTGTACGTTTTTTCCGTTTGACTTTGTTATTTGGGTTTATTAGCAAGTAATTATGTATTAGGGGCCATCCACATATTACGTAAGCAAAAAGGATTTTTAGACCCCTTTTACGCAAAAATGAATGAAATAAATTCTCGAAATATATGAAGCGTTCGCTTTCAGCGACCCCTCGCCCCCTCCTCCAATGCGTACGCACTTACGTCCTTTCTCCCTAGTTTGATCTACTAGTGGAAGTTTTTATTAGTGCATTACATTGGACCCTGCGAAAATAATTCATTACATGAGGACAAGATTTTGTGATAAGAGCCAAACTCACGAGTATTTTTTGAGCAACGGGTTTTGCAAGCTGTTGTTGTGATGAGTGTAGACTACACTAGTCAGGATAACATTTTCCAAAGCTTGTTGCTCAAAATAGGCGAGTCAGTTTGCAAGTTCACAAAATTGTTACCGAAGTAATTCAAGGATTCAAACTCCCCAGCCCCATTCGTCAGCCAAATTTATAACATATACATATAGCTATAAGCAATAAGCTATATGTTTACGTTTAAAGTTACAAGTTTACGTTATAAGTTATTAGTTTACGTTACGAGCTATGAGTTATAATTTATAAGTAACAAGTTACAAGTTTACGGTACAAGTTATAAGTTTATAGCCCAGATGGGTATTGTAACTGACACAGATCAGTACTGATCAGTATCAGTACTGATCAGTATCAGTACTGATCAGTATCAGTACTGATCAGTATCAGTACTGATCAGTTTTAAAACTGATCCGGATCAGTAGTGATCAGTTTTAAAACTGATGCGGATCAGTATTGATCAGTTTCAAAATTACTAATCCAAATCAGTATTGAAACTGATCAGTTCTGACGTGGATCAGTTTTGGAACTGATCAGTACTGGTCTGAATCAGTTAAAATACTGATCTGGGCTATAAACTTATAATGATGACTTATAACGTAAACGTATAACTCAAAACAAATAGCTATATATATATATATATATATGTTATAAATTTGGCTATAAGTGGCTATGCCCAATCTATCTAATGTAGAAACAACAATTTTGACATAATTTTCAAGTAATGAATCGTTACAACTAATCGGGTGCTTACACGTCAAACAACTTCTTTTAAATGAAAATTATGTAAAATAAAATTTAAAATAACTTTAGCAAGTAATTCACCACAAACGAGCCCGCAAAGCACAAGCTCATCTGAATCACCAGTATATGGAGGCTCCCCATTAAACAGATACAATCGTCGATACATTTGAAAACATCATTTTGTATAATTTTAATGCTTGTAAGTTTGTGTGTAATTTAATTTAGTGATATACAATTCGGAATAAATTTCGTATAAGTTTTCTTCGCTACAAAAATGTATCGAATACAAATAATTTGTGACCAAATTTCAGCGTGCTAATTAAGAAAAATTAAGTCATTCTAAAAATTTTATGCATGAGAATGTGTGTTTTTGGAATAGGTTGTGCCATTGTGATAATGATACAATTAAAGAACAATATTTGAAAGGACTACAAGTGATTGAGACTCAAAATTCAAATTGTAAATAGAAATAAAAAAAAAATAACGGTGGTAACACTTCGGAAATTAATTTACAAAAAAAAACTGTTCCAAGTAACGGAATACGGGTAAAAGAATCATTCGAATGGATTAGTTAATTGTATTCATTAGAGTTATTAAAAAGCACAGCATCGTTAGCTTGGTCGACAGCTATACAAATTTGTTTATTTTGATTACTATTTATTTACCCCGGGTGGTAAATAGTCGCAGTATTAATATTATTTTACTCTTATCAGAAAGAAACGTAAGCACAATAGCTCTTTTTCATCAACCGGTCTCTAAAGCAAGCAAAATGGTAAAATTTACATGTGTATGCAAACCTGACCGTTCGCGTTGTTTCACACTACCTTCACATGACTAGTGACATACTTCAACAGTTGTTAACCGTGGTATGTTAACCCTGGTGGTTTCGCTAACGCAAATTTTTAGCGACGCTAACGCTAAAACTGAAATATATTAGCGATCGAAGCTACGAGCGAGCCTTTTTGAAAGTAGCGACAATTAGCAGTCGCTATTCTTGAGATTGTAAATGTAGGAAATGTAAAAATTGTAAAAGTAGTAAGTAATAATGTAATTAAAGAGCTTTCGATTGGTTTTCTGACTCAAGACTTCTCATGAAAGAAAGAAATAAGCGTCTTAGAACATAATTAACTTTTTCGATCATTTCTGACAGTTTCAGTTGAAACAATTGTACGAATTATAAGAAAACCAATATGTTAAGGGGTCGGTCGTTCGTAAACTATGTCATGTTAGAGGAAGAGAGAGGCTCTGAGACTTGTGTGCCAAATTGTGACGAGGTGGAAGTGCCAAAAGAATGTTACGTCGAAGTAGGCTTTTGTGAACATTTGCAATAATTTTTGTATTTTCCTTCAATTTTCTAAGACAAATAGCTGTTTAAGGGAATAATAAGAATAATATATTTAGACAACGTTGGAAAAGAAAATGGAACCTCAAACGAAAATCACGATTTCTGCATGACAAACCTAGTGAACGAACCCTGATTTTGAATAGTAATTTTTGAGGACATTAAGAAATGTTTTTGATGATAAAGTAATTTTAGCGAGTTGCGACTAGCGAAACTGGGTTCGCTAAATTCACAATTAGCGGTCGTTAGTCGCTACTAGCGAGGTAAATTGGAAAACTAGCGTCGCTACCTTCCGTATCACTATAACAACTAGAAAAAAATGCAGATTTTAAACCAGCTGGAGTCCTACAGCTGGCCTTCACTTCAATACGCATCAAGATGGTAGTACATGACATATGCTCATTCGCGTGTGCGAGTTAGTAGTACAGCCTTTTGTAGTCTGAAAAAATCGCAAAAATCGGTTAAAAGGCTTCCGATCCACAGCGAAGTCCAGTAACAGTCGTAGTAAATTAAATAATCCGATCTCTTTATAATAATCCGCTGTCCATTTATAATAGCCCTCTACATAATCCGGCAATAACTTCCTGAAAACCCTTTCCATTTACATCTTACATTTTTACCTTATAGACCCATTAGGTTTGACAAAAGATTTTTGGACACATACGAAGTACGGAAGAGGGTTTTATCAAAAAGAGCTATGTCCAAAATGGAGTTTAGTTTTGACCGCGGTCGAGTGAGCATCGAAATGTTGAAAGCTAAGCTGCTGTTCCACTGATAAAGGCGGAAAGTGGCCGAAATGTTTAATTTTGATATTTTGCCTAAGTTTTACGAGGGTTGCCTTTTATGTTTCTGGCCTAGGATACTTCTATTGTTCTTTGATGCTAGTAATTATGCTAGCCTACAACTCTGGACCTTTTCCGGATAATTCATCACAACAAGGACAATTTTTTTTTGTTCTTATTGTGTTAAATTAGTAGGAAAAGGTCCAAAATTGTCTGCTATCATCATAAAACGCTAGAAGCACCGGAAGTACCAGAAATAGAAAACGAAATTCGGCCAAAAAGCTCGATACGGGAAGAGGACTCCAGTGACCAGACTAAACTTTTTTTTTTCTTGTTGAGGGTAATTATCCGGAAAATTTCCATAGTTGTAGGCTAGCATAGTTACTAGCATCGAAGAACAATAGAAGTACCCTAGGCCAGAAACATAAAAGGCAACCCTCGCAGTTTAGTGCGATTGACCAAATTTTACTTTTGTGCTATTTATCTGCCCTATTCAAGTGAAGTTAAAGTGAAATGTTTTGCAACGTATTGATACGCACATGGCAAATGTGTTGTGTCAAAGCTCTGATACTCTGTTGTCTCGTGTTACCCGCCGGCTTACCCTTCAATTCGGTTTGTGGACCAGATGATTTTGCCTTGAATGTGGCTCGATGGTTACATTGGGACTATTTCAATGTGCGAAAGCTTTTGGCGCTACAGGGAGGCAGAGGTCGACGGGTGGATGAGTGATGTCAGACCGCAGGGTAAGGATGACACGTGGCGCGGCTCTGCCTTGGTGGAGACCCAAACAGGAAAGTCGAAGTGTTTTATAAGTTCATAGTACTACACCTGGATTGGATTTAATGCCCAATTGCTGACTCTTGAGCAGGGCTTGCAATGTGGACGGTACGTCGCTCGGTTTCGTAAAAGTCGAGACTCAAACAGGAAAGTCATACAATTTGTAGAATAAGACTAGACCTGATTGGCGGGGGCTGGGTAGTTGGATGGCACCTGACCGTGTATGAACGGAAGGTAGGAGCCCGGGTCATATGCCAGGAGAGGAGGTACTGAAAAGGGCTTCTTGAAAGATTTTAATGATGACTGGGTAGCACAAAGGGTCCGTTCGAGACCTGTGAGCATCGATCAGAAATGGTCAGCCCTTACTAACAAAATCTAAAGCTCTCTTAAAACCCTCTTTGTCATATACGTTTACTGCAAACAACTTTGTTGTAACATGGGGTAGATCGAGGTTGGAGGTGGGGAATAGTAGATTATGCACCGCTGTCCAGGATGCCCTATTTTGACGATTTGGAGGTTATTTCCCGAGCCGAAGGCGTTTGAAATAATCCAAATCGTCAAAATAAACCATCCTGCACAGCGGTGCATATACTATTTTATCTGCCGAGAAAAGATATATCGAGAAAAACAATTTTGCCCTAGGGAGAAAAATGCGAGATTATCGTTCTAGGCATATAAATGTTTTTATTATCGTCTATGGCCAATTTTTGGAAAATCGTATTTCCAGATTTTTCAAATAGTAATTTGGGGATGAATGTCCCTGTCGTCCGTCCACACCATACCTCAAGCGAAAAGAGGTTTTTCGAAGAAATGAGTAAGCCTGTAATTAGTGGAAGCTCAGTAGACAGTGAAAAACCGTTCAACGATATCTGAGCTGATGCTTCCCCATGGAATGTTTTTCATAATTCACTTTTTTCCCGAATTTTGTATGGTTTTTCACGATTTTCATCGTGCAAAAAGAAACAAAGGGGTCCCCAAAGAAACAGTATTGGAAGGAGTGAAGGGGCCTTAGTGCATTCAGAAAAACCGTTCCTTTGTATCTGAACCGATCCTTCGAAAAAATGTTTTTTCGCTTGAGGTAGGATCGGTTTTTCGAGGGTCGGTGACACTTTTTCGCAAATATCTCAGCAAATATAGCACAGAAATTGTTCATTTTGGTGTCAAGTGAAAGCATTTGATCTCAAAAAACTGGGAAAATCTTTTCTGTGGAAATCGGTTCAGTGGTCTGGGCACTGGGAAATTGAGTTTCTTGGCCATATACGAAAGCAGATGGTTTTTCGTCTATATTTGCTTAACTATGCAAAACGGAAATTTACTGTCAAAGGCAAAGTTGTAGAGAATAAAATTTTAGAGAACAAGTTTTAGGGAAAAATGACCTAATCCCGGGATTTAGTCACTTCTAGAATTGGGAGTGATGACTCCAAAACAATAGCAGTAAGAAAGAGGAAAATTACCAAATCCTGGGATAAAGTACTTTCTAGAATTGGGAGAAATGACGCATATCTATAAAACTCTTGCAGTTAGAAATTTGCTTCTTGGTGAGAATAACGTTTTAGAGAAAGCTTGGAGAAACTACGTTAATCCTCTTTATGATATGGTGCAGAGGAGAACATTGCAGCCATCAAAATCAATAGTCTCAAATATCAAAGGATGTACTTCACCAGTCTCTCGTTAATGAAGAGTCCTCATCTTACATTTCATAAATTCTACTCGTATTATTCGCCTTCAGATTGATATCAACTAATACAACAAATAACACGAGACTTTAATCGGAAGACATGTCTTTGTTTCCAACAACTTACTCAATTTAATTCCTTAAATCCCACATAAAAGTAACTTATAGAAATGAATAAGAGCTTCCCATTGTGTGTTGTGTGTGTTGAAATTATTTTCGTTGTTAAATGTAGCATTTATTGAGCAACTTGTGCAACGCTTTCAGATGCAATTAAACGTACTTGCTTTGTATTCATCTTCAATTCGTCTACCTTTTTAGGCATAGCTGGAAGAGAGATTACGACTGAAAATAGTTTCGTTGAAAACGTTTATTTTAATGCTGTGCTTAAATATGTACATAAGTGGCTTATAGTTTAATTAAATCATTTTTGTTTCGTATGGTAATAAAAAAGAATGTTTGAATGAATGTTGTGTTTTTTTTTGTCGAAAAGATTAAAACTGTTTATTAGTCTACTAAGTATCTTACCAAATTTAAGCTGAATTTTATTGTGAAAATGTGGAAAGCAATTCGCCTACATTTTAATCTGATTTGTAAAACTCGTAAGTTAGGTTATGTTATAAAATTGTTAATAAAATTCATAAATCCAACTGGAATGCTTCGTTTTACGAGACTATTGTGTATGTGTATCTATACATTATTGCAACTACCACTCTCACTTGAGCGAGAACTTTGTAAGCTCTTAATGTTGAATGCAATGAGCTTAACAGATTTACTACTCCATTGCAATGCGATTAATTTCGCTACATATTGGTATTTTTGGTAATGGATGAAAAGCCATCGTAAGTTATTTGTTTGGATGCAAAATTTCTTGTTTTGAGAAGGGTAAAGGTTTTTTGTAGTCGGAACCTTATTGGACCGTCAGCTTAAGCAAAAGTTCATGCATTTTGAGAAGAATTTGAACAATTTCTGATTGAAAATTCTTCCGGATCTTCTACAGCAGCTCAACCTTTCATCCGGCCGTTATGTCAGGGGAACGAGTATTTAAAAAAATCTATATTAATTTCAGGTAGATGCTTTTTGCTTTCGAGTGGAGTGCGGGTGCAAATATTGTGTAAATAGCATCTACAATAATGCTGACACTATTTGCACCCGGGTGCGAATGGTCACTTCGATAATTGTATATTCAAATTATTATTTCCTGAAGTGAATGACTATAAGAATCATAGTGTGTCGACCCACACCTGACCCACAGTTTTAGAACGCACAGAAAAACGATTTCTGTGACTTCTGCAACTGTGGGTCGACCCGCTAAAACTATAGGGCAGGTGTGGGTCGACCCACTCCGAACCTTAGACCGTAAATAGACAACTTCACACTGAAATTTACATACGGCGAATAAATTATCCTCATCCAGTGGATGTACCATTCAGAATGTTTTGATAGCCGTGAAATATCGCCGAAGTCAAATCTATAAAAAAAATTATTGGCGATGCTTCACAAATTGGCGATATTTCACAGTTTGGAGATTTTTCTTGGCGATATTTCACACTTTGGCGATTGTTCTTGGCAATAACAAAAAATATGAAACGCCAAAAAAATCGCCAGAATGTGAAGTATCGCCAAGAAAAATCTCCAAAATGTGAAGAAACGCCAAAATGTTTTTTTGTTCTGACTGTTGTGTTGACTGAAGTAGTCCATAGAGTTATACACGAAATTGTCTATCCTCTTTTTATAAAGACCTGTTTAAAAGCGTCGAAGGTATCGCCCCCCACACCCCCACGGCGAGCATTTAATACGCCCTGCAGGCGGCCACACACTTACTGATACCTACATGGGGCTCTGCCCAAAATCCCGCTAGAGGCTCTGCCCCTTAGATACCGCAATGAAGAATGACATTTATTGGCGATATTTCACAGTTTGACGATCTTTCTTGGGCGACATGAATTATCCCCCAGGCTGAAAAAAATGGGAATTATCGCCCAGGAATTATCCCCTAGACAAATGGGAATTATCGCCCAGACAAATGGGAATTTTCACCCAGGGAATTATACCCCAGACAAATGGAAACAAATGGGAAGCGGGTAATTTGTACAAGGAAAATACCTCTTGGCTTGTATCTAAAACACAAGATTTGTATAAGGAAAATGCCCTCCCGGGTGATAATTCCTGGGCGATAATTCCCTGGGTGATAATTCCCATTTGTCTGGGCGATAATTCCTGGGCATAAATTCCCATTTGTCTGAGTTTCTGTCTTTTCACCTTAGCAGCACGTTTCAGCTTTTCAAACAAATAAATAGGTTCTTTCAGAGTAGCCGTTTTATGAATAAGCACACAGGAAAGGTAATCGAAAAATGAGAATAAGTCACACCCCATTAAAACAGAAATGTCGTCTGCAACTGATTCGTATCGACTGATGCCGCATACAAACCTAACATATGCTCTAAATGGTTTCAATAGAACATTCCTTGTCGAGATGAGTAACTTTCCCATCACTTGCGAACAATATATGAAGTGAGGCACTAGAAGTGTCTTTACTAGCAGCAGTCGTACCTAACGACTGAGGTAATTTGCATGTGGCCACAAACATCGCAGTCGCCCGAATATCTTCGCAGCAGCAGCACGAGCATGAGCATGCCAGTTTAACTAAGAGTCAATAATCAAGCCAAGGTCCTTAACACTGTCCGCATAGACTAAAGTGGCTCCATTGAATACTATGTTCGGAATGGTTGAGGCCCAGCTTTCGGTTGATATCCTTATAGCCTTAGTCCCCCATTAAGTATTAGACCCTTGATCTCAGCCCAGAAAGATATTGCTTGTAAATCGGCCGAAAGCTTTCTAATATCCTCATCAATAAAGTCTTTTAAGATTGATCGATACAACTGTACATCGTCCGCAAACATGTGTGTTTTCGAATGCGACACCACATCAGGTAGGTCATTGATATATATGCTACAAAGGAGAGGACCAAGTATCGAGCCTTGCGGAACACCTGTAGTGACAGATAATGGACTTGATAGATGCCCACTAATAAGCACACGTTGTTGCCTTCCGAGCAAGTAGTCCTTTACTAGGGATAAGGCAGAAGACGAGAATTTAAATTTTTTTGATAACTTCGCAAGCAATAGATTGTGGTTAACGGAGTCGAAAGCCTAATAACAGCAGTACTGTGGCCATGTTTAACCTGCCTCTTCATAAGTCTTTCTAGCGATTTAGACGCCGATGACAGCAAGCTGATAGAAAAGTTTGAACACCCAACAAATATAGATGTTTAAAATATGTCTGTGTGTTAGGTTTCAAATAATCGTGAAACTTGATGAAGAAAGGGTTTGGGTAAGACAATACTAGCCTTTCAGGTAAAGGTTCGGTCTACGATGTCAAGAGACTCCTTTTGTTACCAGAACTCTGATGATGGGTTTATAATGTGATGAGTCTTCTCACTTAATAATAATAATAAATAATTAAATGCGGAAGATTGCATTTCGGATCAACCTACCGTCTGAATGTCATCTTAATGTACCTTGGAAAAGAAAAGAAAATATTAAAAGCAATGTCAGTCATCATTTATTTAATTGCACGAATAAACTTCAACTCGAGAAAAATGCAAGATTTCCATCTCCGAGAAAAATGTTTCATTTGCACAAATAAAACATGACAAATGTTGTTGCGATCTGGGCAGTATAATAAAAACCACAGAAATGCGAGGCGAAACGGAACGAGAACGAGTAATCATAATACACTAAAAATTCTAACAATTTAAAAAAAGTCTTTGTCTCTTAAGCCATACCAAGACCGAAATTGTCAAGCGAAATCCTTCGTCCCCATTCCTCATTCCAAATAATTTGCGAGGAACAATTATACTCTACGTAGATATGTACGTTGAATTTGCATAAACGGATATTCTTCACTGGAAGCGGAAAAACCAGAGAAAAAAACGTTGAACAAAATTGTATGTGGTACATTGTAACGTTGTGAAATGTTATAAACCCAGCAACAACAACATTTGCAAAAAAATGTATACGTTACCTCATCGAGTTATCTTTTATTTAGCTTTGTATCAGAAATGAAATGTTTAGGGGTAATTTCCGGTGTTAATGATAATTACAGGCCAACTCGTATCTCGGTTTTTGTTCCATTCCTTCTGCAATTAAATCTACCGAGTTTAATATGCAGACATTCGTTCATCTATTGTAGAAAGCCCGAAATTGGAAAAAGTCGTTTATTTGAAGATTATAATCCAATTCGGTTGACTTTCAAGCTATTCCATGAATAAAATCAACAATTAACTTAAAAAGAACAGCAACTCCAGTTAATTGATGCAGAAAGCGTGAATGAAATAAGAAAATTCTTCGAGCTTTCAAATCTGCTAAATTAACATCTTCTCTGGAATTTTACTTTGACTTTCTATTCGTAAAGAATGCAGTTGCTAATGGAATAACAGTGGCGTAGAACTGCGGATGGATTATCGGTTGAAACCATCCCTTTCCCTGAAATGCTATACCAAATGAGTAAATATATCCGAAAAAGCCTCTTGAAATTTCGGACCAACTAAGACACTGTAAAAATTATTTCCAATTGGTTGTGGACCTTATTTTCATGATTCGTTACTTGAAGGCGCCTTTTAAATGTCTAGATAAATCCCGCAAAACTCAAAAATTACGGTTTCGTAGTTCCGTGAAAATCTTCCGTGTCATTATTTTCTGCCAAAGTATAATTAGTCTCGTGACGAGATGTCATAACTCCATGCCACTAAAATATTAACTGCTTGACGGTTTGTACGTTTCATCAAGAAATTGGCTATACTTTGTCGTTGAAGTATAGCGAATTTAATGATGAAATGCTATAACTGTCAAATAGTTGATATTTTACTGGCATAAAGTGAAAGACATTACTTTAGCCATACATTGACAGAAGCCAATGTCACGCTAAACGAGTAGATTAATTAGTTTTCGGTAGCAGTGGCTTTAGGGTTCGGAACAGATGGTTTTTATATGAGGGCAATTCCATGTATGATTATGAGAGAACGATGCCTGCACACTGAAATGTTTATTTTTAAGAGATATGTTTTACAGATGTTTTATCTGTAATTTGTCCATTGAACAAAAATCTAGTCAAACTGAATCTGAAAAAAGGAAAATCTGAATTTTCAGATCAGTTCAGATTACTGTAAATTATTATCTGAATATGATCTGGACATTTCATATCTTTACTTTTCAGATTCAGATTTTTTTTCAGATTGACTTAAGATTAAACTTAATTATTTAGTTTGGTGCCATCAAATACTTAAGTTTTGTAAGTGAGAAGTGCGTGGTATGAGGTTGGAATTGTATGGAATGTGCTTTGACCTCGTCCCACACACTTTCCACATCATCCTACACACTTCCCACTTCATCCCACACACTTTCCACTTCATCCCACACACTTTCCACTTCATCCCACACTTTTTCGTTTTCATCCCACAAACTTTCCACTTCATCCCACAAACTTTCTACTTCATCACACACACTTTCCATTTCATCCCACACACTTTCCACTTCATTTTACATACTTTCCATTTCATCCCACACACTTTCCACTTCATCCCACACACTTTCCACTTCATCTTACACCCTGGGGTACTCACTTCTGGGTCTTGAGTCTTAATGCGTCTTAAAACTTTCATTATAATTCCGAGCACGAAAAATTGTTTTAGTTCTATCGAGATACCATTCAGATATCTCTCAGATTTCAGATCAAATTGAGAGCTGTTAAATTCAGATCAAATCAGATCAGTCCAAATTCAAATCAAAAATAAATTTTCCAGATCAGATTCAGATTGAAAATTTTTCAGATTAATCTGAAACAAAACAGATACATCTGATCTGTTCCGAACCCTTGGCTTGAAACACTGTGCCATTTCGTTGTTGGCTTGGCAACGTGAGACTCTCTCTATGTTTTCTATCAGTTGAAAATTGATTTTACCCTCAAACAACTTCTTACCGCCAACTCGCCTATGATTGAAAACGGGGTGTGTGGTAACTGTTTTTGCCGTAATTCAAACTCGAAAAATAGACATCCGGCTAAAAAATTAAAATTAAGTCATTATTTTCTGTATGCATATAGCAACTGCAGAGGTATACGACCTTAAAAAAATAACAAAGAGAACCGTTTGACACGTTTATTTTACAAGAACCATATGTAGAGCACAAAAACTTAAAATAGGAAGTGTAAAGTGGTTAAGAAATTTTATGCAGGCAAAATGTTTTTTTTTTCCGTAGATAAATATTTTCTAAGTGGATTCGTGCCTATATTGTTAAGAATGTAACTTATTTTATACGTCTATAATCCTGCATAACAAGGGAGTAAAATTCAATCTATAAAATAACTAAATTACGGTATCATCCTGTATGTAGTAAGGCTTTGAATCAATAAGTGATTTATTGGAACATTAAGGAATATAAATAGGTACACTATTTGAATATTTGTTCATAGAGCTGGAAATATAATGCTTATAAAGTTTTAGTTATTTTCATGAGAAACTAAACATGTGAAAGAAAACGTTTTAAAGGAACTGTGGTAGTACATTGACGTATGTACCAACATTGCGAAAGGGATGATTTATTGTTTCACATCCATCCCGAAAATATCCAGACCATTAGTGCGTTGTCGGCTTATGTCAAATTCTACTAAATTTCACAACGATATGCACAAACAGACACGCCAAATACACGATCTCTTCGATCATGGAATTCATAATACTTTTGACATAAGCCGACATCGCACTTCGTTATTCATACAATCTTGTTACGCCAATGGACTAAGATTATGTGGAGGTGATGTAATAAGTTTGTATACTTTCGACAATATAATTATGTTCTTGTGAAAATTGTTTCCAATAATACCGAATGTTATAGTGTTTAAATTATGCACATTGGATAAATTGATTTAACTTCAGCATGAGTCTTCGAAAATATTGATAAATAAAGTGAATTTGCTGTGAAAGGTACGATATTAAGAAGCTATTCCATAAACTTTTCAATTTGTTATGGACGGAAAATTTGTATACATTCTAAAGGTCTTATATAAAAGGAGTTGTAAAAACCGACGTTTCAAAGAAAAAAGACGAAATATGAACCGGCTATTTCATTCTAAGATAGATTGATTAGTTTTGTAAGTATTTTTAATCGTTACCTTACCTTTTAGAAGTAAGATATTTCAATAGACTACATTTTATGTCGAAAGTGACAGCTACCTTAAATGAACCGCCTGCCTGCGGTAAAGTCATTATCGAAGCTTTTTTTGACCCATACGAAGTACGAGTTCAATTCGTTTACCACTACGTTTGTAACCAGTGGATCAAATGGGGGAGCATCGATAAATCAGCAAAAAAAATTTTGTCCATCAGTCCGTAAACACGATAACTTGAGTAAAACTGACTTTCAAAATCTTTTTTTCACCTGAAAGGTATTTACTAAAAGAGGGTTTGGACGAAGTTCCGCTGAGCTAGGGCCGCCTAAGTGGTTTTCGGTTTGTTGTACATAACTCGCGTAAATTTTTTCCAATTTTCATAATTTTTGTTTGAAAGGTCTAGGCATGCCCGACAATTTATGGAAGAAAATTTTTTAAATTCGTCTCGTTGGTGTCAGTCGCGGCCCTAAAACTGAGTCTCTACTAGGGCCAAACGTTTTCTTTCTACAAAAATTGGGTAAATCTTATCCGATTTTCAAAATAATTTTTTTTTTCTGAAAGATAATTGAATAAATGATAACTTGAAATTGGGCAAAATCGGTTAAGAACTTTCGAAGTTATGGTCGAAAAATTGGTTTTTCGAATTTTGGTGAAAGGGTTTTGAACAGATCAGATATATCTGTTTTGCTTCAGATTAATCTAAAAAAATTTCAATCTGAGTCTAATCTGAAAATTTTATTTTTGATCTGAATTCGATCTGATCTGATTTGATATGAACTTAACAGATCTCAATTTGATCTGAAATCTGAGAGATATCTGAACATATATCTGAATGGTATCTCGATAGACCTAAGACAATTTTTTGTGCTCAGAATGACAATAAAGGTATTAAATCTACAATTAGGTGCATTAGGACTCAAGATCCAGAAGTGAGTACCCCAAGGTGTGGTGTGAAGTCGGAAGAGTGTGGAATATAGTGAAAAGTGTGTGGGATGAAATGGAAAGTATGTGGTATACTGTGAAAAGTGTATGTCATGAAGTGGGATGATGTTGAAAGTGTGTGGGATGAAGTGAAAACACAACCCACACAATTCCAACTTCATCCCACACACTTCCTACTTTATCCCACACACTTCCCACTTCATCCCACACTCATCATTTTCAAAACTTAAGTATTTGATCGCACCAAACCAAAGAATTAGGTTCAATCTGAAGCCAATCTGAAAAAAATTCTGATATGATCTGAATCTGAAAAGCAAAGAGGTCAGATCAGATCAGATAATTATTTACAGCAATCTGAACTGATCTGAAAATTCAGCGTTTCTTTTTTTCAGGTACAGATCAGATAAAAACCATCTGTTCCGAGCCCTTTGGACTTATATATCTGCGAAATTAGAACGGAAATCGCTCTTGAAGGTTTTAAATAAAAGATATGGATATCAGAAAATCGCGGAAATTAAATTAATGAAAATCTGTTGAGTGGTTTGGGCTGTAGAGTCCTTATTGTGTGTCCGACTCACGCGCCCCTAACGACATTTGGTGGTTTTTCGTGAAAATTTCTTTAATGATGAGGTTTTTTGTTCAGTGTTGTAGCGAAAAAAGTCACGAACATTTTTCTCCATTTTTGGAAGTATGGGTCAAGGTTTCTCTCAAGGTGCTCTAGGACGATTCGAAGATCGGCCCTAGTACAAAAATAGTTATTAATGCAACATGTACCACATATGGCTATTATTGTGCGAGGTAAGAGAATAATCCCAGGGCGGCAGCCCGCGGACTTTTCTCTAACCAAGCACTATAATAGACATATGTGGTACAAGATGGATTTCTAATTTTTTATCGACTAATAATGGAAAAACAAAACAATTGAAGTAAAATATACTCTTCATGTAAATTATTAATTTTGATTCAAATACGCATCGGTTGATGAGTATGCTTTGCACTGAAATTTCAAGGTTTAAAAAAAATTGTTTTGCAAAATATTTTGAGTTTTAATTGGCAAATACAAACATTAAAAATGGGAAGAAATTGTAAAAAAATTAATTTTATGCATGCATTGTTGTCAGACAACATTTTGAAATCATTCTCAACTAAATGTGTGACCATTAATTCTAATCAAAACAAACATTCACAATAGTTCTACTTATAAATTCATATTAGTCGAGTTTTCGAGTATTCACAATAGCCTCGACTAATAAATCCATAACAGTCGAGTTGCATTCATTCACAATATCAACATAACTCCTTTTTCATTGCACTTTTTGCCGGTTGGGTTGATACTATGAGTTTTTTTACTCCATTTACGATGCACTTTTCAAAACGCATCAAAATTTCGTCCATTCCAGGACCTCTTTAAAATTTGTGCGTTTTGAGCGTTTTAAATACAGTATAATAATATTTCCAAACTTCATTCGTAACCTACAGAGTTTCACATACGTGGTTTACCAATAAGTGTCATATGTAACTCTGTTCTCTAAATTTACATCTTCCATTATTAGTCAAGAATGATAAAACTGATAAACTTTTTGTATATTCTTTGGGCTTTTTCATGGCTATGGAAAGGTCTTTCGTCGTTTCTTCGGACGGGTTTTTCCATATTGCCCTTTCGGCAATTTCCAAACCAATCTGTGGATGAAATTTCATACATTTAAGAGTTGAGGCAATGCACAGATGCATTCGAGTCTTTTTGCACCATCTATTCTGATGCGTACGGGTCTCTTGCATATGTTTTTGCAAGGGTTTAGGGCGCTTCGCATTTATGCCTACACAGGTCTACTGTACATACACATAATATTGGAATCGTAAGACTTCAAAGATATTTCGGGAACCAATTTTAACTATGACAGAAGCTGATGTCCCACTAAGCGCGTCAATTGAAAAAATAAACGTCAATTTCGTTAAGCCGAAGCCTCTCACTTTTACATTTTTCGTAGTTTGCATTACAGAACTTTCATAGACAGGAGATGTGTTTGCGCGAACTAAAGTAATCATTTACCATACAAATTTTTAATTAGTCGAATAAACTCGAAATCTTTGTCAGAAATTAATTCTGAAGTTACTCAATTTGTCATTCCACCCTCACAACCACAAAGTAAAATCTAAAGTGAATTTGTTCGTATTCCTTTTACTTCATTTGATAATCTGTTTCACGTATACCCAAATTTTCTATTATTTATTCATTTATTTCACAAGAAATTTGAATTTAACTTGGTAAATACGCCATTGATATAACCTTGATGCATACAATTGAATATCAACAAAGAATTAAAAAGTTTAAATTTCAATTCGCAATGTTTACCAAACAATTGAAAATTCATCATTTTACCGTCAAGTCTGATTGGTTTTTCAAATCTACATTTTTATGGATAAGCAAATCAACGCAAAGAAATGACAAAGATTTTACGGGAAAGAGCAAATATAGGCACAATGATAATTGAAGTGTGGAAAAGGTAATGCTTTTAGGAAGTAAAAACAGTTTTGTTGTGAGCCGGCATTGGCCGGTTTCTGATAGTGTATGGCCTATTTAGGTTTGCAGAAAGAAAATAACCGATTTTTGACCCACCCTCTAGTTCATCCTCTGAAAGTACGCACGAAATTTTATATTGGAAAGAAAGAGTTACTAAAAGTCGGTAATATTTAATAAGTAATTTTGTGAACGATATTGTTTTATCCTAAGTTTACGACGTCAATTCGGCTCTCTTGCCTCTATTACGTCTATTATACAGAAAACAGGGTACACCATAATGTGACCTTCACATTCCTAGAAGGTACGTATGAAAGAGACAACGAAGATTTTGCAGATTATCGTGTGTACCTAACAATGCTTTAACCGCACGGCCCCCATGGGCGAAGACTTGGGCACGCCCAATTAGAACGAGTTACCATCGGATACTACCCTTAAAAACGGATGGTTAGTGCAAACCTCCGAGACCTAGGTAAGGCCCGAGATACTATCATCTCGCTAATGTATTTTCGCTTACCTATGGTTGTCCTAGAAGGACTAGAAATGCATTCACCCAAATTCAACAGAATTTGGTGTTGTAAGGTGCAGTAAGGCTCTTCACCAAACCACTTCGGTAGGAATGTGCACTCATTTCTAGTACCGTAGGACCACCTCAGTAAGTCATGGTGTCGCTACCCACCAGTGGACCAACGGGACAATGCAGACAAAGTTGGCGTTGCCGTATGAAAGAGACAATAGGCATTGTTCTCGAATATCACCTAGGAAGCTAGTTACTTAGCACTGGAAAATTGCTTTGTGCATTTGTGCCACCCGCCTTAACAACCCTTTAAGTGTCGAGATCTCTATTTAAGAGACGTTAAATCGTGACTCTGTTTGAGAGTTTTTTACTACCGGAATGTTTTTACTGTCCCAGAGCTAAGCTGTAGGAGTAGAAACTAGTATATCCCAGCAATGAGGGACTCGATATGGCGGCTTATCATAGCAGATAGAGCAAGATAGTTATCATCATTTGACATTTCGTCAAATGGTGAGGAACCCAGCCGCCATATCATGTCTCTACCAACGCTGTCTTAAAATTTTAAGATGCAGAACAATAAAGACTCGTCATCATGCTTGGTCGAGCATCCCTCTTTGGCTTGTGAAAAACTCGATGTAACAAATAATAGAATTTGTACAAACATTTAACGTACTGCAACGTAAACGCAAAAGTTCAAAATTGAAATCATTGAAATGCACGTCTACTGTTATGTCATTATGAAAATGCACGAGTCTTATGTAGCTCGCTTCTCTTCATAAGAAGACATGGTTTCATATTCATAAGCTTAAGAAATTTAATAAGTTGAATAAAAATACGGATTTTTTTTTTTGAAATTCCTTAAGCTTACAAAAAACTGGCAACTTTGAGAGAATTTAAAATAACAACCAAATGACAACTTAAAGTTCATTACATTTACCGAGAAAAGCAACTCTGTAAGTCAGTAGTTTTCTATTAACATTTTTCTCAAAACGTTGCAACTTGAATGAAATTTATGTTTTTTTTTTCGTTTTGTTTTTAAGTAGAAAAACAAAATATGCTTTGAAACTTGTGAAAACAACATTCAAGGAATTTTTGCAATAAAAAATTTGTCAAAGTTTGTCTTATGATAACCATGTTTTGTACCTCTTTATGGCATATTTTCCAACTTTTACAAAGAATTTTACTTAAGTTAGAGAATCCGTTTTTCATTATTAGCCATAGTTATTCACGTGCTGCTTACCTTCGTTAAGACAATTTCTTATAATTACTTTCTTTCCCCATGAATTTATAAAAAGTTTAATTAGGACTCTTTCCGATGAAAAGGTTTCGTTCAGAAGAGTTTGCAATTAATTCAGTGTATTTGTAAGATGACTACTGAATTCATACAAAAAAAGTTCGTAATTTATTCAAAACACATAACATCCGAATGACGAAATCTAAATTTTGTCAATTACGATCTAATCAATCGATTGAATTTTTCCAGTCACTGGAGTTGTTAATGACCGTCTAAAGTCTAGACTCGAATAATTTTCCATTATAAATGACTAATGACTGAGTAATTTGTATTCAATTTGATTATTAAGGTAATATTGAAATAAATTATTGGGAAAACATATTTGTGTTTTATATGTGGAGCTTAAAGCACCCACAATCGTTTGTTACTTCGATTGTTTCGTTCGGTAAATACGCGATGCATAATTAAGGGATGTGCCATATTTTGACAAATGTTTAATATACCTACACGTGTTGTATTGGTACATTACCTTCTTGATTGTAAATTTGTTGATGTAAATTCTATACGATCTTCTTGATCGGGCCCGTACGAAGTAGAAAGGTCCTATACGTTTACGACAAAACACTTTATTGTAACATGAGATATGCGGGACTGAGGGGGAAGCATTTAATATCGTCTAGAAGTGACGAATCAGCGAAAAACAAATTCCGTCAGACCGTACCATCGTTTTTTTCTAAGCGGCTGCACCGATCACCATAAAAACTTTTCCCCTGAAAGGTAGGTACATGCTTCCCATGATTCAAGTTCGAAAATGAGCAAAATCGGTCAAGTGGCTCCGGAGATATGGTCGAAAAAGTGACTAAAAACATGGATTTTCGAGGGTTGGTGAAACTCTTTCGCAAATATCTTATCAAGTATAGGAGGGAAATTGTTCATTTTGGTGTCAAATGAAAGCATTTGATTTCACAAAACTGGGAAATTTTGTTGTGGAAGTTGGGTCAGTGATCTGGACGAATGAACGAAATTGAGTTTCTTGACCATAATATGAAAGCAGATGGTTTTTAGTCTATATTTGCTCAACTATGCAATATGGAGATTTACTGTCGAAGGCAAAGTTGAAGAGAATAAAATTTTAGAGAACACGTGTCTCAGGGTTTTCCCGAAAAATGTCCTTATCCTAAGGATTCAGTTACTTCCTGAATCAGAAGCGATGACTCATATCTCTAGAACTATGGCAGTTGGAAAGTTGCTTCCAAAAGAAAAGTTGTAGAGAATAAAATTTTAGAGAACACGTGTTTCAGGGTTTTAAGGAAAAATGACCTCATCCCGGAGTTGCCTTACTTCGGGAGGGTTTTCGACATTACCTTGGGTAATTTTTGTAGATCGTTGGAATTTTGATAGTTTAAAAAACTTTAGAACAATTTGCAATCCTGATAAGGTCGCACGAAATTTGTTCGGTTTGTCACAAACGACAAAAGGCTTATTTAAGAGCTAGGACATATTATGGACACCTGAGAACGATTAGTTTTTCCTTAGCGAATCATCATCGAGAAATTGCAAACGAAATAGTTCAGAGGTGACACAGCCCACTTGATCCGTTACAGAGCCCCCCAAGACACTCACAGAAATGTATAGTTTTGTCTTCATTTTTCAATTTCAACTCCAGCTTTTCTGTATTTTTTATAAAAATCTTGCATTCGAACTACTTTTACCTCAAAATCTACGCCTTAGGCACGACATTGGTTTTTCAGGGGTAAGCTGAGGAAGTGTAGCGTCTGCATTGGATCTACTAGCGGCGCGGCGCTATGGTGGAATTTCTCCCAGCCCAAAATAAAAAAAAATAAAATTAACTCTCTCATAAATAATTTAAAAAACTTTCATAAATCATCGCCTCCTGTCTTTAGTTTAACTCGGGCCCGGATTTGGTGTGTACGGATGCGTAAAATTGCAATAAAGAAACTACCAACTTTATTGTTTTCTATTCTGCTTTATGAAATCTGTCGCGTCAAGGTAGAAAACATTCGTGAACAATAACACAGCTACTTCGAAACATTTCATTTTACAATTTTTTTTTTGAATTCATGTATATGTATTTATCAAAGTTAGCTTGGGGAAAGATGGAATTAACCGCCTATAAACCCAAGATCTTTTCAACGATTGACAACTATAAAATAAAATTAGGTAAAATTACTACTACAAAATACTACAAATACTATCATAATAAATCACAATAAAGATGAATACGAGGGGTGGCGCACTTCATTTACTCCATTTATTCTTTTATTCCATTTATTCCATTTATTCCCAAAATTTTTTTTGTTGTTTTGCGAAATATCTGAGCCAAACACATCACAAGTTAGACAAATAAGTTCAAAAAAAGGTTAACACAAATTATAAAGTATTTAAACCGTCTTGAGATTAAATTTTATTTTTTTGGGAATAAATGGAATAAATTCAACAAAAATTCTTTTAAGTTTTCAATAGTGGGGTTTTTCACTTTTCGACACATTAGTATGGTTTTTTGTGTGCGTTGCCATCAAAATCAAGTCTATTTGAGGTTTTGACGAATTTGAAAAAATTATCATTTATTCCATTTATTCCAATATTTATTCCATTTATTCCATTTATTCCCATTTATTCCATTTATTCCCATTTATTCCATTTATTCCATTTATTCCCATTTATTCCATTTATTCCATAAACCGCAGAAGTGCGTCACCCCTCGGATGAATATCACAAGAAGACATTAAAATCACGATAATCACCAAACGTGTCGCGAATACAATAGGCATTTCCTCTCTGAATCACGACCGATACCCGCTGGAGCAGAAAGTTTAGGGAACGAGCTTCGCCAGTGTTTTTTTTTTTCATAAGTTTCCCCAGGTGTTTGAAGAACAGCATTGTCTCTGGCCCGACACCACCGAGAGTTTCAAAGGCGAGTGACGTAAAGTTATATGTCGCTTTCAGATCGATGTAGACATTATGTTTGTGCCGCTCAGCTACGTCGCGTCGGCCGCTGCCCCACTGGACCTGAAAGTGGCATTTAAGTAGCTGGATGCAATTGAATTCATCACTGTCACATCCCATAGCAAAGGTCTACCCCGGCCACAAGGGTAGCTGGTCATTCCGTCAGGGCGTTTACCATCGCGTCGAGACAGACCATAAGGTTCGAGGTTGTTGGGAAACCCAGCCGAAGTAAAAGCCATCGAGAAAATTTTTCTTAATCTCATCATGCCATCAGTATTTTCCTTTAGAGCTGTTGCATGATAAACCGTGGTAACCTTTGGGATCCACCATTTCCCCGCAAACACACAGATGAGGCTCGCAAACCTTATTACCCAACCGGAACGCCACTGCAACTCTCGCTGAGTCGTTATCTAAAAGAAGTCCAAGTTGGTGGGATGGAACTGCCTGGAGCCACTTAGAAGACGTTTTTGTGGATGACGCCAGTAGTCGAGTTCGGTCGGTTGGACCACTTGATGATAGCAACACTTCAAAAATTGATTTGGAGCGCAAATTATCCCAAGAACTCTGTACCTTTTTCAACTCTATTGTGGCCGGTGTCAGTTCGATAGGGTACTCACTGATCATAGACGATAAATTCACATCGAAAAGGCGTATAGGAGTCTTAGCCAAAATATGGTACGTGTACAACAGACTACAAAAAATTTCGTTCGCTCCGCTCGCACTGTGTTCTAACGGTTCGTAAAGGTCGGGGCCTTAGCCCTTCTGTAAAAGGTTGCTAGCTACGTCCCTGGAGTGTAACTCGAAGTAACACATTTGCCTACAGAAGTGAAATGTGTTCGAAATTACCTTAAAATAAATCAGTACATGTTTCGCACCCGCTCAGTCAAATAAAAGTCGGCGCCTCTGTTTCTATTTGAAGGTTCTCCTAAGGATAAAAGCGCTGCAGGGACGCAGACGTTTAAGGGGATCCTAACCAGACGGATCCGCGTATCATATGTTTTTTGAATTCCTAAAAAAATTCGAAGTGTAAGAATAGTCCATTTTTAATATAGAAGGCAGTAAAAATTGCCGTTGACAAGTTTTATGGGTCTGTCTGCCATCGATTTTTGATTTTATTCATCACCCTCATCCAACGGCAACTATTCCGAGACTAATTCTGATCCTTTGGATACATTAGAGACGATTTTCGTCACTATGTTGTGTTGTGCGTGAACGTCCCCACCAATGTCTCATCTAAGTGAAAAAAGGATAAAAAACTTTAAGAAAAAGCTCCCAGACGACATGTCTCAGCTAAAATCAATGATAATGTGAAAATTTCCCAGACAAGATCACAAAACTACTCGGGCAAACCTTTGAAGAGGAAACGCACCCGGGTACAAATAGTGTCAGATGCCGTGTGCTGCCGGGTGTAAAAAGAATGTTCCTTTTAAAAGTGATTTTGGCAATCCACATTAGTTCAAATAGTGTATACAAAAATACTGATACCGTTTGCACCCCCGTTTAGTACCGAGAGAAAATCCCCCAGAGAAAGTCAAAAAAAACTGTGCAAATTTCTTTGAAACAATGGCTAGTTGAGAAGCAGGCAAACACAAAACCACTGAGACGGTTTCCTAGTCTACGAATTTTTTTTTTGCAAAAGTTCAAGCCGATATTAATTCCCAGGTATACATCAAAGTTCATCTGTTAGAACTTTCCAAAATTATTGCTGTAAAATTTTACATTATGACGTTGTCCTCAAAACTTTTTTAATTAAACTAATGGCATCTCTCGAGTAACAGTTCTGTGTTCGTTAATGCCAAAAATTCTTATTCAGCTTATCATTGTATTGTCTGACATACAAAACAAACATTGAGCAACGTGGAAGTGTAAAGATCAATATAATTTTTGCTGTTAATAACATGGTTCACCAAATAAACATAATTTATTTCGAATACACTTAATAATCTCATGTTGATTACATGGTGATGTCTTTGCGGTTGAAATGATATCGCACAACAACAGTTTTGACCCAAGAATTAATTATATTTTGAAATTGTTTCGAGTTTATTTTATGTAAACATGGTTCAAATAACTGGAAAAATTAGCAAGTGTTGGGATCATCAATTTAATCTGGAAAAGTTAACCAAAAATGTTTAATTAAATTTTCGAAATCATTTTTATGGAATTTGATTGAAGTTTTTAGGGAAATTCATGCGAAACAATAGAGACATTCATTTCGGATTAAGGGTTTTTTGTACAACGACGAACATAAATTATTGTTTTATATTATTTCTCTTAACGTTCATTGTTTAGTGATGGCAGGAACGTTCGAATTCCTATCCAGTGCAGTGCTGAGTTCAGGATTGAATTTGTGGCAGTAACTAAAAAGGTCCTCTAACCAATATCATAATAGCGTTTCTAGTGTTACTTACTGGTAGCTCCACTAACCATTAGCGTTATTCAATTATCATCTTCTACAACTAATAATTTCGTAGTTTCGCCAACTAGTAGCTCCGCTAATCAGTAGCGTTCTCAATTAGTTGCAGAGTTTTCAACCAGTAGCTTCACTATCTAGTAGCATCACTATCTAGTAGCATCACTATCCAGTATCGACAATATCATTTATTTATTATTACGTCAACCGCTCGAACCCGAGCTTCCTGACTACATCATATTTAAAAAGTACAAAATGGTTCAGACCAAAAATAAGATAAAAAAGACTCTTCAAATCACAATAACACAAGTAAATTCAATAAGAAAATAAAATTAATTGATACGCGACCTAATAACTGATTCTACATAAATATCGGGCGAGATCGGACAAATTCATGTAAAGCACAGGCCACTGCCATTCATAAAACAAAACACCGTCTATCTCAATTAAAAGTATCATCAAAGACTGAAGAAAGTCCCAGTTGACCGAGCAATGAAGCAGTGAAGACCGAAATTGGCTCCTCGTGAGATCGTCTCTGTAAAACTGTGAGAAAAGGTTGAAAATTCTGAGCATTCTATCAAGTGGGCCATTTTGTCCATAGTCAATACGATGAAAAGGAATCACAAAGAATTCTCTACTTCTAAGTGGACGCACAGGGACCTTCAATTGAATCCTTAAGCTCAAACCAGGGGCATTAAGACGACAGCGCAATACATCGGACACAAACATCACGGACAAATTGATTCTCTTACGCCAAAGTGGCTCAATTCTAATCGACTTACAGCGTTTAAGTAAGGAGGAAGACAAAACGCGCTGTCCCGACGTACGGTCCTTCTCAGAGCATACATGAGAAACTTTTTCTGTATCGATTCAAATTTGTTCAGATACGATATCTCATGGGGATCCCAAACAACAGAAGCGTATTCCAAGTGAGATCTGAGATCACAAATTAGCAAAATATGCATTTTTCAGAGCTCGAATGTCCGTGAACTCCCTGCATATTCGCTTCACGAATCCCAGCATGGAGTATGCCTTGGACGTAACAAATTCTATATGCCGGTTAAATGTCAACATTTCTTCCAACCATACCCCGAGATCATGGGTTTCAGTAACTCGAGACAAAGACACCCCATCAACCTCATACTGAAAATAAATCGAGTCTTGGATCCTGTAAAAAGACATCACTTTGCATTTACCCAGGGACCAACTGATTCCGCCTGCACCAAAGCACTAGAGCATCAATATCAGATTGAAGACGGATAACATCAGAGATCGATGCAACCTCGCAAAACAGCTCAAGGTCGTCAGCATACAAAATCTTTATCGATTTGCAAATCTTAGTGACATCATCCATAAAAAGAACAAAGAGCAGTGGACCCAACTGACTGCCCTGAGGCACACTAGATTTGCTCATACTAAGGTATGATTCAAGCCAACTCAAGAGAGCATGGTCTACTCCAACAATCCCTAGTTTGTGCAACAGAACTCTGTGCAAAACCCTGTCAAAAGCTTTTTGGAAATCCCCATAAATAACGACAAGTTGACTACCTGATTCGATAATTTCAATAGCTATAGAGGCGAACTCGAGTAGATTGATCTCAGTTGAACGACCCTTAGTAAAGCCATGTTGTGAGGAAGAGATGGAGGAGCTTCATCGTTCAGTGATTAATTCGCACACGATGGATTCGAAGAGCTTACCAAATGTCGGAAGAATCGCGACACCCTTATAATTCTCCATGGAGCTCCTCGATCATCATCATCATCATCACACTTTATAGACCGTTTGTACCTTTCGGTGTGAGGTCTTTACTACTGACCATGGACCACCCTTCTCCATACCCCCCTATCCTGTGCCAAGGAGATGGTTTGTTCGCCTAGAGAAAGTCCCCTAACTTCTAAATCGGATTTAATTGAGTCTATAAACCTTCTCCTGGGCCTACCCCTGGGACGCACACCCGGGACTTGAGCATCCAATATCCTCTTTGGTAGCCTGCTATTACCCATCCTCTGAACGTGCCCGTACCACCGCAGACGACTAATCCTTGCCGCCTCTTCCACTGATGTAACCCCTAAGTTTTCCCTGATGTCGCCGTTCCTAATATGATTGTCCCACTGTTCCCTCCGATTTACTCTTGCTATGCTCCTAAGAACCCTCATATCAGAAACCTCCAGGTCATGCACAAGGTATCCGCAGTCCACCCAACTTTCACTACCGTATAAAATCGTTGGTCTGAAGATTGCCCTGTGAATAGCTAGCTTTGTGCCACTACTTAACTCCTTTTTGTTGAACACATACGACCTCAACTGACTGGCCACTGCATTCCCCATTCTTCTCCTTTCTTCAAATTCCCTAACTAACTTGCCATTCTCCGAAAAAATGGCTCCTACATATTTAAACTCAGAGACCTGTTCCAACTGCTCCCCATTTAAACTGCAAACTACATCCTTCCGGGATTTGCCAATATGCATAACTTTAGTTTTACTGACACTTATTTTCATGCCGTATCCTCACATGCAGCATTCAGGCAGTCTAAATTCTCCTGCAAATCCTTGGCATTATCTGCTAATAGAGTTAAGTCATCCGCATAGGCCAGGATTTTCATGATTACTTCCCCCACCTTCACATTCCCTTGCAAATTCGCTTGACTGATAATCTTGTCCATAAAAATTATGAACAGAAGAGGGGAGAGACAACAACCCTGACGAACTCCCTCATTAACTTCGAAAGCCTCACTAATTTCACCATCTATCCTTACCGCAGCCTTGCTCCCTGAGTAGATGCTTTTGATAGCGCCCAATAAACTTCCATTAAACCCGTATTCGCCAAGTACCTCGAACAGCTTTTGCCTCGGTACCCGATCGAATGCCTTTACTAGGTCGATGATGCACAATTAACAACGATTAACGATTAACAATTAAAATCGTAGGCATAAAAACATATGAATTAACCTACTGCTCGTATAGCAATTTGTGGCTGAATCCTTCAACGATTTGACTGTTGGGCAGTGTCTGTGTTCCCAGGTAATCTATGTTTCTTCCCTATTCCACGTGGTGGCACATTTTGAACTATGCTGCTATCGGTGAGGAGACTTCGATGTCGTTGCAGGATTGTGACACATGCTGCATAATAGGGTGCGTCGATTTAAAAAAAAAATTTTTGCCAGAATTTGAACCCCCCTGGTTCGATGCAGGGCTCGGTAACGATAAATTATTTATAAATGAAAATGTTTTTTGATAGTGAAATAAGCTTGCGCCCTGACATTTTAAGCGAAGTGACGAGTTTTCAAAAATGTCTGCATATTCGGTGCCACCAAAATGATACTAATAATGTTTTGTAGTGGGGTTTCTTTTTAAAGCACTCTGCTAGGTCTAATTTAGGTGTAAAAAATACAAAAGAGTACGTAATTATACGTTTTTGTAGGGCAAAAGTTTTCACGAATGTCCATTTCTATGACTTTTTTTGGTCGTTTTAGGTCGTTTCTGGCACAAATAAATATCCAAATTTTACTGGTGACGTGTCATTTGAAAGATATTTTGTCTAAGATTCGGAGGAATTTTTTTTTTTGAGTTTGTGTGAGATATTGATTATCAAGTGTTCGAAAACATGGAAAAATTCTCAGTTTTCCCAAAATTTTCTTACAAAATACAGCGAATAAACGAGGTATTTTACCTTGGTTTGTATTTTTGTTGGCTAATTGGTCACTTTCAGCGACAATAAATTAAATTGGAAGCTACTAGAAGAAGACAAAATTTGGAACACTGAGAATTTTTCCATGTTTTCGAACACTTGAAAATCAATATCTCCAGCAAACTTAGGTCGATTTAAAAAAAAAATTCCTCTGATTCTTAGACAAAATATCTTTCAAATGACATATCACCAGTAAAATTTAGATATTTATTTGTGCCCGAAACAACCTCAAACGACCAAAAAAAGTCATAGAAATGGACATTCGTGAAAACTTTTGCCATACAAAAACGAATAATTAAAGTTATTTTAACTCTTTTGTATTTTTTACACCTAAAGTAGACCTAGCAGAGTGTTTTAATCCCACTACAAAACATTATTAGTATCATTTTCGTGGCACCGAATATGCAGACATTTTTGAAAACTCGTCATTTCGCATAAAATGTCAGGGCGCAAGCTTATTTCACTATAAAAAAACATTTTCATTTATAAACAGTTTATCGTTACCGAGCCCTGCATCGAACCAGGGGGGTTCAAAATCTGGCAAAAAATTTTTTTTTTAATCGACGCACCCTACTGCATAACATTGTAGAACGATGCTTATCAACAAGAAAAGTGTACGGAGCAAACAGTTTCACTTGTCGCACACCTTCCTTATTTGAAGTTCGCCTATAGCAACGAATGATTGGCGACTGATGCGTTGGATGGAAGAAAATAATTAATTTTTAGATACGTACGAAGTGGTCTTAGGCGTATTCTACGTCGCGACGCCAATTTCTTTTTTTAATGGAATTCCTTTAATTTTTAGCTTTTATTTGAACACTAAAATACGAAAAAAACCTTATTATACTTCCATCGACAAAAATGATCGTCTCAACTTTCTCTACAACATATCAAAAATACTTTTTTGGGTTAGGGCCTACCTTAGGACTTAGGATCGATCGGGGGCCATAAGAAGAGTCCTTTGACCCATATCACCATGGACAAAAATATTCCACTCAATTTTCGCTAGAACATATCGTACATGACGTTATAATTGACGATACATTTATTGAAAACCACCAACTATCCTGGACGGTCGAGTAGCCTGAGTTAGGCCTTTTACATGGACCCTGCAGCCCAAACCAATTAACGAATTTTCACCACTTTTTTTGCCAGTTTCCGGTGGTCTATATCTTTCATTACAAGACTAAGAAAGCAATTTCTGTGTTTCTTTGGCAGAGGTATATGCTAAAAAGTTTCACAGACCCCCTAAAAACCATGTTTTTGACCACTTTTTCGGTTATAACTCCGGAAGTACTTCATCGATTATGCTCATCTTCAAACTTGAACTCACTTTTTCGGTTAAATTTCAGGATAAGAAAAGAGTTTGAAAGTCGGACAAGTTTTACTAGGTCAAAGCCATATAAAAGTGACGAAAATTAATTTTTTTTGCAGACTTTCATTAAAATGGCTGCTCTCCGCTGCAATGTCACTTTTCCAAGGAAGTTTTTGCATATCTAAGTAGTACATATAGTAGGCTTTCCAACGGTATATGACATGTCTCTGAATCTTTCTATTGCCAGAGACTTCCAAAAATTGCCTATTTTTCCGCCTATATCGGCTAATAACGGTCGACCATCAACTCCTACCTAGTCAAATATATGTATAATCAAAATTTTTGTCTTTTCAAAACCTAAAATCGTGCCAAAAATTTTTTGATTCGAATCAACTTTGTTCGAGTTATAGCTAAAAAACGATTTCCAGCACTTCCTTGCACGACCTTACTCAATGATCTCTATCTCCAAATAGAAAATTACTTTCGCCACAAAAGTGCAACGAAAACAATGAGATATGACTCGACCAATTCTGACGACCCTTGTTCCGCAGTTCGAAGTTTTCGCGATATTGCTCCTAAGGCAATATTTACTTAGATACGTTCGAGTCTTTTCGTAACATCAACTCTGTTTGCCGCATCTATTCTGATACGTAGGGATCCCTTAATATGTTTTTGTCAAGGGCTGACATTAAGATCGACCAAGTGGCCTAAGTAGAGGCATCGGACACAAACTTCCACATACAAAAATGTTTCCCTCAAATGCTCTGCAATATAAATAGCAAAAATAAATTTTCTGACTAGGGCCAACCTTAGGACCGATCTGAGGCCCACTTCAGCCCTAAGCACAGGCACCAGGCCTAAATTCGTTTTTCCATATAATTCGGTACCCGGTTTAGTCACAAAAAGAAAAAGAATCAACAAAATCGGTTAGGATTTGCCCGATTCATGTAGTAGAAACTCAGTTTCAGGGTCCTGGCTGAGTCCGAAGGCTTCTAATCAAAAATATTTCGTCTATAAAATGTGAGAGATTCCTAGAACTTTCGATTATGAAAAATTTTTGAAAATCGGAAGAGATTTACTCGAGCTTTGTACAAAAAACACTTGTGGCCCTAGCAGAGACTCGTATTTAGTGTCCTGGCTAAGTACAAGGACTCAAAATCAAAAAAGTTTTTTCCATAATTGTCGGCCACTCCCAGACCTTTCAAACAAAAAAAAATTATGAAAATCGGAAGAGATTTACGCGAGCTGTGTACAAAAGACCAAAACCCACTTAAAGGGCCCCAGCTCGTGTTGGCGGACGGACGGACATTTTTTTTACTGCTGATTCGTCATCTAAGGACCATGATCGGTGCTCCTCCTCTACTCCCGGGTCAATATTCGACTGACTGCAAACGTCGTGGTAAACGCAATAGACCCCTTTTCGAAGAACTTCATTCATACGGGTCTAAAAACACGAAAAGTTAATGGTGGCAAAACTGAACAAACAAACAAATCGACAAACAAAATGCATTTGCAAATGTGTGATGAAGATTCCGATTTTCGGCAATTCTGTTTCATGAAATAAATTATTAACGTAAATCTGCCACAGAAATGACAATTTCTCACAGCTGAATTCAAAGAATCAAAAGTCTATCATAATTTTTATTTGACAATTTCGAGAATTTTGCCGTTTTAGAGCCACTTCACACAACACACTTAAGACAGCACTTGAGATATAATTAATGAGAAAAATGTACTTGGATTATGTGAGCGTTATTTTTCATGCCATTGTCATTATCTGTAACCGAATATCATTTTCTATTATTCATCTTTAATGTGTAGGCATCCTTTTAAATTAGATTAGTTTTCTGACATTTTTAACGACTGAATATTAACCTTTTTCATATCGGGCGAAAGTTTTGATTTTTTGTTTTGTTTTCTTTGGAAATCAGATCATTACAAAAACACCTTATAAGCTACACTAAATACTACTAAGTTTTGATTTTGATTCTAGTGGTCAAATTATAAAAAATTGACCCGAGCTTTTTTGTTTTGATCAAAAAAGTTTTTTTTCGATCATGACAGCCTTTCTAAAGTTATTCATTTCATAATCCATATTTTCAATCTGTCAAAGTGACGTTTTAAACGTCAAACTTTTTTTTTTTTTTTTTGAAATGGTCAGATAATCTTTTATTTTTCCTCGATTCTATTTTAGCATCACTATTGAGGAAAAATAAAAGATTTTTTTGAAATAGTCAGATATATTTCAAAAAAAATTTTTCATTTGACGTATAAAGCGTCACTTTTACAGATGGAAAAGATATACTTTTGATTCCAACAGACTCTATGCAATATTTAAGTCGTGCGAACAACAATAAGAAATTTGCTAAACTTTAATATCGCATGTATAGCATAATTAACAAATTTAATTAATTAATAAACTACCGAGAGTGCTACATCACGAATTACCGCAGGAACTGACGACACATGAGTTTTTTTATGTTTTGAGGAGATTCGCCGCGATTTTATAAAAATTCTCTCACTCTCGAGCAGTAACATTTGATGAAAACAGTGTCGGAAAAGCTAAACGAGTGAGAAACGTTTGAAATACTTGAATTGACTCTCCTGAGCTGAAATCCCAGATAATCATTCGACGACCTGCACGAGCCCTGCGAACGCACGAATTTCTTCAGATCAGTAAACATCGAACCGACAATGGACTTTTTGAACCGATCAACAATATGTGCATGATATTCAACCGATTCGCCCATTTGTTCGACCGATCAATATCTCGGAACGTTTTCCGTATCCAAGTACGAAGAATGGACCTGCCCGAGCACTCCACTTTCGTCACATATAGGATGAGCTGACTACCGGATTTCATTTTCGTTTTCCGTGCCAAGGCGTAAATTACTTTTTTTCTAAGGGTTATTTGGGATTATTTGAGATTATTTGGGATTATTTGGATTATTTGTGATTATTTGGGATTATTTGGGATTATTTGGGATTATTTGGGATTATTTTGGGATTATTTGGGATTATTTGGATTATTTGGGATTATTTGGGATTATTTGGGATTATTTGGATTATTTGGGATTATTTTGGGATTATTTGGGATTATTTGGATTATTTGGGATTATTTGGGATTATTTGGGATTATTTGGATTATTTGGGATTCTTTGGATTATTTGGGATTATTTCAAATTTGTAGTAGGATCATAATGTCAGCAACGTCAGAAAAGTGAGCAACCTGTAAAAATTTGTGTGTTTTCATACGAAAGAAGGCCTTATAAATAAAAATACATGAGTTACGATTTTAATATCAATTTAACATTATTCAACCAATTCCTTCTCAATCAACTCAATAAGACGTCTTGATACTCTCTACACATTGTTTTGATAAATAGACACAGAAATATTTCCATCAAATGACTGAATATTTTCAAATACGCGTTTGTCAACAGTTCGAGGAAATAATGCGCCGACACTATTCTAATAGTACCAACTTCCTTTACGGACTGCACTGAAGTAAATGACTAGGTGAAAGCTTGATCTTTGAATGTTTTTCCGCTTATAAGGCGAAAACTGTGCATTAAGGTTGATGCTTGTCCACTCAATTCAAAAATGCGCCAGTCACCAATGTTAAAATTTTCTAGTCTCTGGAACTAAAACGGAATTTGTGTATGTATGTACAGGGATCGAATCCTTAGATTGTGCAACTTATCATTTTACCAGCTGGTCTACAAATACATTGAAAATGAGCAGCGTCATAAACATAAAACATATTACACTTACGGAAATATATTTTTGCATCAAATAGAATTTTGTACTTCTGCGCAGGTTTTTGCAGTGTTAAAAAGCTGCGCAGAAGTACAAAATTCTATTAATGCAAAAACAAACAAAAAAACGCCGTTAACGTCATCTACCGTCAATTCTTGTCGTAAAATCAATTTTGAATAAATGAATAACACTTGTTATGAAACATAAACACTTGTTATGAAACATAACACGATGAAATTATTTTGTACGCAAAATTTGCAGCGCAGAAACCCTTTTCTTTTTGCAAAAGGAATACTTTTGCTGTTGAAGAAAAGATGTAAAGTCTTACACTGATCCGAACTAAATGTATTCATTCGTTTTGAAAAGCTCCGCTAAAACTGAAAGTTGATTTCATGACAAGAGTCGAACGTCATCTACGTTTCGGCGTTTTCTTGTTAAGAAAATATTTTTTATACTTGTGACGTTGCTCATTTTCAATGTATTTGTAGACCAGCTGGTAAAATGAAAAGTTGCACAAGCTAAGGATTCGGTCAGCTCCGGAAAGTCGTAGAACACCGCAGAAAAATAACATTAAATCCTGAAAGTTACAAAGTCATCCGGAAAGTTAAAAAGTGAGCCGGAAAGTCAGAAAATCGAGAAAAATCGCATAAAGTCACGAAAAGTCATGCACGAAAGTTCTGGAAAGTCGTCCAAAATCACAAAAAGTCACATAAAATTCCAGAAAATCACGACAAGTAATGTTAAATCTCTTAAAGTGCCGTTCATAAAGTATGTCACACAGAAATGTTAGATTCCGGAACGCACAAAAATGTATGACATTGCAAAAATAATGTCGGATTTGAAACGGGATTTTGAGTGTGACTTGGAACGGCATTGGGACGAAAATTAAGGTGGGATTTGGACGTGTATTGATTTTGAAAAGTATTTGGACGGGAGTTAAGACTATGTTTTGAAGGGAATTTAGACAGTAGGCTCGGACGGGCGTTAAGACGGTGGTTTTTGAAGGTATTTGGAAAGGTATTTGGACAAGGATTTGTAAGGGTTTTTGAACGGGAGGTAAGACGGGGTTCTGAAGGGTATTTGAATGGAGGGGTTCGGACGGGGATTGGGAAACGTATTTGAAAGGGGATTTGGAAAATTATGTCGACGGGAGCTAGGACGGGTTTGACTTGATTAGACCCGTTCGAAGAAAAGGGGTCTTATGCGTTTACCACGACGTTTGTAACCACCCCAATTTCGACCCGGACGATTTGACGATTCAACAATAAAAAATGACCGTCCGTCCTGTCCGCCTGTCTGTCAACATGATAACTCTTACTCAACCGATTTTCAAGAACTTTTCTTTCCTGAAAAATAATCAAAATATTTTTTATGGGATTAAATCTGAGCACTGTCGGCCCAAGGGCCGCTGAGCTAGGGCCGTTTAAGTGGTTTTTGATCTTTTGTACATAAGTCGAGTAAATCTTTTCCGATTGTCATAAATTTTTTTTTGTTCGAAAGGCCTGGGCATCCCTGACATTTTATGGAAGAAAGCTTTTTTAATTTTGTCCAGAGGAGTTAGGCAGCGAAAACTATTCAAATTTGGTGGTTTGGTAAATTTTTTGGTATGATCTCTGCATGATCTCTTTCTTGTATTATTTACTTTTCAAACCGCTAAAAAAATTGTATCGCGTTGCTTTTTGTCGCATCATCATGTAATGAAAAAGGTCTTACGGCCTTACACATAATTGAGTCAATAAAATCATAATCATCATCATGAAAGTGGTGCTGTTGTGTGGAGTGGAATGCGCTTTTGAATATCAATCGATAGTGCAGGTTCAGTGCAAAAAAATTGCCGAATAATGTTGCTTGAAAAATTTCGATACGATTTGTCGCCAACGAATGGGAGCAGTTCTTCGGCTATATCTCGGTCAGCAGTGGTCGGCAGGTGTCAAATGAAAGATGTCGATTCCATAAAGCCTAGAAAGGTAGGTACGCCTAGCGTACAAAATCATTGAATCAAAGACTGCGCAGTTTCAATCTCAGAATTCGTACTTCGCAAAACAAATTGGTTATTTTTAGAGTGTTTTTTGAAGTTAAACTTTTTGCGATTTTTTGGGATTATTTAGGATTATTTGGGATTATTTGGATTATTTGGGATTATTTGGGATTATTTGGGATTATTTGGATTATTTGGGATTATTTGGGATTATTTTGGGATTATTATGAAGTAATTTACCCTTGTTTTCCACCATTTCGGCGGTAACCCCGATACACTACACACCAATCCAACAACTTTCCCTTTGACACCAAACCTCTATCTCGAACACCGCACCTTGGTTCATACAAAATGTGCTACCATACACATTGCACACAAAAATGGGCTTTGTATGCCGCCTTCTAAGAGCCCTGACGCCCAAACGAGGCCAGTCCTTCTTTTTTAAAATCTCAGTGGTCGTAGAATCCCCAGCAGAGGCTCGTTTCCAAGACCTTGTCTCTTCGATCCCCGACGCTCATACACTCAAGGCCCTGGATATTGCCGCTCGGACAGCCATCCTTTTAGTTTTTGTCTAAATAGACGTGAGCTCAATTCGACAAAACGCACTGGTATGGAATTATATATATGACTACCCCACACTGTAATAGCACAGCCTCCCATCTTCGTTGATATGTTTCTGTTTGCTAGGACTGGTTTATTTCGGGTTGCATATTTGTGTTCCGTCCTCTTGAATACGACGGTATGATGGCAATCCTCATGCAATGCGCTATGTACAAAGTTGCAGATATTCAAGAAGAGAAGACTGTTAACATTAAGCATACCCTTGCAATGCGTGGTGAATAAATCAAATGTTGAGTGCCTTTGTGACAATTTACATGCATGTTTTAGACATCTCTTTTGCATAATTTGGACCTGCATTAATTTCACGGATACATGTCCCCATACCCCTATCAGGTAGTTCAATCTAGAATGAGCCAATGCAAAGCAGATCTTAAGAAGAACACTCTTAGGGAGAATGTGTTTCAGTTTACTCAATACCCCAGATACAGATGCAAACTTTTTGCAGAGGTTTGTGACATGAGCTTCCCATTTAAGTTTATTGTCTATCAATTACCCTAAGTACTTGTATACAGTCACAGCCTCAACTACTTGGCCGTCTAGCACAACATCTGGTATATAACTCTGTCCCCTCGTCCTGAAGTGCATAAATTTTGTCTTATTTACATTCAACGTAAGCCCATTTATCCGAAGGAAATCATTTAGTAATTCCAGGTCATGATTTAGGTGTTCAATGTTCATCGAATACGTGAAGTTGGAGCAAAAAACACCAGTGTCATCCGCAAACAGTGACATGGACCCTTTGATAGGTAGTCTATGAATATCATTTATAAAGATTAAGAACAGTAATGGCCCTAGAACACTGCCTTGAGGGACGCCAATCGTAATATCCTTCAGTTCACTAACACTATTCACGGTGGGCTTTAACAGATTTAATTGAAAAGTGCTTGCACATTGGGTTTCTCTCTTGATTGTCTTTCTGGGATACCGTGGTAAACAGAAACAATAAAAAGTAAAATTTTTCACTGGAGAAATTTTGAAAAAAGTGATGAAAATGAGATTTTTTCGGGTTTTTTCATACATTTTTCAGGTAAGTCTGAAAATGAAAAAATTAAAAGTAATTTTTAATGGAGAATGTGATTGCCAAATCATTTTATGACACCATACGAACATTTTTTTGTATGGGGACACAAGTGCTCGGCAAATGAATTTCGAAGAAATTGACCATATTCGTTGACGAATTCGCGTAAAATGCAACCAACAACTCGAAATTCTTCAAAATCCGTCCGCACGACGATTTGTGTCCCCATACAAAAAAATGTTCGTATGGTGTTATAAAATGATTTGGCATTCAAATAACCCATGAAACATGACTTTCAGTTTTTTCATTTTCAGACTTATCAAGAAAATGTATGAAAAAACCCGAAAAAATCTCATTTTCATCACTTTTTTTATTGTTTCTGTTTACCACGGTATCCCAGAAAGACAATCAAGAGAGAAACCCAATGTGCAAGCACTTTTCATTTAAATCGGTTAAAACCCGATCGGTTAAACCAACTTTAACACACTGTTTGCGGTTACTTAGATAACTCTTGAGCAACTCCAAAGAAACACCCCGAATTCCTGCCCAGTATAGCTTTTGCAATAGAATACCGTGGTCAACGCAATCAAAAGCCTTCATGAGATCCAAAAACAAAGCACTCACGACTTTACCTTGGTCTATGTCAAGTAATAGTTTATTTAGAAGCTCATACGTTGTTGTGTGAGTTCCTGATTTCTTTCTGAATCCATATTGTTTATTGTAAAAGAAATTTTGAGAGTCTAAAAATTTCACTAGTTTCGAGCGCAGGATTATTTCAAAAACTTTGTTAAGAACAGAGAGAATGGATATAGGTCGATAATTACTTAGCGACCGTTTTCGAGAGCGAGCCAAAGAAGTCGTCTTTCATACAAGTGTCAATGGAAAACAGTAAACTAACGTAGGATGTTTTCATTAAGAGCGAATTATTTAAATGCTCGGACACCATATCATTTAGTTTAGACACAACCCCATGACTGTTGCCATTTATACTGTTTAGCGAAATTTTCGAAGATATCTGAGACACCAATACTCGAAATTGATTCAAATTTTGAAAGGCATTTTACCCGCGCTGTCATTTGCGGAAGCTGTCATAGCGCTAATTTCGAACTCAGCAGTCAATATTTTCGAACGTTTTATTCAAATAAGAGGAAGAAAGAATGGTTCTACTTTGTTTGCATATCGATTCCAAATTAATTTTAATAAATAAAAAGTGTGTGAACAATAAATCGATAAACCAGATCTGGAAGGAAATTTTTGCAAAAAATTTTCACAAATAGTAGCGTCAGGTGAATATACAAAATAATAATAGAAAAGTGGAAGTGTTTGTAAATCTGGAAATGTTTGCAAGAGTTATTTATTATTTAAATATTTTTTTAAAGTGAAAAATGTCAATTAATGGAAAAAGTGCGACCAACACTTAATGAAATAATGTTCAAAGTTTCTTTGTTGCTTAATCGTGTCTGGAATCTTCGTATTTATGGAGATTTTTGGAAGTGTTCAAGCGCAAATTTCATTGAATTTACATGTGGTGTCCGAGCTTTTAAGTAGATGCCTCTTAACTTTGGGTTCTATGAAAATGCACTTTTTTATTGAAAATGATCATCTCCTAAAGGTCATATCTTAGGATATACTAAACCGATTTTAATGAGTGAAAAGACGTTTCGCCTTAGAATTTTCCGTAGAATCCGGGAAACGTATTTTACGAGGGTATGTCGTAAGGTGGGGAAGTCAAAACTTAGCTTTATATGGTTCCCCAGTCTACGAAAACAATTTTTCTTAATTTTTTGTTCGTATGTGGACTTGCGTCACGGGCGCATTGCTAATGGCCCCGTGACACTCCAAGTATCTCACCATGAGGGTCCCAAACTAAGAAATCAGAAATGAATCGAGTTAAGTCTGCTGTAAACATCGATGAAACACTAAGGCATCTGATGATCGAAACACCGCCCGCCGGTCATTAAAAAGTAGCGAACAGAGACAGTAAATTGAAAAATGTATTAGCGCAACTTTTACATTCTTTACAGAAAACTTTTTGCCATTGCATATTGAATGAGATACTCATAAAAGTTTACATTTTGAACTGCATTTCCTCAGTCATTAACCCAGTACTCGCCGATTCGTCAATGCTCAAATATTTAGTCGAAACTTCAGCATTATATTCTGATTCAAAATTGGATTTTCAGATTGATGACTTCTATGTTGTCATTGATCCATGGCAGTTTTGCTGATTTTTCAAAACTTAAACTTTATTCTTTTCTGGTTAATCCCATCATTTCGTAATATACTTTACACTCTCAGTGTATCAGCGTACACACAGCTTTCGTTCAGTTACACATGCACCACACATCGGTGTATTGTCATATTATAATTTGAAGAAAATATGAGAAAAGTGCATCAACCGACATTCATGTTATATGACAAAGTTTAACAATTTCACTTCATTGAACGAATACCACATCAAAATATAAAGACGGAAAATCTTTTCTGAGTCCTTGTAATAGCATGTAGACTCCTTCTTTTCGTTTTTATTTATATATGCGAACATCTTGAACATTGGTATATAACTCATATCTCTTGACTTTATGAGTTTATCGCAATTACTTCCTCTGCTGTTGAAATTTTATAATTTATTGTTCTGCTACGTATAAAGGAGAGTAATAATCTAATAAAGAGTTCGAGTTGATTGAATGAATCATGGAAACTTCCTTTTAAATCTCTTATTTATTTTCGTATAAATCTTGTTTGACAAAAAAAAAACATAGCAGAAAAACTCTGAAACAACTGACAAGTGAGCGAGATGATTTATATAAGCGGTTATTCATTGAATATGTCACACATAAATTACTAATGCAAAATCGCATATTGTGGAACATATTCACATTCGACTTTTTTTATTTCCACATAAAGACATTTGGTGATATTTTTTTTTACGCACGCACATACGAGCCATTATTTCAATTTTCAAGCCTGTCATGATATACAAATTTGCCAACAAAAAATAGCATCGCACGTCCAATAATATCAACGCCCAAGAAAAACATAATACTTTTCATGAAAAAACTGTCAAATTATTAACTTGGGAAAACAAAAGCATGTGAAATTACCGGAAATTACACTACAGGCATGGCAAAATGAATATGAGTTTAACATCGCAAAAACCTACGTAGAAGTACAAAACTCATATCTATTTTGCCATAAGCGTAAGTGTGAAAATCATTTTCTCACTAAGCTCACCTCAAAGAAATGATAAGTTAGCATCACTGTGCCAGAGATATAGAATGCGCATCATCATCATCATCATCAAACTTTATAGACCGTTTATACCTTCCGGTGTGGGGTCTTTAAGCCGCAACCCGGTGGTCATTGACCACCCCCCTCCATACCCTTCTATCCTCTGCCAAGGAGATAGTTTGCTCGCCCAGTGA
>CM055404.1:10048779-10085286 GCA_029228625.1 Pseudolycoriella hygida
CAAGCCCTGTAAGCCTCATGCTTTTCGTCCGTCTTATCCTGTAACCAAACCAAATACAGCTTCCTTTTCTCTACTACCGCCTTTTTGATATCTGCGTTCCACCAGCCTGTCTTTTTGTTTCTACCCCCACTAGAGACACTACCTAGACATTCCTCAGCTACGCCCAAGACAAATTCCTTAAAGTTTGCCCACTCAACCTCAATGCCTACGCAGTCCGGAGGAAGCCTTTCGAAAGCTTCGCTGAACTTTGACATAAAGCGAGACTTAACTTCCTCGTCCCTGAATTTTCCCACACGAAATTTCCGAACCACCACTTTTTTCCTTTTAGCCTGACAGAGTTCACTAACAGAGAGATGGGTACCCAAAAGGTAGTGGTCTGAGCCAAATGTGAAACCCCTGAAAACACGTGTGTTCCTGACTTCCTGTCTCCTGTCCTGCTCTATAACCCTGTAATCAATTATTGACTTGTGCCCCAAACTATTATTAACGTAAGTGTACCGATGGATCCACCTATGCCTAAAGAAAGAGTTGGTTACTGCCAGTCCATTGAAATCGCAGAAATCCAACAACCGCTTTCCGTTTGAGTTTAAAACATCCTCCCCGAATTTGCCCACTACCCTTTCATAGTCGCCACTGGTCTTACTGTTTCCTATTCTCGCGTTGAAATCCCCCAACAGAATCACACACTCACTACCTTTTTTGCTGACAACATCCCCTAACTGCTCGTAAAAGGTGTCAAGATCGCCAGCACTGCTACCCTCGCACGGGCTATAACACTAACCAGCCGATAAATACCTCCTGTCAGCTTAATGGAGACCCACATGATCCTTTCACTTACATACCGCACGTTCAAAACAAACTTTTCTAATTCCCTTTTGATAGCCATTCCAACTCCCCAGTTCGCCCTACCAGACTGAACACCAGACGAAAACACTTTATAACCGCCCACCATTTCTTCGCGCTGCCCTTTCGCCCTAATGTCGCTCAACGCTAATATATCTACACCATAATCCATTGCCAAGTCCACCAACTCACCCTTGCGACCCCTAAAACCCCCATTAACGTTTAGACTTCCAATAAACAAACCATCAACCTTTTTACATTGCCTGATCGCCAACGATGGGGTACCGTTCGAGTCCCGCATTGGTCGTACCCCGTGACCAACACTCGTCCGAGGCTGCCTATGACCGTTTTTACCAATAATGAATACAGTGGGACGGCCTGGTAAGCCGAACCGCACTGGAAGTTCAAGCCTCAATGGGGACATCACACCCGTGCCTGAGATGCTAAGCGCAAGCTCATTTATTTTTGCCAAAAAAGAATTGCTATATGAATAGCGAAGAAGTTAACCGTAACCGTAGACAAACACCTACTTGAAATTCTATACCAAAATCACAAACACAAAACGCCGATTGTTTTGCATGAAGAAAACAAAACAAACACCCGAAAAACGCTGTAACTTTGAGGTTATGTGAGCACTACGTTGCTTGAAAAGAAAATGCAGATTTTAATTGATATCTAAAAAAGTTACAAAAACACACACTAATTTAACTTAACTTATTTACGAGAAACTGTGATTTAAAACGCGAAGAGGGCAAAAAATAAACGAAACTTACTCAGAGCAAAACAAACACGTCCATATCTGCCGCCATCTTGACTCAAACTCCTCGAACCTGACTTAAAAATCGGCTTCAAATAAGAAGTCTTCCAGCGAGACGAAAAAACTTTCGATTCTAGGGACAGATTATAAATCGTCCGAAGTGGAGAGGTTAAAGCATCACAACACTTCAATAGAAGCATCGGAGAAATGTCATCAGGACCACTACCTTTCGATGTATCTACATATTCTAAGAATTTTAACATCAACTGAAAGTTAATGTTTAGACCTTCACCCCCTCCTTCACTACGATTTTCATCAGAACCCAGATCCACATCCGACGTGTCCGCCACATAGACACTACTGAAAAAATCAGCAAAAAACTTGCAAATGACATCAGGATCAGATGTCTTCTCATCATCTATCTTCATTAGCTTCTTCATAGACGGATAGCCAGAAGTTTCCCTCTTGGACTTGACATATTGCCGGAACACAGAAGGGTCAGTTACAATATCGGACTGTGTCTTCTTCAAGTAATCAGAGAAGGTATTAACCTGAGCAGCTTCAAATTGATTACGGTCATCAAAAAATGCTAACTTGTGTGAAAGCTCACCAATGGACTTAAAAGCTTTGTGAGCCTTATTACGCTTATTCTTCAGTGTCCTCACTCTCTTTGTGTACCAAGGAGGATGATTCATTGGAACATTACGTTTATAAGGTACAAAAGCTTGCAAACCGGTCAAAGAAACATCATAGAAAGCATCGACCTTACCAACATGTACCCCCGGAAAAAATATCCCTCCGGGGTTATTTTGTCCGGCTTTTAGTTAAGCTCTTGAATTCATTATTGCATTAAGATGACATTTTATCGCGTTGAGGCGCTCTGCTCCCTCACCCCCGCGACTGCGGCGAGCTTAAGTAGGCCTGCGGCGGGCTAGATTACACACTGCAGGCGGCCTTACGTTCAACTGCAGTTCGGGGTTATTTTGTTGGGGCTATTTTGTACGAAGATATTTTATTCAGGGGTTATTTCGTTCGGGGCTATTTTGTCCAAGGGATATTTTGTCCAGGGTGTATTTTGTCCTATTCCCACCAGTAGCGTTGCTTAGAAATGTTAGCCTCTACCGAAATATTACACAAGCGAATGCAACCCTGGTCTTGTATACGCTACCCATTTAAAGTAGACTCATGTCTTTCTTTTTGATGTTTATATATTAAAAGCGTGACATTTGTTTTTTTGACGTGTTTTCTGTTTGTTTCGCAACGCTAATAATAAATTCACTGCGAAGCTGTAGCTTACCTGATTTTCTATTGCCGATGCTCCAAGACCGTGTGTCCAATTCATTTTAAACTGCTGTCAATCAACTGTAAACACACGAACATTCGGAAAAGAAAGAAAATTCTCTTTTATTGTCTATTTTATTATTTGTTGAAAATGTATACAAGTAGAAAATCGTCGGCTCATTTTTCAGTTTGTTTTCCTACTGAATTGCAACACCTTTTATTATTCAGTATTTGAAACTTTGTTGTGTTCAAAATTAACTGAAAAAACATGTTGCTAAAAAAATTCTAAAAAATAAAACATCTAAGGGGGGACCATATATTCCATCTGACTTTCTAAACACATTTTTCAACTGTAAAATTAAACTTACATAGCCAAGCTACGAATGCAAAATGTTCAGAGGAAAAGTACACAAAATCCTCTGTTGAATATTTCTCCCAAAAGTGAATGCAATTGCTAATGTGTAATGCGAAGTGTAATGGCAGAGTCCATTTGAAGAAATTGTTTTCATGGAACAAATCACCCGGTTTTGTAATACAGTAAGTTACGGAAGTTAAGATTTCCCTTATCTCGGTTTACAACAAATTTACATTTCTGTTGGTTTAAAAATAATGTTTTTACTCTTATTTTCTGTTGACATTAATCTTTGGTTTTTGCATGAACTAAAAAGAAAATTCAAAGTTTGTTCTGTTGTTCCAAGTAAATATGTCAGTCGTGTTTTTGTTTGTAAAAAAAAGTAAAGCTCAGTGAAGAATTATGTCCCCTCCATTGCAGAGAAATGATACGTTGGCATCACTTTGCCCGATAGAATGCGCATCTTGTATAAAAATAATGACTCGAAATCAATTAATGTGTCAAAAGTGTACGTAAAATCGAGAGAATTTCCGCTCTTATCAAAACTCTCATTTTACATGTGAATTCTCTGGCACAGTAGTGCCAATTTATCATTTCTCTGCTCCCTTCCGGTATATCTATAGGCAGATTTCTTTGGCTAAAAACACACGAGCAACTGCAAAACATGACCTTTAATTGGACTGAGAGACTTTCACTTGTCACATCGCTTCAAACAAACTCATTCATCCAAAATTTGGTAAAGAAACTGTTTGCTTCGGGTCTGTAGTAGTTGCGACAGTAACCAATTCAATTCAAACTTCACTTTTCCGGCAATGACGTGACACACATTTCAAAATGTAGAAAATGCGAAAACAAACATGCCACCCAAAAATTTGTTGAGTGAAAATCACTTTCACAAAGTCGTCAGCTAAAGCAAATATATTCAACAACAAACAATTTCGAAAGAAACTTTTCGTATCGGATGTGGTTTTCTAATTCTGTTGTTGTTGTTGCCTATAATTATCGCGAAAAAAAGAACTATGAAAACATGTTGTTTATTTATTTATGTTGCGAGACACAAGGTTCGAGATAAACATGGAACAAAAAACGATAAGGGTGGAAAGTATAGGAAAGTGTTTTTTGTTATTTATTCAATTTAAGAATCGGTCACATATTGTTTACAACAGTGAAGCACATGGTTGAAATAGAAGCAAAAACATTAAGTTTCATGTTTAAATTTGAACAAAATATTTAAGTTTCGTCTTTCATTTGAATACGAGTTTGAATATCGTATTTATCGTGAGCATATACGAAATTTTTGTTGAATTAACACAAATAAAATTACTTTAGAGTTGAGTTGGTAAGAAAGAGTTGAAAGAAACACTTCGTGCATGTTTAATTTATGTTCTAAGGGAGTATTTTGGCAATTTCATTGCAGACGTCTGCATGTTCAAAATTCAATTAAGGGAATGCAATAATAAGATAGATGTACTGAAGTCAAAAAGAAGTATTTAGCAAAAATTTGACTTTTGAAAGACGTCCGGGTTGAGTTTGTCTGTACATCCGAAGTAATGATTTCAAATCTCAATGGAAAATATAGAAAAATTCGCTTCCACTTATCCCACCCCACTTTCTAGGCCCGTACGAAGGGGTTTTTTTTCGTTTACCACGACGTATGCGGCAGTGTGGGAAATTCAGTTCAAGAATGTGAAACCTTTGTAATACAAGACATTCGTATACAACAGAATACATGTTACTGTGGACGTAATTTCATATATGAATTTACGTTCACATTAACTTGGATTGGAAATTGTCAAAAGGGCAATAGCGAAAGACCCGTCCGAAGCGACGGCACAAAACACCTCTATTCCCTAAAAAAGCCTCAAATTAAAAAAATCCATTCACAATTTTTTTTGTACTAGTGCTGATCATAGAACCGACCTAGAGCACTTAGGAGAGGCCTCTGACTAGAGCCTATTATTTGGGAATTTTTTTCTACTTTTTTGAGAAATTTTGATTTCAGTCCCTCACAACGCTCATAACCGGTTGAAAACAATGCCATTGTGTTACATTATCCGATACGAAAAACATTTGTTCTACCCCTTTCTTGCTGAGCGTTATTAAGGCCTTTACGAGGGTAGCCATAGTGCATATCTCAGCCATCACACTTCGCAGAAAATACAAATTAGTGCCAAAATGAAGATTGAAATTTAAAAAATCCAAGTTTTCATCTTGTCTGGAAAGAGATGCCCTTCATCAATATTTGGAAATTTTTGATATTTTTTTGGGAAATCTTGGGAAAGGAGCCTACAGATTTTTTTGCTCGTGGTTTCTGGAAGTCAATATTTTTATTTAAAACCTCGAAGAAAGATTTTTGTGCTAATTTCGCAGAGATATCAGTCAAAAAGTTTCGCAAAACATCCAAAAGGCTCGACCGTAACTTCGACAGTTTCTAATCGATTTTTCTCAAATTCGACTTCGCAATCAGTTTTTAATGGAAAAAAGGATTTTTTAAATCGGATAAGATCTACTAGATATATGTAGGAAAAACACGTTGAGCCTTATATTAGTAGAGATTCACTTTTCACTCACAATTTTTTTCTTACATTCTAAGATGTTCAGCTAGTCTTACTGAGTCCTTATCAAGTGTAAAAAATTGGCGGCCGACCATAGTACGACAGGGAATGTATCGAATTCGCAAATTTGACGTTGAATCGTGCCAAGTGAAGTGTCTGTGGATAGGTAAAGTCCTCGCGCATCTTTTGGTTGGGCGGTCGATACGGTCGCGCAACACGTTGCGAAGATATGACCATCTAAGTGAGAGAGTGAGTTTTACTTCAAATACTTGACTGTGCGACCTCAAAACCGGTACAGTGAAGTCTAAGGATTACTCATGCAAGTGAGACTATTCGCAAACGTACGAGAATAGCAAATCAGTGGGACTATCCGCACACGTTTCCCAGTACGAAATGTTAAGAGAACTAGGTGGCTAACGAAGCTAGGGAATTTTTCCTTATGCGAAATGTCGCAGAGAACTAGGTGGCTAACAAAGCTAGGGAATTTTTCCCTATGCGAAATGTCACAGAGAACTAGGTGGCTAACAAAGCTAGTGAAATTTTTCTTATACGAAATGTCACAGAGAACTAGGTGGCTAGTAAAATGTGCATTCGATGTTTGGTTCCTCCTCCCTGTCGTACTATGGTCGGCTGCCAACTTTTGACACTTAACACAAGGTTAAGGTGAAACAATACGGTAAAGAGTTAGTACCTAAAATGGGGTGAATAGACACACTTTTAATCTTCACAAATCACAATAAGAATTATATTTTTCGCTTTTTTGCTAATTGGCTTCTTTAAAAACATGAGTTCGTGGGTACATTTGTGATTAGTCAAATTTCCAACTAAATTTTGGGATGTAATATTCGTCTTTTCTTCGAAATTCTTGGAAAAAACTTGGTCCTAAAATTCGGGGTGAATAGAAACACGAAATGTGGACAATGATTAAACATTAATTTTTCTAAAAATAACCCCAGTCGCTACACTGAACAAGCCGCAGCACGATTTTCAACTCCTCAACTTCACTAAAAACGGTCTGACCACCGATTTTTTTTGTGCTGCTTTGCTATATGTCATCCCTCTCTCATCGTCAGCTATGGCTGCCTGAAGTAAAATTTCTATGCTCTGTTAACAAAGTTTGGCACGCTAATTTATTTTGATACTTCAACATTAAACAAAGACATGACGAAAAGTGATGGCAAGAGTGTTGACAAGAGTGACGTCAACCTGACGAAAGCAATGAACATAGTCCCAGTTGAAATATTATCTGAATATAGTATATTATTCGTACTTTGCGAGAGTGTAAAATATAAACGACGAACTCTCCGACTTTTCGTTCCAAATCACCCCTACGTGCCTAGTCACCCCATTTTCGGTACGTTACGATACAACGTGGACGAAAGCGGCGATTGTTTTACCTTTGATCAGAACACATTTATAAATCAAGCGAAATTATCTACATGTACATAGCGTCATTTAACAGCCAAAATGTGTTTTTTTCCTTAGCTTGTGAAATTTTATAAAGAATTTTGTATTCATAGAAAGGGTACGCATGCTTTTTCATCATCCGTTTCTTCCCTCCTCCCTTCCGTAATTTGTTAATGGCCCATTTCTCGTATCAAAGATTCTACTGTTTGAAAAGTTATATTGCGCCAAATGTACATTGAGATTCTGACAAACTTATCTTCTCAATAGAAAAAGGATTGCAATGTCGTTTATACGTTTCATCTGCAATTCGCGACATCACATACGTGAAGCAGATGTACAACGATATGGAATAATAAAATTCTCAATTTAATCTTATCGCTGGCTGTTGCAAATGTTATAGAACATTTTCCAGCCACATACAGTACTTAACTTAAGCAAGTTTTTATCTTGTTCCATTTCGATGTTCAAATCACATTAAACATTTCGTCTTTCACTTCAAACCTTTATAAACTGACACAAACATCAGGAGACGAAAGTTTGTTTTTAGATGGAAAAAAGTAAAAAAAACAACATTTTCCTTTATCATATCTGTACCGTTCACATAAGCTTTTCTCATTGTTTATATATTACAATATTTATGGTGATAATAAAAAACAAATTACTTATAAAAGATTTCTTTAAAAGATCTGACATTATTTCGCTTAGTGGTTTTTATACGTTATATTAAACCTAATGCAGATATAATATTATTAGAACATATAAAAAAGCATTTCTTTTTTGTTCATTCGTTGCTTCGTGTTATAATATATGCTGGGCATGTGAAACAAAGTAGATAATAAAATTAAATAAAATATTTTGGATTGTAGCCAGTCCACTATCAAAGCGATAGTCAGTGGTGCTTTCGCTAAATCGTTTTTGTACCCGCATAAACGTTTTGGTGAGAATATATTTGATCCAACCTTCGTAATACCTGCAAATGAAAAATTCCTAAGTGAAAGAAGTGTTGGCAATGGTTTGAAACCGTAAACAACATAACGCGCTTCGATCAATTTAGTAACTTTTTCAATTGAAATAGTATATTGTGAAATGAGGCAGTATATGAAATAAATTGAAATGAGGCAGTCGTTGCTGATAGTTCATTCATGAAATGTCAACGGTAACTTTTCGGATCAATGACAACTTCACACGTAAAAAGTGACATTGTTCGAAGTGCGTGACAGTCTTTCGTTTTGATCTTTAGATTTATAGATTTATCTGTTTGGGACGACCTATTGTTGGTCTTGAAACACAGATCCTGGGATCCTTTGTTCCTTTTCCCGTTCATCATATAAATCATTATGTGAGCCTTCCTGTCGCTTCCAAGAACCTTTCCAAAATGACAGGTCCACATTTGATCGCCTCAGATAGTCTCACAGTAAAATTCCCAAGAATCCTGCATCTCATTTGGAGGAATTTAGGGCAATCACATTACACGTGTAGGCCCGTTTCCTCTTCTAATCCGTAAGAACATCTTGAGGTCTCCGACAACCGCATCTTATTCAGGTGTCGGTTCAGCCCACAATGCCCAGTGGTCGCCCCTACTACCCTTCTGATACGATCACGGTCCATTTTGATAAGGTCCTTGGCTCATCTTTCATCAGGCTTCGGGAAGAATCGCTTCGTATGCGCGCCTCCTTCATGCGCTTCCCAGCGTTCTGCGTGTCTCTGTCGCACCCAGTTGCTTAGTGCATCATTGCATAGTGCCTGGCTCCACGTTTTGATCCTTACAAACAATATTCGACGCGAAGTTAGCTGAAGTTAAGCAATATGCTTATATCAATAAATCAGCGGACTCAGCTATCCGCAATCTGGTAGGAAGAATTGAAAAAGCTTTTGCAGCCAAGGAACATGCTCTAGGAGCTTTCCTGGATATTGTAGGAGCTTTCAATCTGATCAACTATGAATCTATCAGCAATGCTGCCAAACACTTTAATGTGAACGGCACGGTAATAGCGTGGATAGATTTTATGCTGCAAAGCAGAACTATGAAAGCTAACTTTATTAGCTCGAATGCAACTGGAATTGGACAAGGGCTGGAATATGGTGATAGATGGCCTCCTAAGAAAGCTTAACCAAGCAGGATATAGTGCTGAAGGTTTTGCTGATGATCTAGTAATCCTTATCACAGGAAAATTCGAAAACACTTTGTGCTCACTGATGAACTCTGCATTATCAATTGTAGGAAAATGGTGCAATGAGAACGGACTCTCGGTTAACCCGCAAAAAACTAACCTCATGCTCTTCACCAAGAGGAAAATAAGATACAGCTACAGTCACTAAACGGTATCCAACTTACCTTGTCAAATTCCTTGGATTTATTTTAGACAGTCAACTTACCTGGAAGCAGCATATACAAGAAAGAATTTCTAAAACCACGAAGACCTACTGTAATGCAGAGTAGCTTTTGGAAAACCCTGAGGATTAAAACCCAGAGTTGTACACTGGCTATACACTCATACACTGCCATTATCAGACCAATCCCTTTTTACGGTAGCCATGTTTGGTACCATAAAACTAAAATCAATACGGTCAAAACGGACCTTGAACACGTTCAAAGGATGATCCTGCTGGGTAACACAGGAGTCATGAAATCGACCCCTACCAAAGCACTGAAAGTGCTAATGAGTCTTCTTCCGGTAGACTTATACGGGGAACAAGAAGCCATGATCACTGCTATAAGACTTAAAAATGTTGGATGCTGGAGAGACTCCACATATGGTCACGCCTCCTTGCTGAGGTCTTATGAAAATCTCATTCCAGAACTGACAATGAGGTCAGATAAATGTATACCAGAATATTTCTTCGGAAAGAACTTTAGAGTTTCAATACCGCAGAGAGAATTCTGGGAGGGAAGCAACCCACTCAATCCGGGGGACATAAATTTTTTTACAGACGGTTCAAAAATGGATTCAGGTGTAGGTCTTGGAATCTATGCCCCTGAACCAAGAATTGAAGTCTCTGAAACAGTAGACAATTACGCCACGATAACACAAGCGGAAGCTTGTGCAATCATAGAAACGTGTAAAATCCTAAGATCAGGTAACATTTGTAACAGGAACATAAACATCTGCTCATATAGTCAAGCCTCACTTAAGGCCCTTAACGGGCACTGCTTCACCTCAAAGCTTATGATAGAATGTTTGCACTCATTGAATGGTCCCACTCTAGCACATTGAATGTTATCTGGGTCCCAGGACACAGCAATATAGGAGGAAATGAGAATGCGGATAAATTGCCACGAGCAGGCAGCAAAAAACCATTCATTGGTCCGACGACGCCCAGTATAGGTTTCACATATACAAGTAGAGAAGGATTATAAGGAACTTCTTCAACGAAAATTATAAAAACCTGTGGATCAGGTTCCCTAATTGTAAACACAGCAAAACCTTCATAGATGGCCCAAACGAAGGAAATAGAAATTTCTATTGAACAAATCTAGACAAGACCTCAGAATCTTAACAAGCCTTAACAAGCACCTACACAGAATGGCACTAGCACAAACAGCGTCGTGCAGGAGATGCGACGAAAACGATGAAACGCCACTACATCTACCAATGGTATGCCCGGCAGTGACGAAATGGAGAGCGGATACTCTAGGAAGCCGCACATTTTTGGAGAACGAAATCAACAACCTCAAAATGGAGGATATATACATTTTTCAAAAAATTTGAGATAACAAATTTATCATAGTTTGCTCATAGTTTGCTAGTAGGTATCTTCATTGCAAACAAAATCAGCTGAATTCTATGAAAAGATCAAACAGTAGATTATGCATCTCTTGCCAAAATTGTTGTTTTGACGTGTGACGCATTGTGGCCCTAACCGAAGGCGTGGGTCATAATACCTCACGTCAAAATAACAATTTTAGCTAGAGGTGCATATGCTATTTTATCTATCGAAAACAGATTATCGAGATAAGTAAATTTGCCCTGGAGGCATAAGTTCGAGATTATCGTTCTAGATAGATAAAATCTTTTGATTTTCTTTCAACGTAGTTAGCCTCTGTCACAAGTGCAGCTAACTTCACGTTATATATTACTTGCAAAGATCAAAACAAAAAGAATGCCACGTCACTGCATTGTTCTCAATTTAAAATTGCACCTAACTTCATGTTGAGTAGAATATTATACGGTACGGATGCTACTCACCATGAGTGGTCGTAGTGGCTCAGCGGTGATGCGCTACCTTTTCACAAAGAATATCCGGGTTCGATTCCGGGTTTTTTTCCTTAAAAAATTTAGTTCAGGAACAGCCACAAGCTCACCCAAGCTTCGACGCTTCGTTTAAATTGGGTAGTTACAGGACTCGATTGCCTGTAACGAAACACGTGCATTCAGTGACGTCACTCAAACTAGCAATGCACAATGAATGGCAATCAATAATGGCCCGTCGGTACCGATACCATACCAAAAAATGGACGCGAAAGATGGCGTCCAGATCACACAATGGGTTTGTCACGTGCCAGCGGACAAAAATGCTATCATCTGACTGTCGGAACTGTTGGCTGGCCAACCTTACCGGCAATAAACTTACGTCAATATTTTTACGAACTTTTAATGAAATTTTACTTATTCTACAAATGTTCGTCCTACAGCACTTTCTATTAATGTATGTCTATTCTGTTGTCTCACTTTAACGCGTGCGCGTAGAAGCATTAACTCCAAATAGACACTATACGTGCACACCATCATGAAACGTGTGGGACCAACAATCTTTGAATATTCAAAAATGTTCGTAAAAATATTGACGTAAGTTTAGCATCGAAAAATAAATCGACTATGAATGAAGAAGTGTGAAGAAATAGAAATATTATTAAGTCTGGACAATTGAAAAATTACAAGCGAATCTGTCGTAATGACCTCTCAGTGACTGGCTAATTCCATCGGTACCTGGATAACGAATTTCATCTCTTTCACACTTTCAATGTGATTTATGTTAACATGAGACAAAACACATGATAGGTAACATGGTAGCGGCAATGTATGGGCTACCGATATAATTAGCCCACTAACAGAGTTGTAACAGAATAGAATGTAAATGGATAATTCCATCGGTAACCCATACATTGTTGCTACCATTTTGTTTTGAACAAAATAAATATCCAAAGTTAAAATAACGCAGGTGTAGCTGTTTATAAATTCTCGCGTTAGCGCAAACGCGGCTGTGAGTGAATACAACCCTTGTGCAAAGCAATAAGAAATCGAAAATTTTAGACTACTCCTCTCGAATTTAAGGCAAAATAGCAAACATTTTAAATACCAAAATTTATGAAATGACATTTTTTTAAATTTAAATTCACGTCCAATGTCCCACATAATTTGCACTCCAATTTCTGTCGTCTCTGTAAATTCAACGTGTTCAAAGTAAGTCATTTGTATTTTTGCTACATCCTGCACCGTCGAAAATGTTATGACGATAGGTACACGTCATTATGAATAAAAATCACACCGTGTCGTGACATTTAATTTAAAATGTAAATCCATCTGCAAGAGCTTTCATTCGCGGTGAACCCTCGATTCAACCATTCAATTAAAAGTTGAAGTAGTCAGGCGTATTGCATTATTATGTCTGCAGAGATTTATTTTGAGGCCATGTGATAAAAGCCGAAATAGTGAATTTTTTTTCTGGTAGAAGTAGCTTTCTAGATAAGCGTTCATCGATTCGTCACATTTAAAATGACACCAGCTTTTTCAATTAGGATTTGAGAACTCATTTGAACAATCTGTGATAGCAATGCTATTGACGTTCGGCTTATCTCTCCCGTTGTTCCATTTTGAAAGTGTCGTGTTCATGAGACGACTGTACATTAAGTTTTACCTTTAAAAAACGTTTTTTGTGTAAGCTTTGAGCAGCTTTGCAAACGATGTTTCCCTGCGTTAATTTTCATCAAAGCAATTCCTAATTTTTCAATGTAATTCTAAAAATGTTTAAAGTTCAGCTGACAAAAATTCAAGAAACCTTTCCAATTTCTCAAGCTTAATTGCGACAAAGTATCAAATAATTGGAATGGTAAACCATGCTTTCCACTAGATTTGACAAAAAGCCACAGAAAATATGCTTTATGTATGAAAGCTTTGCGTTCAGGTTATTCCGATTATAAATGTGTAAAATGTAACAAAAGGTAAATTATTATGCAGTTCTGCTGCACATGAACGAGGCGATAAAGAAATTATAGTTCAACATTTTTCAATGGATTACTGAAATGAAGCATCTTGAATGCATGTGATTGTCTGCGGCATAATTCGGTTTCATTAAAATTGCTATCTTCTCATTCAAGGTTACATTTATTTCCATGACATTCCACAAAAGAATGGATGAATTTATTAAAATTCTCCGAAAGGTTTAGGTCGTACTAACTTTACGCTATTTATTTTGTATGGAGAGGTAGCGACCATTAAATGAATAAAGTACAAGAATTCACACGAAACAATGTCATTGATGGATGATTTCCTTGGAAAAAATATTCTTTTTTGAGAAACTTACATAGGATTTTTAGAGGATTTTACAAAGTCGTTAAGTACTTTTTTTTATTTCTGAAAAGTTTTCATGATTCAAGGATTTTTGAGCTATTTTTTGTGAGTGATCTCCTATGCTTATCTGCTCCTTATAAAAGAACACATAACATCCATAACATGTAAGTCTGGAAATATTATATACAGTACTTCGGTTTTCACGCATAGGAACGATCATAGAAGGCTTTCTAAACTCTTCCACACCATCTTCTAACACTTTTTGAGACTCGTGCGAAATACTCCGCTGTTGTTTGTGTCATGTTACAGGTATGATTGGATTGATACCAGAAGAAAATGCACCTATTGACTAAAAGAGATGTCAAATTGTCCGGATTTCAAGGCTTCCGGATTTTGAGGCTTCCTGATTATTTCTTCCGGATTTTGTGCTTCTGGATTTTGTAGGGGAGCCGTTTTAACGAGCTTTTCATAGATGTTTGTGTTAAAGGATGAACATAGATACCCGGGAGTTGTTGATTGACTCATGGAATGGATCAAATTCAGTCAACACGTCAGTTTTCTATTGCAGGTGAAGATTTTTGCTCTAGTTGTTTTTTTACGTTCTCATAATTCAACTGAAAATTACACATCACCCAAGTCAAGGCTTTAATTCGGTTCTGAGATCGTTTTTTGCCGATGGGTTTCAAAGGTAATAGCAATTGAGTTATACTAAAAGAATTCAGTGCTTTCAAGAATACTTTCAGTAAGGCATGTTCGAGGTGTCCAGTCCATGGAGTGGTTCCCAAGATGCTTTTATGGAGTGAGTTAGTGAGAATCGACGCCCTTCAGTCGTTATTCCAAACATCATGCCCCCAGCGAAGGGCGTGACGCAGTCCCACACCACAAAAAAGAAGTCCACAAACTCAAAAACCGCCGTACAAAAACAAAATACTCATCAAAATCAGTTGGAAATTGGCTGAGATATCAGGGTTTGAAAATGACATTTTTCTATGGGTCGTCGACTTTTCTATTGTTCTCATTATTGTACAAACTTTTTTTCTGATCTGTCGGTTTCTATCTATATCTATCTATTTATTAATAATTTTCGATCTCGAGAGCCAGTCAGCCGATCTTCCTGAACGTCAGTCTCGGCCCCAAATGAAAAATTTCATAGGCCGCATTTCCGGGAAAATTCTGGAAAAGCCGTGGCATGTGGAAAAGTTGTCAATTTTGACGGTTTTTCAGGTAATGCTCGGAGTTTTCGAATTTTAGCTCCGGAGTGACATTAGCTAGAGACTTGGTTTCTTTGATAAAGTTATAGAGTTTGGTCAGGAGAATGTTTTGGAATCTTCAGAAAATGGCTGCCAGCAGTCAAACCGGCGCCATTTGGAATTTGCCCAAGCAATAAATTAGATTATTTTTGGTTTTCGAATTTTAGTTTCGGAATGACAGTGGTTAGAGAGTTGGTGTCTTCTACAATGTTATAGAGTTTGATCAGGAGATTTTTTTTGGATTTTCGGAAATCTGTTAAAGTGACGCTATCTTGGATTTTCGTTAGGAATAAATTATATTTCCTGGTGCGAACAATTTTTTTCAGACTTTTTTTTAAAGAAAATTTTTTTTGGAGAAATTTTTTTTCGGAGAAAAGTTTTATTCGGAGAAATTTTTTTGGAGAAAAATTTTTTTCTGAAAAACGTTTTTGGAGAAAATTTTTTTCGTAGAAAAATTTTTTTCGTAGAACTTTTTTTTGGAGAAAATTTTTTCGGAGAAAATTTTTTTTCTGAAAAACTTTTTTTTTGAGAAAATTTTTTTCTGAGAATTTCGGAGATAATTTTTTTAAGCATAAATTTTTTTTTGGAGATTTTTTTTTCGGAGAAATTTTTTTTCGGTAAAGTTTTTTCGGGGAACTTTTTTTGAAAGTTTTTTTCGGAGGAATTTTTTTGGAGAAAATTTGTATTTGAAAAGTTTTTTTCGTAGAAAACTTTTTTTCGGAAAAGGTTTTTTTTCCGTAAAACTTTTTTTCGAAGACATTTTTTCGGAGGAAAATTTTTTGGTGAAAATTTTTTTCGTAGAAAATTTTTTCGGAAAAAATTTTTTTCAAAAGACAGAAATTTTTTTTCGAGAAATTTAGTTTTAACAACTGCAAACTTCCAAACGGCTGATATCGCATACAAAAACCTCTTGAAAGGTAAAATGTGACCCAACGACGAAATAATTTTTCATTCCAAGGAAAACTGCTGTTTTCCGTCTTATTTAAAAACATAAAATCAGTTCTGTGAACCCTCGGAATGAAAAACATTGTACGAAACTCGGAAAAATATATGTTTTTGACTAGCTTGACTTCGCCGCGGGCTGTAAACCTCACACTCGTCAAAAACATTATATTTTTCCTGCGTAGATTGTTTAGGGTGAATTAAATTTTTTGCGTGTAAAAACTGAAAGTGTTCAAAAATTGTTACGATTGTGGCCCCACTTTTGACACAATTTTTTTAACACAACGCAATTTTTTCAGCTGTAATTTTTTCAGAAAATAAAACTTTGAACACAAGATTCCAAACAAACTTTTGCGTATTATCAACGATAGCGTCGCCTCAAGCGATATCATTAATTTTGGAAGCGAACTTACGAACTGCATCACATTTTACCTTTTAAGAGGTTTTTGTATGCGATTCGATATTTAAGTCGTTTTTCCTTTCTTTTCACATAGCGACATACTTTTGTAATCATACACAAGAAGATGTTTTGGCCTGTTTAAATGCTACCTGTGTTGGCCCATTGGCCATAGGGGCTCATTCATAAATTATGTAACGCAAGTATTGGGTATTTTAATTTGAATCTTCGACAAAAAAGATGAATTATATTGAGATGAAATCACGAAAATTACAGCAAATACTCTGATATGAGAAAGTACTTAGGGAACCTCTTAGTACTTAACAAAGTCACTCAATCGACTCCGCGCCATCTATTCATTGTAAGATTTACACTTCAATTTTTCTTCCAAAGTCATATTCTCAGACTACAATACAGTTAATTGAGCGAGATATTTCAACAGGTTCTAACAGGTGTGGAATTGCTCGTAAATTCAGCACAACTATTGAAACTGTTAGTTTTTATTGTACCCACACTCAACGAGACAAAATCGTGTAGAGTTTGGATAAGAAGGAATCTCTTCAGCATATATGCACAGAAAACACGCTACGTTCTTATAACTTTTAGCTAACAATCAAAAAGTTTTATGTTCGCTTTCTTACACAAAGGTTAAAAAAATGAAGAATAAAGCCAACAACAATGTGCTCATAAATCATAAGAATATAAAACTAAACTAAGATAAAAATCCTGCAGATACCTTTAGAGTCAGGAAACGTGACCATTAAGGTTTATCTCTTTTTTTTTCATTTTCATAACTATTATTATGGAATTTCCATTATTCGTGGTCGAACTGGCGTGCGCTCATTTAAAATAAAAAATAACAGAAAAAAAATATTTTGTTTAAGAAATTGTATATGTATGAAGCTAAAAAGGAAGTGCACTAGAAACGTATCACAGCACATGGTATCGTAGCCATCTTCCATCTGTCTTACGAATCGATCGTTGGTATAAGGACAACATTAATATCATACAATTCGATATGAAATGGAGTCATTTGAAGTTGAACGAAAATATTTATTTTCTTTAAAATTTGATTTGGTCAAATATTGGTTTCAATTCCATTCAGGATGTGATGTGAAACATAAAATAACATCATATAAAAGCAATTGCAAGATTCATAGCATTTTCAAGCACGCTTCAATGCTACTGACAATATATTTGAGGCATACCACTTCAATATCCGTGGTTACACGACCAAACGAAAGTATTTTTTTTTAATGGAAAAGCCATTGGAAATAAAATAGGTTTCCTTGAAAGAAAAATATTATTCATTTATTAAGAGAACGTCGGATGGAAAAGATATTGTAATTTCAGTTGGCTGATTCACTCGAATTTCATATAACAAAATTTAGAGCAAACACTGACTTAACTGAGGAATTAGGTTAAAAGTATCGTGTACACCTAACCCAACCTAAATATTAATTTTTAATGTTTGTATAATAATGTAAATGTGAGCAGATCCTGAGCGGATCAACATTTGTATGTTGTGATGAACTTAATATGGTCTAGCACAAGATGGCACTACAAAATTCTACTGTTTACTTACTTTTTCTACTCACTGAACGCATGGAAACGTAATCACGCAATTTACTTACGAATATTTTAAAATGGAAATGTACATAAAGCGTTTATTGTTAGAAATTCCAAGGTGGAAGCGCTGCCGGACGACAAATTCAAAATTTATGAGGAAGTTAAGAAATGGGTGAATGAGTGGATCGCTTCGAAGGACACGTTGTTTGTCCACTGGTCAAAAATTTGTACCAAAAATTCCAATTCCATGGAAAAATTCCAAAAATTTCCGAAGTTCAGCAGTTCCGAAAATTCTAGAAATTCCAAAAATTCCACGGAAAATCTATCGAAATTCCAAAAATTTCATCGAAATTCCGGAGTTCAGAAATTCCGGTAATTCCAAAAGCTCTAAAAATTCCAGAAATTCCATTTTAATTCCAAAAATTCCATTTTAATTCCAAAAATTCCATCAGCCTGTACCAAAAAAAAAAATGATATCCACTTCACATTCAAAAAATTGCGTCACAAATGCCAGACCCACCAGCGGAATAATTTTTCAACACCAAGTTTTTAGACGCAAAAATTTAAATTTACCCTAAACGATGTGATAAGAAATAAAAGTCAAATTTTCGCGTAAAAACTGAAAGTACAGAAAAATTGTTTCGTCGTTGGGTCTTGGCATTTGTGACGCAATTCTTTGAACTCAACATAATTTTGTTTAAAAATGTTTGTTGCGAATCGAAGCTTAATGCGTCACCCCCCTCTGATTTCAGAACTTTTGTAACTGGAAGAAAAAAGTTTTACCTTAAATGATTAATGCGTCACACTTTTCTGATTTCACAGCTTTTGTAAGCAGACATAAAGACTTGCGTCACACCTCCTCTGTAAGAGGTTTTTTTTGCGGATCAATAGATTACGCAAGAAAATCTGATTTTTACATGGCGGACTGAATAGAGAAAATCCGGGCCTGGTACAACAAAAATTTACATCGAGGTCAAATACATTCAATTAATAATTATTATGAAAACGCGAGCGGAGGGAGCGATTTTTTTATTTCATTCGCTGAACATTGTCGCGTCGTAGGCTTTCAGCTGGGCTCACTTTTCAATATTTGATGAAGTGCAGGCGAAATGCATGAAAGATCGTTCATAAAGAAGTAACCAAATGCTTGCAGCGAAAATGGACCCAGTAAATTTTCCTTCATCAATTCTGGGACCGAAAAAAAAATCCGAACCCCGGGAACATGCTCCTCTTTCCCTCTACATATTTGGTCGTGGCCCCAAAACAATTTTTATCTCACAAATTTTAACAAAAAAATCCACTGTGCCCTGGGCCAAATATATGATATTAGTGAACAAAACCTATTCGGTAAAGTAGTTAATAATATTCACGAGCGGAGCAATTTTTCGCTATTCCTTGATTTTTAACTATTTCAAGCTTTTTAGCAATTTCCTTTTTTTGGTAATTTCCCGATTTTTGTTCATTTCGCGTTTTTCAGTCATTTCCCGATTTCTAGTCATTTCCCGTTTTTTAGCCATTTCCCGTTTTTCAGTCATTTCTCGTTTTTCAGTCATTTCCCGATTTCTGTTCATCTCCCGAATTTTTTCCATTTTTGTCCAGTTTTTCGTTCCCAAATTTCTTAGAATACCAGGATTGTTTGTTGTTCGTCTGTCATCATATCCTAGAGTCAAAGTGTGGGATTTGTGAAATACATTGGCCAGTGCTTCAGATTTTTGTAGATTGGTGTAAGTACAGATAGCGCAATGAAACGTGGCCCTCTTCAAAAATATTTTGTTCTTACTATGGGAGCATTTTCCCAGAAGAAAAATATCACGTTTCGGCGATAGTTTTGTTGGTATCGTAGAGAGGTATACCTATCCAAAGTATATAAATGGAGAAGGTAACGCAAATCGTCAGCGGATCAGAGTTTTTACGGCACACCATTTGAGGTGAATATATATTTGTTAGGTTGTATAGGTGACATTTTAGTGTGATAATGTTGTTGTAACTGCCTTGTTTATATACAATTCTGCCATGGGTTGCATCTTGATAAAACTAATTCACAATGTATGTAACATAACGGTGATATATTCACCTCACAGTCACGTGCCGCGATAAACTCTGCATTGCGTTACTTTCTCTGTTTATATACCTTGATATCTATTACCTTTAGCACGTGCTCATATTTCGCGAAGTATAAAATTATGCACCTTTTTGTTACATCAGAGACTTCTACAGAAATGTTAAGGCAGCAGGGTGGCTAAACAATAGTGCTATGATTAATCAACACAAATCACAAAATTGAATAAAATTATACTTGCCATGAGCTAAATAGATATGAAATTTATACTTCTGCGCAAGTTTTTCCGAATTTTATTTCTTCTCCATCTTAATGTCGGTGTTAGGTACTTAAGCCACAAATAGCCGACCTAGCGACCGATAATGTTTATGCCCGCGTAGCCCCTATTGGCGGCGGATTCAACTAATTTATTATAAATAGACTTAACAAATGAAAGTGCTGATTTCATTGTCTACGACTCATCTTATCAGTACATCGTCTTCCAGACATATCAGCCCACGTGGTCACAGAATGATGACTCCTATGAACAATGCACTTTCTTATTTATATCATCATCTCAGTCAGACGAACGACTAGGTGAAGTAGTGTTTTGAACGCTTCGAAGTGCCGGAATTATGAATTCGTTTGAGTTATTTTGCATTCGGAATTGTTTCTGCAATTATTTTGGTTGTTTTAAGACATAATAAAACTTGGATTTCAGGAAAAAACAATTCGATTTTTAAATTTTGGTAGCAAGGACACACAATTTTGGTTGGAAGTCATTTCATTATTTGATATACATGGGAATGTCAAAATTTATTCTTTTTAAATAATAAATTAAATTTGTATCGTGAAACGAATGAAAATTGTATGGAAAATTTACTTTTGCTTTAACATGCTGCTGTGCTCCATGTTGATGGTAATTTGATATTCGTCTTTTATTAGCGATTTCGAGACATGTTTTCGTTTTTGCAGAAAACATTTACGTGCTTCACCGTATTTCCAGCTATGTGTAATATCGCGGTTCTTATGTGTACATTTGTGATAAAATATTTGATTATTCTTTAGTACTTCCTTTTTGTTACTTTCAAAATGCATACGTTTTCTTTCCAAAGAAGATAAAATTAAGTTTCGAAAGACATGTTTGCTGGTACATACTTTCCCATCGTACATATCTTAGCAATGAGTGTTTGCACAGCTAGGAGGAATCCGGGGATGTAATCACTTCCTAAAGTGTAACTTTCACAAAAACTTAAGACAAAAACAACAAAGAGATTCCTAGAATTTTATTGTTGCTTTTGCCTAAAATTGTGTTGTTGATTTTATCTTAAAATTTTGTTAGAGCGATAATGACTGAAGTTTTGTTCGCAATACGTAAAGTAGACTCATCAAAAAGCAGAGATTTGATATTTTTTTGTCTAGAGAGCATGTGTCACTGTCATCATTGTCGTCCTAAGCTCTCTGTAATTGTTAAATGTCAAAGATATTTTCGCAGATGTGCGCTGCACTGTGCAGAACAAAGTTTTTTGGTTGGCGGATGCGTACATCACAATCAGAGACATGATATGACGGCTAGGTTCCTCCAGAGTTCAAAAACTTTTGATTTGATTTTGAAAAATCATGGTTTCATGAAAAATTTGATGATCAATTTTCAATTTTGATTCGATTTCGACTTTTTTTTGATTTTTCGATTTTATTTCTTTTTATCGTTTGTTACGACGAGACTGATGAAAATTCCAAGTCTCGCGAAAAATCAATTTTTTGAAAATTTCATTGATTTCAGCAAATTTGATTTGATTTTTGAACCCTGAGTGTTGGAACTCGAATGAGTGTGAATGTGTCAACAATTTGGAATAGAGGTCCCAATGGTATTCACAATGGTCGAGCCGAAGTCCTCAAATCAAAGAACCTGAGCGGTCATTCCGAGTAGTTGGTTAAATTTCAATCTGAGCGGTCATTCCGAATAGTTGCGTCCAAGCAACAAAATTTGGTAGTTGCGCTCAGACAACAAAATTGGTAGTTGCGCTCAGACAACAAAATTGGTAGTTTCGCCGAAGCAACAAAATTGGTAGATGCACCAAGGTCATCAAAAATGCTCTGGCTGAAGTCATGAAGCTTAAAATCGATTCCGAGTGGTTGGTTATTTTGCAATCACCGAACGTATGGTAATCCCGAGTGAATTTTCGAGACTTTAATTTTTATTCCCATCAAAATGGTGGGAGCATGTCGTCCCGAAATAAAGTTGGCTTCAAGAAATTGGTCAGCGATATTAAAGAATTGGTCGTTGGCATCAGTAATTTGTCAGTGACATTATATAAAATTTGTTTCCCCGGTACGAAATGTGGGAGCTACACTCATTCGAAGAATTGTATTTTGATTCTCATAAAAATAGTGGGAGTATGTTGACACTCGAATGAGTGTTTTCACTTAGAATTTCTAATATTAAGAAAAGAAAAGTAGTCCTTTGAAAAAGTACAAATCTAGCAATATTTGTATAATTTTACGAGTCTAAATACGAGAACATTGTATGAAATGAATCAGAATAAATTCGTCTCTTCACCAGACAACTAGTATAAAGGGCGCGTTTATTTCTCAAACGACCAACTAGGCCATGCAACGGCTAACGAAGCCACCACAAACAAAGTCCACACATCTGGAAAATTTATATTAAGGTGATAGCTGTAGGTCCAGTTTCAACACTGGGTTTCCCATATGGACAATGGATGAAACATATTGCCAAATGAAGAAATGTTCTTTGCATTTTGTATGGTGACGAAATGTCATGACATTTGCTCACATTATAGTGTGTATCTAACACAGTAGGCATATCACGTCTCTGGTCGTAATGTGAATGACATTTATCGACATCCTCTCTCTGGACACCAGTCCCATCACAAATATCGCTGCGTTGAGGTGAGCATTTTTGATCATGGAAATATGCTTTTGGTACATAGAAAACTATTCACCATGTATCGGTATTAGTTTCGCTAGGCGACATGAATTATACCCCAGAGAATTATCTCCCAGACTGAAAAAAAGGCAATTATCACCTAGAAATTATCACCCAGCAAGTTTAGAGCAGTAAATTTGTACAAGGAAAATGCCACTTGGATGGGTTGTAAAGCGTCCAATTTGTGTAAGGAAAGTGCCATCCCGGGTGATAATTCCTGTGCGATAATTCCCTGGGTGATAATTCGCGGATGACAATTCCCATTTGTCTGGGCGATAATTGCAATATTTTTCGATCTGGGTGATAATGCCCATTTTTTCAGTCTGAGGGATAATTCCCTGAGGGAAAATTCCCGTCACCGTTCCGCTGAATATTTTAATTTTCTTCTAATTACACATGAGTACATGCATTTCATTCCGTTGCTTGAGGCAGAAAAGTGTTGTTATCACTCTGGTTACGACGGTATTCCATACAATTATAACATTACATTCTCAACAATTGAAATATGAGAAAGTAAATATATTGTCTACGTGATCTTCATTTCAAATTTTCAAGTGATTTGAATATTTTGTATGGGCACCGAGTTATTTTTCTATTTCGAAAATAATAAAATATGTCTTAATGCCATTCAAGGAAATTCTGATTAGATTTTTTTCTGTGATTTGACTTGAATCATTTTCATGCGAAATACTCAGGGATATGAGTTGTGTGCAGTGCATTTTATATTCAAGTCAACTTTATTTTAAAACTGAAAAGTTATGTCATTCAACTCAATGCCGTCATGTTTGGTAACTGATGGTAACAAGAAAATTCAATTTAAATTTTAAAATAACTAGTGAAGGTAATGGCTTATAATATTGCAAGATAAACTTTATTATCCCGTCTTAAGTTGTATGCAAGTTTATTAAAAATAAAAGGACACATAATTCAGAAATCTGCGTTCTATCGTTACACCTGAAACACATCCAATTTTTGTACAAGATTTCTGTGTCCGGGTCACTATCTCTCATCATCGGAAGGTAAGTTCAATGTGACGCAACTCCATCTATGTTCATGTTTTTTCTACTACTTAATTTATTTGTTTTATTTATTTATTTATTTAGCGTAACTGTTATTTACAAAGTATCTTATATTCTAATGTTACAATTATTGAAGACCAAGAGGTCAAATGACAGGTTCGGTCTTCTCTGCGGCTTTGATTTCACGACTATTCCATTGTACGCAAACTGCTACAGATTGGTGAGTGACGCCACGTTTGATTTATTGTGTACGGGTTTCGTTACGGACCTTGAATCACGCAACTACCCAATTTATGAAGCTTGGGTGAACTTAGGGACGATGCATAATGCATAATTTCTTAGAGAAAAATTGCCAGAAACGGGACTTGAACCCCGGCCATTTTGGTGGAAGTCCAGTACGATCACCACTGAACCACCCGTCCCGCTAAATTATGCCTTTAGTGTACTATAACAATGCAAATTTTTGTCACTGTGTGAGTGGGTTAATTAAAATGTTTGTGAAAAATTAACTTCATTTTCTTTGATCTCGATTGAACGTTGATTATGCAAATGTGGAGGTGTTTCTAGTCTGTTATCATCTCGGTTATCAAAACGAAGAGCCGGCTCTCAGTTTTTAATAAACTTCACAAAATCTTTTATGTTTGGCAATACAACTCAGGATAACTCTTCATAAAAAACGTGTTGGTGTGGGTTTATCGAGGTGGAGAGAATAATCCGTGAGCTTCTGCCTGAGGTCTATTCAAGTATACATAGAATAAAATCAAGCGAGGTGTTATACAGTGTTGCTGGTCAGAGCCTATTATTTGGGAACAAATTCTCAAAATTCACTAAACTTTCCCAAGATTTCCCAAAATTTCCCAAAAATTCTTAAAATTTCCCAAAAAATCCCAAAATTTCCGAAAAATTCCCAAAATTTCCAAAAAAAAAAAATATAAAAAATTTCCAAATAATAATTTAATAGAAAACTTTATGATGAAGGGCATGGCATCTCTTTCCAGACAAGTTGAAAATTCGAAATTTTGGATTGTCTGCTCAGCAAAATTTTTATTTTTAAATTTCAATCTTCATTAGGCTCCTATACCTTCATTTTAGCACTAATTTTTATTTTCTGCGAAGTGTGATGGCTGAGATATGCACTAGGCCTACCATCGTAAAGGCCCTCCTGGCGCTCAACAAGAAAGGGCTAGAACAAATGTTTCCCGTATCGGATGTACACAATGGCATTGTTTTCAACCGGTTATGAGCGTTGTGAGGGACTGAAATCAAAATTTCCCAAAAAAGTAGAAAAAAATTCCCAAATAATAGGCTCTGTTGCTGGTACTTGTAAGAGAAAATTGTGCTTGAAACTGTGTACCTCGAAGGCTTGTTCCTCGAAATAGAAACAGAATTCTGTCTTTCTTGAAAATTGAAGAAGAAATTGCAAACGAAAGTATTTCTGTTAGAGAAATGTCAACTGTTGCTGTCAAATAGAACAATCGAATACCTACCCCTTCGAGTGCTCCCGATAAAAACGATGTTTTTCCAGAGTATTTTTTGAGAAAAATTGGCAATTTCGAAAAAATACCTCACTAGCTATATAAATTGATTGTTTTTTCATCTAGTAGTTGAACTCTTCGCTAGAAGATATATCTGCATTTTCACCCAAGACACTTGGTGTCGAAAATTTGAAAATGCCAAAATTAAGTAAGTAGCGAGTACATTACATTGTATTTTTTTATGATTTGACACCTGGCTGCATACTTGAGCGCACTACCTGGGAATGATGAAGGCAGAACAGATGTTAAGCATCCCAGCTTTAAGTCTAAAGTACGCAGCCTGGTTCCGACTTCGATGGTATTACTAACTAATAATCTCACTTGTTCTTCCAGTTAGGCGTAGTCAGAATTTCAGCACCAGGCTGCCTTGGTTTGACAAGATTTTACCTTTCGTCAAACGCCCTCTCAATACCTAGCTCTTTACACAAATCCCAGCTAAAGAATGTGATTCCAAACGAAATTATCAAATATTCCAAGTGCCATAGACGACATTTCTTGTTTCAAAATCTTTCCATTTTGCCTATATGATTAAGGTTTACCCAGTCCATCGGTGCCCCTTCCTAGATAAAACCCTAGTCGGTAACATATTTTCCAGTAAAAATGCGTCACTATGGTGCAAAGACAGTGGATTATTTTAAAGAACTTGAGTCGAGTTAATTTTAAATTTTTGTTTCGTTTAGTACACAATTTTCGTAGAAAACTCCATAAGACGTAGCTTTCGAAAAAGGAAAGAAAGAATGTAAATCTTTCAAATGTATTTGCGTGTTCATGAAAGTAGATATGTCAAAGTTTGCATTATGTGAACTAAAATAGGTTTGTTTAATCAATAAATGTTTTACGTCTCTGGATAAATTAGAAAATAGGCACCACGTTAGTTAAAGTCTTTAAGAAAATGAAGGCGGCGCATTTTGTTGTTGAATTACTACGAGACTGTTCTGTTAGGTGACAAAAGCTCTTAGTTTCTTAAAAGCTTTCCCATTCTTACCCAGTTATTCGCTCCAATGGAAAATTCAAATACCTCCATAGATCCACCAAAAAATGTTTCTTTGTGTTGTACTCATTTCACCGATCCTAGATATGTTTGATGTTAAACAGCTGTTGCTAAATGACCTTCTGTGTACAACAGGGAAATGATCTCAGCATCAAAAAATGCGCCTTACAAAACATTCACCTAAAAGAAAGTGGTCAGTACCTTTCATAACTCAATATTTTTCATTTCTGGTGTTAGGCCTCGTTGCGCTTTTTCGTCTCTCGACGTGTGTAGTCTCAGAGCTTGTAAGGTTAGTCGAGGGCTACAAAAACGAACAAAAAAGCCTCCGAAAGTATCGGAAAATTGTCCAAATGGTAAGAAAGCTGGTTCATATGGTATCAAAGGTTCAAAGTTCTCATCAATGCCTCTATGAAATACATGGAAACTGAAAGTAATTGCGCTAAAAAGTGATTTTTTCGAAAATTAAATGATTTTTATGATTTTCGCATTCTCCGAAAATTATCGTAACCTTAACCGATTTTGGCATTTGGAAGCTTCTTGGAAAGAGATGTACGAATTGTAAGATGTGAGATACTTTTGGAATATATTTGTAACGTTAGAACGCTACAGGTAGCGCTAAAGTTCAAACAACGTCCAAGAAGCCCCAAAAAATGTCTGAATGGTAAAAATGGGGACAGACATCTATTATGCTCGTATCATCGATATCATGAATTAAAGATAATCTGCTCCAAATGTCGAAATTCTCAAATCAGTTAGAGTCCGCTTCAAATGTCAAGTGAATAGAATGTGGTGCCATCTATTTTCGTTAAGAACTGCCTATTAAATTCTATGAAATGCGAATAAATTGGAAGTCACTGCGTTAATATTTGGTTATAATAGCGCTACTATACTACGCTACAACCACTTTTTCTGCTTTAATGATTTTTACATCTTTGAAAAAATTTCTTACCTTTGACCGCTTTCCTCATGTGGGTTCATTGGAAAAAGTGAGACGAGATCTAGGATGTGAGAAACATTAAATTTTCGAAGCACCACGGCGCTACAAAAATGTGTTGAATAAAAAAAACTTTTTTAAAAAAAAACTCTTCGAAAAAAAAAATTTCACCACTCCTCTTCGTGTCACCTTCGGCTACCTTCGGAACACTTCGTGTCACCTTCAGCTACCTTCGGAACACTTCGTCTCACCTTCAGCTACCTTCAGCTACCTTCGGAACACTTCGTCTCACCTTCGGCTACCTTCGAAACACTTTGTGTTACTAACTCTACTTACAGATCTATTTAACTTTACCGAAGAAACCAACTGTCAAGGTATTCTAATTCAGAATTTAGCAAAAAATCCAAAATGGCGTAACTTTGACAGCTTTCTGGAGGAACCAAAAATTTCTCTTGATCAAACCCTATAACTTTGTAGAAGGCACCAACTCTCTAAGTATTATCATTCCGAAGCAAAAATTCGAAAACCAAAAAAAACCTAATTTATTGCTTAGGAAAATTCTCCTGGTTAGAATTAATAACTTTCCCGAAGAAAGCTAGTCTCTAGCTATAAGAACAATCGAAGCATTTAAAATACATAGAAAAATGTCATTTTCAAACCTCGATATCTCAGCTCATTTTCAACCAATTTTGATGATTCTGGGCTCTTTGCAAATCTTCTGTGACGGACGTAGTTTTTTTTTAAATTAGGACGGGAAGAGGGGCAGAGGGAAAAACTTTTTGTATGGCGTTTTTGAATTTGTGGAGTTCTTTTTTGAGGTGTTGGGGTTGCGTTACGGTGTCAAACTTTGATTTTTTTTGATTTTTTTCTTCGATAAATAAAACAGCATACACATCTGCGGGAAAATTTATTTATCTATTCGGGGGATGCAAACCTCCCCCACAGTACACTTGATATTGTAAGTTTATACGGGTAACAGTAATTATATGGAAAATTTCCAGAATACTAGAATACTGCGAAATTGGTAGAAAAACCAGTTAAATCAAGCATTTCCCGCACCTCCCTCTCTTCGACATTTCAGATGGGGTTGCCATAAGTAAAGTAAGCGAATAGCGAAATATTGCTCTGACAAATCCTAGCGACCAAATCTGTCAACATTCCTCCCATACCACACAAACACTCCATCCTAACATTTCTCACGTGTATTTTCCCTGGTGTACATTCTTATCTATTCATTTTCTCAAACCCTAAAACGTCGAAAAACCCAACTTTGCTGAATACTTTGAATATGGATGATTTTACGGTATCCTTGGTTGTTGTATTCTCGAATTTGGTAACTAATGTTGGTCATCATTACAAAAAAAGTGGCGAAACCTTTTCTGAAATTGAAGTCTGTTCCCTTCACATAATTTGCAGGTTTTTCGCATTATTATTTGTTCATTGAGTCCAGACTACAAATCTGTTTCCATATCTGAAGGAAAATCAAATATTTTTATCTTAAAAAGTGCAAATTTGAACATCGTGCAACACATTTTATCGATGGGATAACGCTGGTTTAACACACATAAAAACAACTTGTTTGATAAACACAAAAAGTTTTCTTCGAACTACATGAAACAATGCTTTAAATTCAATTAGCATAATAAACCAAGTGCGAAATAAAAACTTGTAAAGTTTATGGAAAGCTTACAGCCTATACGTGAATATATGCGGTGTTCATCTACTTCGTAAAATACCATCGTAACGTATACAGTAGAATGCTTGGATTACGGCAGCAGTTGCTGGTTACCTGTGTTGGTATGTGTTATAATATTATGTTTGGTTTTCTACCTAATGTCGTTTCAAAGTAAACTGTTTCTTGCGGTTTCGAAAAGACAGCTTCCTTACGTTGTTTTTAGCGCGAAACATAACCTAACGTTATGGGAAAAGCGTAATGGATATTTGATAGTCAATTTCAAATGTTGTGGATTATGTAACCAGTTGAAAAAGATGATGTCACAATGTTTCGGATAAGTTATCGACACGACTCTTGCAAGTACGAAGTTTTGATTTAGAATTTGCTGGGAGTATGGGAATTTTGTAACTTTGGTATGATATCAGATATTTTAACTGATATTCGGGGCGAAAGCTAATTTAAGTTTGGCAGGCTCTGCTTGAAAATCGAATTAAACAATTTTGAACTGTTGTTCACGGATCGTGTGGTTTCTCTGTTGATACACATTAATGTTATTAATATATAAGGCGTTCAGAAGTAAATGTTATATCTTTATATGGCAGATGATAGTACAGTCATGAAATGTATCATGTCGAACATTACTCTGCTGGAAATAGCATTTGGGAACTTCATGTAAAGTAATCGAATAAAGTGTTCTCGGTGCCTGAAAGATATTTCTTTAACATTGCTGTCTATTTGACATTATTTTGGAAAAGGTTGTCCGAAATAGCAACGTGGAAACCAGCGGAGCTATATACAGAAAATCGTTCCAGTTACTAGGGTATTTCGATGATTTTTACTCGACTGGACGTATATTGTGGATATCGTTAAAGAAGATTTCACTAAGTGGACCATCTATATACTCAAAATGAACGAGAATATAGTGTTCATCATACATAATGATTGTAGTTTAACGTGCGTACCTAGCCTAAGCTCTAACCGCACGGCTCCCATGGGCACGGAATTGGGATACGCCCAATTAGCTCGAGTCGCCGAAGTGACTCTATCTATTGTGGCAGGTTTTCGTAACCCTCCGCGACCTAGATGAGGCCCGAATTACTATCATGTCTCTACTGAATTCTCGCCAACTTGGTTGCTCAGGAAGGACTAGGCGTTCAGTCACCCATATCAAAGCGCAAGCTGTTCTGACGCAGCTCACTATCTACCACAGCCCCCGCGTTGCAGCGCCACTAGGCACCTCAACGAAGTGCTGAAGCCGGTTGCGGCCATGTCGCATGACACACTAAACCCGGGGGCCCCCAGCCCCGCGGTACCGAATTTACCCTCGGTGGGGGCTTTCGCAGTAAGGCTCTTAACCAGACCACTTCGGTAGGGGTGTACGCAATCACCCCAGGCACCGCTGGGCCAACTCACTCACCAGTTGACCAACGGGTCGAAGCAAGCTAAGACCGTTGGCGACCCAACCCTGTGGTTAGTGTTCATCACAATGCAGGAGTTGCTTTAGCCTGCAAATACTTTTCGGATCGAAAGCGCTCCACAACAGCTCGAAAATTGGTACATGACGAACAAACGCCACAGGTGTTTGAAAGAAGTGACACTTCGATCGATAAGAACTCGATATAATCTAGAGCTTGATTTGCTTTACGAAGGACCGGATATCATCATATTTGTAAAAATCAATCAAGTTCGATGGTCACATGTGCAAAGAATGGAAATGAACGAGTACCTCTAAAAATGCCGGAAGAGCAGAATGATATAGCGAAAAGAGCAAGAAGGCCGAAGAGCAGATGAAAAGGTGCAGTTTTTCTGAGCTTTGCTGAGCTTTTAGACACCGTGTACTTGTGTGGGAGAAAGGCATGTGTAACAGTAGATCGTGCGTATAGCTTTATGTTTGTCCGTATTCAGCTGAAGGCATGTATGACGCCACTTAAGAAAAGGGATGAGTTCTATGTACGTCGTTAATTCAGCTATAAAAAACATAGATGTCACCACTTGAGGTTCGGGGACAAGGCACTGAAAAGACACGATCTATACGAATAATTTAAATTGAAAATGAAATAAAGAATACAATGCAGTGTAATTTTCGATTACTTTATAATTATTTTTTAAGTAATTTAGAGGATTTTTTTGGGCTTTGGAACGGTTTCCATGTTTTTTTTTCAGTTTCGATGAGTTTGGAGACCTTTTTTGAAGATTTCATAAGTATTCAGAGTTTCTAAAAATTGTCTACCTACTGGCCAGTCGTTAGACTACGGTTTCTGACTTGAGGGCTCCTAGGAGCATAGCAATGGTCGATTAGAAGTATTACCGCAAAGTGAGGATTTTCATCCGTCGAACACGTGTTAGGGGATGCCGTGTGACTTTATTTCGATGAAAAGGATCCTGCGTGCCTGGCTCCGATATTGACAGAAAAAAAACACCTGAACAAAATAATACCTGAACAAAATAACCCCGGACATAATAACCCGATAGGGTTGACCGAAGTATTCAATACGGTGGCCGTCAAAAATCCCGAAAACCAATAATCCCAAATGTACAAAAATCCCGAATAACTAAAATCCAGAAAATCAGAAATTCAGAAAACAACAATCAAAACGTGAGCTGCGTCTCAGCTTACTTACTTACTTTACCGGCACTACAACCCATTAAGGGTCTTGGCCTTCTCCAACATGCTTCTCCAACCGGGCCTATCTGCAGCTAACGTCTCCCAGCTGGTTACTCCCACAGTTCTTAAGTTGGCAAAATCAGCGTCGCTCCACCTGGACTTGGGTCGCCCTGCACTCCTTTTGCCTTCAGGTTTGGACTTCAGAATTTTTTTTGGAATACGATGTTCATTCATTCGTTGTACGTGACCGAGCCAACGTAGTCTATTTATTTTTGTTGTTCTGACTATGTCGGGCTCTCCAAAAAACTCTATGAGCTCGTGATTATATCGTCTGCGCCATCGGTTCAGTTTTCGGTCAAATACTGGTCCAAATATTGTACGCAGTACCTTTCGCTCGAACGTATGCAGAGATTGTTCATTTTTCTGTGTCCAGCACCACGACTCCGAACCGTACGTAACTACCGGTCTGATCACAATTTTATAAAGTGCGCATTTTGAATTTCGGCTTACTGACTTGGACTTTAGAATTTTCAGCAGGCTGTAATAACTCCGGTTGCCCAAAGTTACTCGCCTTTCTATTTCGTCCGCAATGTCGTTGTTTATGTTCAGCTCTGATCCAAGGTATACGAACTTATTGACCATTTTGAATGTGTGTGTGTCGATCGTTACGTTATCTTCCCGATATCGATTCGTAGGTGGGATGATCATGTATTCCGTTTTTCCGTCATTAACCTTCAACCCAAGGTCGGTACCTTTCCTCTCCAAGGCCATAAACTTATCTTTAACAACATCCATAGTTCGGCCAATAATGTCCAGGTCATCTGCAAAACCAAGCAACTGACTGGACTTGGAGAAAATGGTGCCGCTGGAGTCTATGTCCATGGTTTGAACAGCTGCTTCGAGTGTTAAATTGAAAAGCAGCGTTGCAAGAGGATCTCCTTGACGTAGGCCTTCCTCAATGTCGAAAGTCTCTGACATTTGATTGCGGATCCTTACTCGGCTGTTAGCTCCGTTTAGTGTTAGCTTCGTTAGCGAGATCAGTTTGTTGGGAATTCCGAACTCCTCCATGACTCTCCATAGCTTACTTCTTCTAACACTGTCATAGGCTGCCTTGAAGTCAACGAACAAATGGTGTGTTTCAATGTTGTACTCCTTGCACTCCTCGAAGATCTGTCTGATATTAAACAGCTGGTCCGATGTTGAACGACCTACACGAAAACCACTTTGGTATTCACCTATCGTAGATTCCGTGTATGGATGAAGGCGCTGATATAGAATATTTGCAAATATCTTGTAAGCAATATTCAGCAGAGCGATTCCTCGAAAATTGCCACACTCCAATCTGTCACCTTTTTTGTATATGGGACAAAGTATGCTGGTCTTCCAATCTTCCGGTAACTCCTCGTCATTCCAGATGCGTATGATGAGCTCGTGCATCTCCATACATAGCGCGTTGCCGCCGTTCTTGAAAAGTTCACCGGGTAGGTTGTCAGTCCCCGGGGCTTTGAAATTTTTGAGCTTTAAAATTTCAGCTTCAACTTCTTGCATCGTTGGTTCTTCTATGTATGGTTGCGCAGTCTGAAATGGCAATTCGTCGTTTTCGTCGTCTCGGTTGAGCGGTCTGTTCGGGTTAAGCAGTTCTTTAAAGTACTCAGCCCATCTCGCGATACACCTTTCCTCATCTGCTAAGACCAATCCATGCTTGTCCTTACACAGCAAAGGTTGTTGACTGTAACCGTTTCTGGATTCGTTCACTTTCCGGTAAAAGTTCCGAGTCTCCTTCCGATTGCCAAACTTCTTAATTTCGATCAAAACTTCATTGTCACGCTGTCGCTTTTTCCGTCGGAAGAGTTTTCTCTCGAAATTTCTTTTAGAACGGTACTCTTCCTGGCCAGCTTGAGTCTCAGCGGTGGTGGAAAAATAAAAGCGAGGTCAAGGGGCGGCAGCCCCCGCTGTGAGGGGTCAAGGGGGTAAAGCCACCCTTGCGGGGTCTAAGGGGCAGAGCCGCTAGCGGGGTTTGGCGCAGAGTACCATGCACGTTAGGCCGCCTGCAAGGCGTAAAAAAAGCCAGCCGCAAGCGTCAAAAGTAAGCCCACCGCAGGCGCGGGGGTGAGGGAGCAGAGCCCCCAACCTCAAATTCACTCGTATCAATCAGGATTTTTAATATTTTCCAATTATCATTCGAAATTATGGTTATTCGGGATTTTTGTACATTCGGGATTATTGATGTACGGGATTTTTGTTATTCGGGATTTTGGATTTTCCGGATTTTTGCATTCCGAATTTTAATTTTCGAGAATTTTGACGGGAGCCATTCAATACGGTAGTACGGGGAAAACTTCAGTATGGGGAAAAAGGTAGTACGCAGAAAACAGTAGTAAGTGGGGAAAACAGCAATCAGTAAAAACAGTAGTACGGGGAAAACGGTAGTACGGGGGTAGTATGTGGAAAACAGTAGAACATGGGAAAACAGTAGAACATGGGAAAACTGGGAAAATGGTAGCACGTGGGAAAACGGTAGTACGTTTGAAAACGGTAGTACGTTTGAAAACGGTAGTACGTGGGAAAATGTTAGTACGGGTAAAGGAAAAGCAGATTTTATACATTACGTACAAAGTTAAACGCTTCATAACACACACGTTCTTCAATTTATCTTCTAGCGTCCGCGTCTCTTTCAACATTTAGTGCTCCAATGTGTTATAGATAACTAACACAAGCAATAAAGGTGAAAGAAACTTATACTTACTTCTAAAATACCACTGAATTTTATTTCTTATTCATCTACATCAAACTTTACGTGTCCTTTTCCACATTTCGGTGTAAGGTCCTTCAGCTACAAATCTCAAACCTAGCAACCGAGAATGCTTACGCCAGCGTAGCCCCTAGAGGCTACTAGTATTTTAAATTGTATCTGCTGGAAACAAACACTTGTTATAAATAGCAGTGCTTGCTTGAGAGAGGGCTGGGCCCCGAAACCCTCACGCGTACCTGGCGAGGAGCTTTTCGCACCCTGTAAGCTTCCTTTCCGAAATGAGGATTTTATTCTTTTACGCACCGCTGTCATCCCCAGGAATTACAAGAAATTGGATCTATCAACCTGTGAAGTACAGTCTTCTCTTGAGTGTAAGAATATATCTTCTAATTTGTTTAATTTAGATAAAAAACGTCTAAAGCCCAACTAGTCAGGAACATATAGCGCATAAAGCACATTATTACATGAGTTTTGTGGATTTTGAATTTAACATAGAATCCACATTCCACAAGTTCCCAATAACTCAAACAATAAAATATGGAATTCAGGTCTTTCTTAAATTCCACTTACTGTCATGTTGCTATTTTCAGTTCATTTTAAAATCATGCTTTTTACTCTTCACCGTTGCTTGGTTATGAAATAGATTTTTTTTACATCACGAAAAGAACATTTACATTTTTTCTTGGAATATTGGTTCTAGTGTAAAGGAGGAAACCATATTTCTAACCTTATTTCAAGAAACGACCAGATTCACGTTTTTTTCTCGAAGAAAAGAATGATATCGTGAGCACGTTACTGCCATTATTTGAATATATGCAAAATATCAATCAAATTTTATTGTGATCTTCTCTAAGGAAAATAAACATTTTCCACTGTCTGTTTACATCGTCAAAAGCCTATACCATTATAAACATCTCCTCTTCAAATCTAAATATCCATTTTAATATTTTCGAGCATAATAATAACAATACACTTTATGTAGAGCCGCATTTTTTAGTGTGTTCTCGATAAACGATAAAATGAGGTACAAATTTGTTTACAATAATTTTTTTTTTCTTGGGTGAACAAATTTCCATACATTTGGCGTAATTTTGCAATGTTACAACATAAGTTGAAAAAAGGAAATGTTGAAATGTGCGCGTCTACATTGGCGAATACAAAAAATTCGTTTCCTTCTACTACACAAATTTCAGTCGAATAATATTTTTGTTATGTTAATTTTTTCCTGGGTTGAATATTTCTAATGGATTCTTAATATGCACGAAGAGAATATGTTCTTTATTCAATGTACCAATTTAATGTAATAGAATTCATAAACGTGCTCAATTACGAGGAAAATATTGGCAAAATTTTGAAGGAGAATTTAAACGTAAAATTAATCGAAAAAATTTCTTACTTCTTTAATGGATAAACAATTTTGTTGACACATGACATGATTGGCTCTTCTTGGCTCGTTCAAAAATGGAATCATAATATCATTATACAAACTCCTTCCCTTTTTTCCACGAAAAAACATAAAAAAATATCTACAACGATCGACATCGCTCACAATTGGTAAAGGGAAAAATTACCCAGATGATTATCGACCGGTGGACGATATAATCATAATTTCGGAAAAATTATCGTCTCGGTACCTGGTTAACGAATTTCATCTCTTTCAACATGATTTTTATCAACATGAGACAAAACACATTCGTTCCCCAGGTTACATGGTAGCGACAATGTATGGCTTACCAATGGAATTAGCCACACTGGAAGATAATGTAAACTTGCGGCTGACGATCAGCGCCGCCTAGCAAAATTCTCGTCAGAGCAACTTCTTTTTTTCCGTCTTGAGAGTAGTTCTTCTAGTTTGACGTAGATCAACATTTGTGAAGAACGTTTTTCGAAAAAATTCGGTCTTGATGCCCGGCACGCGACTTTTGATCTTCTATTCTAAAGCGTTCATTTCAAAAGAATTTTTTGCGTTCCGAAGCTGTAAGCGTCACCCAAATTGATATCAGTTGTTTTGGAAGAAGGGACGAGGACTTGCGTCACATTTCTCTTTTAAAAAGGGTTTTTGTTGTGATATCAGTAGTTTTGGAGGAAAAGAAAAAACAAATTTTGGAGAAAAACTTTCCGGCGAAAAAAAGTTCCGACGAAAAAA
>CM055404.1:10085786-10108445 GCA_029228625.1 Pseudolycoriella hygida
GCGAAAAAAAATTTCAGGCGAAAAAAATTTTCGTCGAAAAAAAATTTCCTTTGCCTCGAAACATCTATCTTCAACAAAAAAATTTTAAAAAAGTCAATTTTGCCCCTAAATTCGTTCCATACCACCGTCGCCCATTTTGTTGGTCACCTTGACACACTACACACTCAACCCAATAACTTTTCCTTTAACACCAAACATCTATCTCCAACAAAAAAAAAGTTAATTTTCCCTCTAAGTCCGTCCCATACCACCGTCGGCGACTTTGTTGGTCACCCTTATACACTACACACCCACACACAAAATTTTTGCTCATATTTGACCCATACTTTGAATACACTCACACACACATACAAAACATTCTTTTATATGGGCTTTATATGGCGCCTTCTAAGAGTCCTGGCGCCCAAAAGAGGCCGCTACCCCCCTTTTTAAGAAAAGTTATCGAGCCGTTTTCGAGCACGAGCCAAAAAAGTCGGTTGTCATACAAATGGCTCTGGAACTAACTAACTAACCCACTAACTAACGTAATATATTTACATTAACTTTAGCTTCTATGAAGTAGCATATTTAGTATGGAAAAAGACGATATTCTAAAGGTCATATCTTCGGATCCACTGGACCGACGAATCCGAAAAACAAGGTCTCAAGGGGGAACGACGCAAGGGAAAAAAGTCAAAACTTAGCTGTATATATGTTTCCGAAGTCTAAGAAAGAAAATTTTCTGAATTTTTTGTTCATATGGGGATTTGCGTCACAGGCGCATCGCTACCGCGCGCCCATGATGTTTAAGTGTACAGTTAAGAATTGCACGGTAAACGGTAAATGTATTAAAATTGCCGGTAATTTACCTGTAAAATTTGATTTTTTTGCAACACAAAAATTAAGATAGTCTATGCGATGAAATCGAAGAATTTTTTTTTATGTATAAGGGTAATTCCATTGGGAAATGTAACGCAGGGAATACTCGAATCTCAAGGCGGGCGGGGTGGAAGGCCCAGAGGCAGGAGACATAGCCGCCTTCACGGACGGGTCCAAGAAGGCGGAAGGAACGGGAGCGGGTATTTCATGCAAGGATTTGAATCTTAAAATCTCTTGAAAAATACCCGACAGTGTGCCACGCGAAGACATCCATAGAAAATCAGGTTGTAAATAAACAAATCGTAATTTGCTCGGATAGTGAGTCAGCGATAAGGGCGCTTTCGTCTCATAAGTTCGCGGCTAAATCGATACTGGAGAGCCGAGTGTTACTAGCGGCCCTTTCACTAAATAATAAAGTATCTCTGGTTTGGGTTCCGGGGCACTCAGGCGTTCCAGGAAGCGAGGCTAGCTAACGAAAGTACCTTCTAGGGTCCTGAACCGGCCCTAGGGATTCACACCGAACGGGTAATGGGACTCGTAAAAAGACGGACTCGTAAAATAATTTCTTTTTACATCAAAGTGCGTGAAGCTTTTTACCGGTAAATAAACATTTAATTCAACCGTAAACTGTAAATGGCTTTACCGGTTTTTACCCTATTTACAGTTTTCGAACTTAATATAGCATGCGATGTATGTGTTACTATTTCACTATAACTACATGGCGATCATACATCCTGTGTTGTAATATGCAATCGCTTCGTGAATAAATTTCGAATATTTTATAAAAAGGAAATTGTAAATTTATTTCAGTTTCAAATGAAATCGCATTTTTTTCAGTTGCATATTTTTACACATCAAATACCACCTCATCATCCAATATACAATTCAATTTTATATTTGGCTATTTCCCATTATGTTTGATTTTTTCATCAATTATTCCATATTTATGGTAATTGAAATAAAATTAGTAGCAACAACAAAAAATCGAAAAACGTTAAAGCAAAAGTCCTCCGGTGGGATTGGTTCATAAAATCATATACGCACATTATTATTTTTACGAAAACAAAAGATAAAGTAGGAGCTACACCAGCCCCGTACGGTTTGTTCAGTCATCACCGGCATACTCAAAACATTTCTTAGTTAGAAAAACTAAGAGCAAATGTCATCATAATGTATCATCGTTCGATACATACACAAAATGCAAAGAAAAATTTCTCCATTTATGGGTAACCGAGCGTCCATACCATGGCTCTGCGCACACCAATTAACGACGGTGCAAAGTAGATATTTTAGCCACATTTTCTATGCTATTAGCACATGAGAAAAATTCTCAAGAGGTCAAACGATGTTGCCATTGCATTTGCTATAAATACCGTGCATTTGTATTAAAATGTAGCATTCAAATATATGGATTCAAACTGAAAACATGAATTTATTTTGATCAGTTTCCCATATAATTGGTGACCCCGACGATCAATCAAAATTCATGTTTTCATGTTTGAATCCATATTTGAATGTTACATTTTAATACAAATGCACGGTATAGTAAATGCACTGGCAACTAGATTTAATTAAATTTAGTTCAAACGGCAACTCGATTCATATGTGTTCCACAAAGTGATGAAACACAAGCGCAGTTGTTCCACTCGCTTCACTCATTCTATAAGCATTTGCTCTTATAGTACACAACACATACTTTACATAGTGCAAACATGAGCCCGTTCCAGTTTGCTTTACTTACATCCACATTATGTTTCGTTAGAAATAAGTGAACGCAGGCTCCGTTTCTTTTCTTTTTGTATGACTCTACCCGACTGCCATTATTACAGGAATTTATCGCAAAAGATAAATCTGAAGAAACTATATGAAATCCAGGGAAATCCTTAAAGCTACAAATCTTGAAAGATTTCTGTTTATGAGATGGCTAATTCCAATCGGTAGCCTATACGTTGTCGCCACCTGGGGAACGAATGTGGTTTGTCTCATGTTGGAAGAGTGAAAGAGGTGAAATTACTCAGATAGAAATATACGAACTACGCGTGGGCGTTCTTCGACATGTGAAAAAACAGTATGAGGACGTCATAAGCCACGCATATTCGTACGGGACTAAAAATATAAATTAATACAATACAATGTTTTTGATGTCTATTGCATAAGAGATTCCCTTATATTTTTTATTTTAATCTTATACTACAGTCCTCTTAAAAATGTAATAACAAAAATTTGTTTCGAGGCTGTATATAACTTTATATTTGTCTGTTATACACAATTCGCAAGTATAACTTTGAGTGGCAACATGAAATGGTGCCCATGGGATATTTATACCGTCCATGTTTCATTTTACAACTTGAGTCATTTGATGTTTTCTTGTGTGGTTGGTTATGTAGAAGTAAGTAAATAGGTTCTTGAGAGCTTATGTGTTCGATGCACGATAATAGCCTTAACATTATTTATACACAAATACAGTTTAGTTTAGTCTGAGTCAAATATTGATCTTTGTCCAACAAAAACAGGACATTTATACACTGAGATCGTACTATTTGTAACAGAAGTGGTGCAACTACCTCAAAGTCTGCAGAAACCATTGTAGAATTTTGGCCGATTGATTTGATTTTCCAACTATCGTGTTCAGTCAAATGGCTAGAGTTTGGCAGAATCTATGGACCGTAGAACCCGAACCACTTAACCAATTTTTTAGTGCATTCTTATTTCGCAGACTTTCTGTCCAAAAATGAGAATCTTTCGTATCCCATTAACACTATAAATGGAGGGGAGAGGCGGATTTCTTCTACTTAAATCAAAATATGAACACCTCAGAAGCGTCGAAATTTGACTGGTTCCAAACGTCGTGACAAACGCATAAGTCCCATTTACTTCGTGGTGGTTCTGCAGAAGAAATTGTAATGTCAGTGCAGTTTCAAGCTGGAGCGCAGCGAGTGCCACATGTTTCGCTGAAGTATCAACTTTTCTGTGGTCGCTAAAAAGTTCTTATATACATTCTTTACGCCATCTTTGGTGAGCTAGCGACACCACCGTGCTGTCTCGCTCTTTCTTCGTTGACTGTCGGCTCATAGAGTATTATGACGGCGAAAAAGACCAGTTTTTGTAAGTTGTCTTGTGGAAAATATTATCGGTAGTTGGTCTTCGCGCCTTTTTCGTTTAGTTTTGAAATATTTTTGACAGTAGTAACTGTTTGTGTCGTGAATAAGTGTTGAAGTGTTTCTATTTTAAACTTTGTAGAAAGTAGGTGTGAACAATCAAATTGATCAAATTAAATTCGAATTAAACAAAAAATTGCAACTGCCTTCCGTATCGTATTGATGAATTTTGTTGCGATTTTTCATTAAAAAAGTAATTCGTATATACTTTTAAGATGCCTGCATATTGTTTAGTTGTTGGATGTGCCTCTATAAGGGGTATGCGACAGGGTGATGGGCTAGAATTCGGAATGACAAAATCTGGATAGACAAAATCTCGATGCCAACATAGGGACGAAGACAAAATCAGGGCGGACATAATCCAGATGATGACAAAATGCGCACGGACATAATCCAGATGAACTAAATATGAACTATGACAAAATGGGGTTCGGACGGAATGTCCCAAAAAAATAATGTCCCCAACCAAAATATCCCCTCGGACAAAATATCCCCCGACAAAATAACCGGGTATAATAACCGTGCGAAATATCCCTAACCAAAATATCCCCTCAGAAAAAAAATCACTTCAGAAAGTACTTATTGCGAAGTAGCAGCGCCGCGGGCCGTGAATTTAACTGGAAAACAAATAATCGGGGTCGAGGGGCAATAAGGGGGTCAAGGGGGAAATGTTCCCCCTTGCGAGGTCTAAGAGGCAGAGCCCCCAGCGGGGTTTGGGGCAGCGCCCTATTCACGAAAGGCCGCCTGCAGAGCCCCGAATAAGCAAAATAATATCTAATTAATAATACCTACCTATATACCTACCTGAGTAGACATTATGTCCGGGGATAATTTGTCAGGGGATATTTTAACTTTGGATAATCGGTCCTAGAGCCATTTTGCCCATCAAGTATCAGTTTTGAGTACTAAATAATGATTTAGAACTCAAAAATCGTGCATATTGGGTATTTAGTTTTATTCAAAAGGTAGCGATTGCATAGATTTTTGCGTTACCGCCGCAGCGAAATGTCAAAGATCTGCGCAACCTGATATATAAAGCCTTGGGTTTTTCGAAGTTTCGGGCAACCCGCTCTGGTAAAAAATACACTCCATCTATCCATGGGGAAGAAATCCATTAGTTATCATTCATCTGATGAACTTGCAAGTTTATCAATAAGTTGACCTCAGAGGCAAATACTAAATTCCAACTCTAGCGAATTGTGGGTGTGGGTACTCCACTTCGTTAACCTGTCATAACTAGTTAGTAAAACATCAGTTTTGATCCCAAGGGAAAAAATATACTTATGGAGGATTGCTTTTTCAACCCAAGGGATGAAAAAGGATTTCAGCAAATCCACGAAACTTCCTTCGCTCTTCGATTATTCATGAACGTTACCGTCTGTACAAAGGTTATGAAATGCATTGAAAACCATAATATTTTTTGTAATTTCATAAGGCTTGCAGTTTGAACAGAGGATTCAGCAAAAATAAATCCATCGGCAACTAACATCAATTTCGAGAACTTCAATCAAATTCATGAAAATTATTTATTCATGAAATTTATTTTCCCCAGATTCTCGAGTGCTAACACAGAGCAAATATTGAGAAATGTTTTTATAGGGAATAATCGAAAATACTGAGCAATATGCAATGGATTTGACTTTACTTTTATGTGTTTGTTACATTCAGTTTACCTACGAAGATTATTGCCGAAAATAACTGCTTTCTTTTCGAAAATCGTATAGAAATGCATAAAAGCAATGATATCGAATTTTGTAACTGCATTGTTCTATTATTATTATTTGAAAGAGAATGCGAGGTTGAACAGTCGATATGCACATGGAATACAGTTTTGGAGATTGAAATGGAATACAAAGACATTTTTGCAGAAGTTCGTAAGCCGCTTTTTTGTGTTGATTGAAACTTCCGCGAATCACTGATTCCAATTATTTTGATTCAGATAACCAGATGAAGGCAACAGCGTGGGCGGGCGACCCGAAAATTTCGATCAAAACGTTCCTATCCTGCAGCCGCAGTCTGCAGACTGTCGTTGGGCTTGCCACCGTAGTAGAACGTATAGTCTCTACTGGTCATAGAATCCTTTCCAGGGCCTCTAGTCTCTGCACTGCTGTAATATAAAGTTTTACCGTCCTGAGCGCATTTGTGAGAGATCTCAATCCTCCTGGCCGCAACAAAGATCTAACATTCCATGTTCCTATTTTTTCAATCATTGTCCGTTTGCCTTTCCGTGAGTCGTTGGCGTTTATCCTGTCCGATCCGAGGCTGTGTGAGTTCATAGCCGGCATCCATTTTTACGGTGTTTGAAGGTTAACCGAACGCTCAACCCACTTCCGTTTCCCCGATGATCCGTAGGAAAATCATCAGGTAGCACTCTTAAGTTTAGCACAAAACTCCGAAGAGAATTGAATGTAAGTGGATGTGGAAAAGACCACTTAGACAGTAACACGCCTGACAAATGACCCGGACCACCACACTCCTCTATCAAGCGCTACACTATCTAACTATTCAATCGCTGAATCTGCATTTTCACGTTGTTTTATAATAAAGCTTTTAATGCATTGATTGCTCAAATGCATTGATTGTGTTGTCGATAAATTTTAACAGTGATGGTTTGACCCGGTTTAATAGATTATGGAGCACTACTCCTTTTTGGTCCCACCACTTGAATGATTTCCTTGGGTGTTGACGTCGATGGCTGTCGCTGTACGCTGACGACAACGTACAAGCTGTACAACACAAAGACCCGGAATACATTGAGACCATACTAACCGTCGACCTAGCAATCTTGGGAAGGTATTACCGAGATTGGCGCTTGTGCCCGAATTTAGAAAAAACGGAAGTTGGGTACTTCCATTTAAATAACAGGGAAGCGCATTCGCAACTAAAGGTTGCGTTTTGTGGGGAAAAAGTCAAGTTCAACCCGAACCCAAAGTACCTCGGCTATACCATGGACAGAACCCTTACACATAAACCACATCTGGAAAAAGTTGCCCAAAAATTGAAATCCAGGAACAATATCGTTCAAAAGCTCGCTGGGTTAACTTGGGGATGCGATGCAAACACACTCCTCACAGCCACGCTATCATTGGTATACTCAACTGCCGAATATGAAAATTGTTGACAATGCAACACTCCCAATACATCAAGACCTCATCTCCGCTCCTCTCGTTCCAAGTCTGGAGTCAAGGAAACCTGTTTGGACAGAGTCTTTCTTCAGAAACGCACAACAATACGGTTTCGATGCAAAGGAGAAAAGAAGAAAATCCTGGGAATCAGAAAACCTGCGCAACAATCACCTAGTGAGCGACACGACACGGGGAAAGTGGGAGGTATTAATGCTGTGCGAAAAACAGCTAAATAGAATCAAAACTAGTCATGGTCGCTGTGCGTATGCTCCACAAATGGAACCCAAACAACACACCAAACTGTTCCAATGTAGCACAGACTATAAATCACATTGTGAACGAATGCCCATCAAGGAAATTCGCTGGTGGGCTAACTGAGTTACATGAGGTCACACCAAACGCTGTGCAATGGCTACAACTAATGGACATAAACCTATAACGAGAATCTGAGACAACAATACTGAATTGACTTTTCGTGCAATTTTATTTATGTTTTATGTTTCTTGTTAAATCTAATTGACGTAAAGTAACTAAGTTCTTTGAAATTCAACCGTATGTGATGATGTTATGTTGTAAACGATGTTCACTTAATACCATACGAAATCATAAATAATAATAAATATGTTGTAAGTACTTTTCCTCCACGTATCGATGCAATGCAAAAATCCTTTCGTTTCTTACCTAGGAAGCAAAACGTCGCTTATGGATTTCATCTTTTTCATGTCTCTTTCTTTCAGTTCACATGGAACCAGACTTCCTTCTAATTATCTCATACGAGGGTTGACTTTTATGTTTCTGGCCTAGTGTACTTCCAGCCCGAAACACGCAAATCTGCCGATCCTATTTTAAAATTGACTATTTTTTATGGTAAATTTTCTTATATCAGTTTTATGTAGCGTCAGTGGATGCGAAGCTATAGACCTCAGTTTCAGACACTTCTAAAACGCGTTTTTTGATTGTATCATCTGTTGGTTTTCGCTATCAAAATCACACTCCACGAAGTTTGCATTCACGAAAAGGGAAAAAACTATTAGTTCAATGCCTAATCTTCAATGTACGGTAGATAGCTGACCAATCAAACGTTTTTAATAACTACAAAAGCCATAGGTCTGAGCATATAAGAAAGTTAAAATCTTTGGTATTTGATAAGACTAACAATAATGCCGGAAATTTGTTTTCGAAGACCAAGTACAAAGTGCCGATGGACATAAGATCGAAGATGGATAGGGTGGATCAGGGAGAAATTACTTCATAATAATCCCAAATAATCCCAATAATCCCAAATAATCCCAAAAAAATCCCAAATAATCCAAATAATCCCAAATAATCCTAAATAATCCCAAAAAATCGCAAAAAGTTTAACTTCAAAAAACTCTCTAAAAATAACCAATTTGTCTTGCAAAGTACGAATTCTGAGATTGAAATTGCGCAGTCTTTCATTGATTCAATGATTTTGTACGCTAGGCGTACCTACCTATCTAGGCTTTATGGGATCGACATCCTTCATTTGGATCGATCGATTGATATTCAAAGGCGCATTCCACTCCACACAACAGCACCACTTTCATACCAAAAAATTTACCAAACCACCAAATTTGAATAGTTTTCGCTGCCTAACTCCTCTGGATAAAATAGGATGAAAACATTTTCTTTTGTGAAAATGTTGCTCATAAAAATCATTAGACTTTTTTCTTCGAGCAAACCCCCAGAGTTAGATCCCGGCAGCCACTAGTGGATGCGCATTCGCAGGCGTTGGAGCGGGTGAGTGTGAGGGCACTCGAAAGCAATAAGCGAGAACGTGCATAAAGCTGCGATGCGATTAACAGAATTATGTTTTTATACTACAAGCCCCCTGGACCCCCGCTAATTATTAGTATGCGATGCTTTATGTTCCTGTGGCGCTTTATGTGCCTGCGGCGCTTCATGTGCCCGCGACGCTTTATGCGACTACGGAGCTAAATATCTTTCTACAACCTTCATCAGATTCGCCGTCCACATCCCCTTCACACCCCTGCAGACATTGCAAAAAAGGTGTTTAAAACATGTTTGTAAGCTCCCACAGCGTCACCCCACTGTTAATCTATTCACAGTACAGTGCCCCGGAGTCTTGAACATCAATGGCCTTTATAAACAGAGCATTTGTAGCTTCATGCATAACTCGATCTGTGGACAGTCTTACAGTGCGATTCAATTCAAAACAACCTTTCATAGGTATAACACGAATGAAGTTAGGGAAAGGTGCTCTAACCATATCTGATAGCGCTCTGTACTGTTCTCTCTCGGCATGCCTCACAACCCTAGACCCACTTTCGTTTCAGAAAAAGCTAAAACAGTGACTATCGGAACAGCAGTACCCTGGCTGAAAGCCTAGATGCTATGTGTCCTTTCTAACTCCGTCAAACAATATTCTATTTATGAGATTCAATTAAAGGGGTTGTAGAGTGTGGGCCTACCGAACGATACTCTCCATCTCAAATCTCAGAGTGTTAATTCACATGTGGTATCGGGGTGTGAAGAGCAGGGTCGTCATTATGGGCCCATGTGTTTTTATTCCTTCTTGCTTGACATTTTATAAATCACTGACATATCGGATGTAGGAACAGCTCGCGCTTGTTCGGGTCACCACTCCAATTTCCAATCCTTAAAAAGGCCAAAATTAAAAAAAATGCACCAGGCCCGATCTTAGAACCAACCTAGAGCACTTAGGAGAGGCCTCTGATCCATACTTCCATGAACAAAAAAGTTCGCCCCTTTTTTCTCTGCAACACTGCACAAAAAATATCATCGTTACAGAAATATTCACGAAAAACCACCAAATATCGTATAGGATCGCGTAGCGTGAGTTGGGCCCACAGCCCGAAACACTCAACAGATTTTGACTAATTTAATTTTCGTGATTTTCTGATGTCCATATGTTTTATTTAAAACCTTAAAGAGCGGTTTCCGCTCTAATTTCACAGATATATAAGTGAAAAAGTTCCTCCAACCTTCAAAAATCCACGTTTTTGACCACTTTTTCGACCGATTCTGCCCAAATTCAATCTTGTAATTAATTTTCTGATTATCTTTCAGGAAAATAAAGTTTTTGAAAATCGGATAAGATTTACCCGATTTATGCAGAAAAAACACGCTGGGTGCTAATGTAGATTCAGTTTTAGGGCCTTGGCTGAGCCCAAAAGCTCAAAATTAAAAAAACTTTCTTCCATAAAATGTCAAGGATGCCCAGAATTTATGATAATCGGAAAAGATTTACTCGACTTATGTACAAAAGTTCAAAAACCACTTAAACGGCCCTAGCTTAGCGGCCCTTTAATCCCATAAAAAATATTTTGATTATCTTTCAGGAAAAAAAAGTTCTTGAAAATCGGCTGAGTTCGAGTTATCATGTTGACAGACAGGCGGACGGACTTTCATTTACTTTAGTGCAGTCCGTAAAAGAAGTTGGTACTATTAGAATAGTGTCGGCGCATTATTTCCTCGACCAGTTCACAAAGGCGTTTTTGAAAATATTCAGTCATTTAGCGGAAATATTTATTTGCCTATCTATCAAAACAATGTGTTGAGAGTATCAAGACGTCTTATTGAGTTGATTGAGAAGGAATTAATGTTAAATTGATATTAAAATCGTAACTCATGTATTTTTATTCATAAGACCTTCTTTCGTATGAAAAGACACAAATTCTTGCAGGTAGCTGACTTTTCTGACTTTGCTGACATTCTGATCCTACTACAAATTTGAAATAATCCCAAAAAATCCTTAGAAAAAAAAAGTAAATTACCCCCTGGGGTGGATTGCCAAGGCCAGAAAAAACAGAATACATCACTTCTGAAGCCGAAGCATATCAGTGAGATGAAGTTGAATAAATTAATGGAAACAACTGGTTTGGGAAGAATAACCACAATTTCGCTTTTGATGAAATGAAAATTTTAGACCACATACCAGAGACGGATCGCGGAAAAAATGGATATCGTTAGTATAGGGCTAATTTGATTTCACTCTTTCAATGTGATTTATAAACACGAGACAAAACGCATTTGTTCCCCAGGTGACAAGGTAGCGATAATATTTGTGTTGATTGATTGATTCATTTATTTTTACATCATGAAATTTTATACAACTTGAAATTGTGGTACTCCAATGTGAGACACTTTAAAGGAGTGACCAGATTTGAAATTACTTAATACTAATGCCAAAATTAACTTGAAGCTTAATTTATACTTCTTAAAAAAAATAGTAATTTGAGCAAACTAATAGCCGAAATAATTTGAAACAAAAAGTGGCTTCAAATGGAATGGGAAAATTTTTTTTCTCTGATACTAATATGTACGGTAAAGAAAGAAAAAAATAATAATAAAAAAAAATATGGACTAGTGTAGATGGGGTTAAGAGACAATCAAGGAGGAGAGCAGGGTCGGTACCATGGGGTATAAGAAGGAGAAGCGCCTCTCCGCACCATAGACCCAGCAACCAAGTTCTCTTCAATGTGTTACCGATGGAATAAGCATTCTAGAGAACACGGTGCATTCGCTGAGTGATACTGACGGTTTACATGAATCCTATGTGAATTTGTTAAAGAAAAATAAAAAGCGAAGGTGAGCTAAACGATGAGCCTATATGGAAGGGAAAGAATAAAGGTCGTTAAATGTAAAGTGGAATAAGAAGAGGATGACAACAAGCGTTTATTATATAATTTTCGTGAAATACATCGTTTGTGTTATTAGAGAAGATTTGTGCATTTTATTTAATTGTTAACATAATGCAAAAGAAACCGAAGGTAAATTAGAACGAATTTTATTTATTAGATTGTAAAGTTTGGAATTTATTTATTAATTATAGTCTGAAGAAGAGCCAATAAAGAGCTCGGTGTAAAGAAAGTCGTTTTATTTTCAATAAAATACGCTCAGGGTTCGAAAATTAAAGTGAAATCAAATTTTCTGGAATCAAATCAATATGATGAAGACAAAAAGAATAATGACAGCAGGAGAATCTGAATATATGATGGTGAGCATCATGACTTTTCAAAATATTGATTTTTCGCGAAACTTTTAATACTTTTCATTGGTTTTGTCATACCTGACACGACGCAAAAAACAAATAAAAGGCTTTTTCCTGACCGCCTTTTAAGATTTTATACTCGAGTAGATATAAAACATAAAGTATAGGAATTTGACAGAAATTGAATGACGATGAGTGTTTCAGTATTTTGCTAGTAATTGCTCCCGGTGCTGCTAAAAGAGAAAAAAGTTTTTTTTGGCTCCAATAGAGTTCAAAACAGGTTTCGCTTGATTCCAATCAGATCCTTCCCCATGTATCTATACGAGATTTTCATTTTCCTTTCATCCGTAGAGCTAATTTTTTTTTAATTTTTTTTTGATTTCTTCTGGTTTTCCCTACTGAAAAGTTTTTAATATTTGAGAAACTTGGAAATTTTTTTTTGGAATTTTTCGGAAAGGATTTAGAGATCGCGCAATCGCACAATGTGCTTTTTTGGTCATTTCGGAGCGTTTTCGGCCACTAACTCTCACAAAATCAATCAATTCGACTTTATGATATTTTTAATGGAAAGTTACATCAATTTCCTTTCCAACGACGCCCCACTTGAGACATTTGAAAGAATTGGATTTTCGGCGTCGATTACAGTTTGCTGATTTTTGCTACTTTTCAGTCACATGGTGGTTTTTGAGCTCCACTCTTCACGCCTTAACTGAAAACTTCAACAAACTGTTTTTCCCGGAAAGCATAGTCCGTAACCTTTCCAACGACATCCGATATGAGACATTTGGTGATGAATTGGATTTTTGGCAACTGTTAGTGTTCGAGCACTTTTCACGTCTTTACCGCCAATTTTGAAGTTTTACAATGTCCAGACTTCAGTTGGAAGGAATTAATGTCTTAAAGGAATTTTTTCTGGAAAGCCACCATCATTACCTTTCCAACGACACCCTACATGAGAAATTTGTTGAAAAATTGAATTTACGGTAGCTATTTGAGTGAAGGTAATTTTTCCGACTATTTCGCTGCTCTAGCCATCACCTCCACTCCAATGGCCGTCGTAAATTCAAATTTTCAACAAATTTCTCAAGTGGGGTATCGTTGGAAAGTTAATGATAGTGGCTTCCCAGAAAAAATTCCTTTAAGACATTAATTCCTTCCGACTGAAGTCTGGAGGTTGTAAAACTTCAAAATTGGCGGTGAAGACGTGAAAAGTGCTCGAACACTAACAGTTGCCAAAAATCCAATTCATCACCAAATGTCTCATATCGGGTGTCGTTGGAAAGGCTACGGACTATGCTTTCCGGGAAAAACAGTTTCTTGAAGGTTTCAGTTAAGGCGTGAAGAGTGGAGCTCAAAAACCACCATGTGACTGAAAAGTAGCAAAAATCAGCAAACTGTAATCGACGCCGAAAATCCAATTCTTTATCAAGTGTCTCATGTGGGGCGTCGTTGGAAAGGAAATTGATGTGACTTTCCATTAAAAATATCATCAAGTCGTTTTGATTGATCTTGTGAGAGTTAGTAGCCGAAAACGCTCCGAAATGACCAAAACACATTTCGCGATTGCGCGATCTCTAAATCCTTTCCGAAAAATTCCAAAAAAAAATTTTCTAAGTTTCTCAAATATTAAAAACTTTTCATTAGGAAAAACCAGAAGAAATCGAAATTTTTTTAAAAAAATCAGCCCTACGTAAGGAAAAAAATCGAAAATCTCGTATAGGGGAAGGATCTGATCGGAATCAAGTGAAACCTGTTTTGAACTCTATTGGAGTCCCTTTTTCGAAAACCACAACAAATTTTTGGGTGCCTTTTCAAAAAAACTTTTTTCTCACTTCGTTTGATCTACAACTCGCGAAATTGCCTAATATCCATCGTACACAGGTACACAAATAATTATTGCTTCATGTAGTGTTATTGAATTATTGAATGATAAACAAAAACATTGACAGCTAAACACGTGCTCCTGTGCAATTTAAAAGGAGAACGTTTTCGACAGTCACTAACTCATGCAAATATGCAACAATCATGGAAAATTTGTCCGAGGCATTTCCTAAGCTTCCTAGGTCGGTCGGATGGTCGGCTCTAGACCAAAAAAAATTTTTTTTGCTCTGTTGTAGAGAAAATTGAGCTGAACATTTTTGCCCATAGAAGTATGTGTCCGACATCTCTCCTAATGGCCTTAGGTCGGTACTAAGGTCGGCACTAGCCCAAAAAATGGTTTTTTGCTATGTTCTAGAGAAAATTGAGGAGAACATTTTTGTCTATTTAAGTCAATTTTGTGCTTTCGGAAGGTTTTTTTTACACCGTTGCTTTGGACGGGCTGTCCACAAATTACGTACACAGGAAGGGGGGGGGGGGCTCAAAATTCGTACAAAAGTGTACGGTGGGGGGTGGAGGGGTCGAGCGCGGTTGTACGTACGAAGAAATTAAGTGAATCATAATATCCCATTGATGGTATGGGAAATCGTACGTGTACGACAGGGGGAATCTCAAAATTCGTACGGAAGTGTACGGATGCAGGGGAGGGGGTCAAAAATGTCAAAAAATCGCCTACGTAATTTGTGGACAGCACCTTATGTTTACTACGACATTTGTAACCAGTCGAATTTCGACCCTAGAGTAGGGGGGAGCATCGATCATGGTCGTTAGATAACGAATCAGCAATAAAAAAAATGTCCGTCCGTCCGCCAACACGATAACTCGAGTAAAACTCAACCTTCAAACTTTTCTGAAAGGTAATCGAAATATCTTTTATTAGATTGAATCTGTGAACTGTCGCCCCAAGGGCTGCCGACCTAGGGCCGTTTAAGTGGTTTTTGGTCTTGTGTACATAGCTCGAGTCCTTTCCGATTTTCATAAACTTTTTTTTTTGTTTGAAGGATCTCGGCATGGCCGAAAATTGATGGAAATTTTTTTTTGATTTTAAGCCCTTTGAGCCTAGTGTCTGCTACTACACGTGTTTTTCGTACATTACTCGAGTAAATCTGTTCCGATTTTCAAACAAATTTTTTTTAATCGATTTTATGGAAAAAAATTAAAATTAAAATGTAAGAAATTTTGATTAGAAGCTCTTGGACTCAGCCAGGACCCTAAAAGTAGGGTCCAACATGTTTGTTTACATAAGTCGGAAAATCCTAACAAATTTTGTAGATTCCTTTCCTATTTGAGAGATAACCGAGTACCGAATTATATTCAAAAACAAATTTAGGTTCGGTGCCTGTGCTTAGGGCTCAAGTGGACCTCAGGTGGATCCCATAGTCGGCACTAACCAAAAACCTTTTTTTGCTATGTTGCAGAGCAAATTCAGGGAAACATTTTTGTCTATGAAAGTATGTGTCCGAGGCATTTCGTTATGGTTCTAGGTCGGTCCTAAGGTCGGCCCTAGACAAAAAAAAAAATGGTTTTTTGCTATGTTGCAAAGAAAATTTAGAGAAATATTTTTGTGTATTTGGAGGTCAATTTTCGGAAGAATTTTTTTCCACCGTTGCTTCGGACGGGTTTTTCAATATTGCTCTTTCGGCAATTTTTAATCCAACGTAATGTTGCAAGTAAAGGCAATATTTACTTAGATACGTTCGAGTCTTTTTGCATCATTTATTCTGTTTGCGACATCTATTCTGATGCATGTGTTTTTCTTCTTGATAGAAACCTTTCCCCCTTTTGATGAACGTTATTTATGAACAACCCCTCAATTAGTTATCACTTTAATTAGATTTATCACATTCGAGCCTATAATAAGCCAATTATTACCGTAATAATAGGGCTATAATCGGCCTATTATAGTCGACTTTCTTGTTAAAAGTAGGGTTGTAATGACGCTATTATAACCCGGTTCTTTAAAAAATGAGAATAAAACGTGTGCTGTTGTGACAACCGCATACTAAATCGAAAAATCAATCTAGACGAAATTTTGTGCAACAAATTCGATGAGTGTTTTTATACGAAATTTTTAATTTATGTTAATTTTGTTGTTATTTTTTTTGTGCATAATTGGCAATGATAGGCTCAAATGTGATAAACTGTCGTATAGTACAAGGGGAACAATCGCGTAATTATAGTCTCGGTGGGTAAAAAATTCTCGGGGCTGACGCCCCTCGAACTTTTACCAACCTCGACTATAATTACTTGATTATACCCCTCGTATTATAATATATGCATCGTCGCGTCATATAAAATTACTTTATGTTCGTTGTATAATGTTCCAAAATCCGTAACTTTGATCAGGCAGCAGTACCAAGAATGCCTATCGTCTATTAAATGACGAAATAAGTTGAAAAAAAGGGTTTGAGGTAATTCAGGTCAGGGTCAGTTGACCCGATTCCGTGCCTTCGGGCCATTCATAAATGACGTCCGGCCGTTAGGTGGGGGAGGTGGTAAAGGGAAATCGGACGAATTCGGACGGTGGGGGGAAGGGGGTTGTGAGAAACGTGACTTCCGGTTGAGAATTTGTGATTTTGTCAAACTGTCAAGAATTTATAATTTATAACTGGGAGCACGCCCGAGGTTGTTTGTCGAGAGAGAAACGCAGACTTTTCCTGTAACTTGTTTCTTTGACAGTTTGTTAGACGTCATTATTTAGTTAGATCAGACGTAATTATTTTGGAGGGTACTGTAAAACCGGACGAATTCGGACCAGGGGGTAGGGGGGGGGGTGTTCGGAAAATTGTCAAAATAACCGGACGTCATTTGTGAATGGCCCCTTAAGTGTTACCATTGGCCTATCACGTATAATCTAATCTGGCGAATTTAAGAAGATATTCCCAGTGGGAAATTTCCGACTAACATTCTTTCCATTAGATTTAAAACCTTTATTGGAATAATTGAAATGAAAAAGCTGTACTTCACACAATACGGCTAGCAGCTACTACGATGTCAAACATGCATAAGATGCCCTCAATTTTTTTTTTCCACATATTTTATATCAAAGCGTTCTTGACTTTCAGTGCAACATGTAAAACTATGAAGTACATTTTCCTTCAAGGCTGTATGTGAAGGAAATTTCAAACGTATTTAAAAATGATGTATAGTATCCCTTTGTGCCAGCTCTGTCCGACAATAACAACAATGTTGCATGCAATATCCAGGACAAATTTTTGAAGTTTCTCTTACAGACCGTTAAACTCAAATATTTGGTGCTCAGGCATCATTGAGAATATAAAAGCATTTTCACATTTGCTGTGCGAAAACTCTCGAAAGTGCAATATTTTCTGCCACTTTACTCTGTCGTAACGTTCGAAGAGTAGTTTTGAGTAAAACTTTTCACTTAGCTGTCGGTCGACGGATGAAAAAGTGAATAGAGAAAAAATGAAAAATTATTTGTTACTAAGGGGAATCTCTATAGCACAGTGGCTCACCTTTTCCACTAATCAATTGAGTAGTCAGTGTGAGATTTCGAAGCTCAATCATCGACTATATTGGTCTGGGGTAGTTAACTGCATAAAATACATTGCTGGGAGCCGCCATTATGCTGCTTCTACCTCCTTCACCCCCAGTATACATCTCAGAATAATGATCTAGCCAATGTACAGGTTGCGCAAACGCAAAAATCTATACAATCGCCATCAGCTGAATAAAACTAAAAGCTAACATTTTTACCCAGGAAGTAATACTTTCCAGTACAAATTGTTGACTCAGTGCTTAAAAATCGTGCTTGTAGGGCAGGCCCGTAGCCAGAATTACAAAAGCTTTGTTTGTAAATTCCCCGTGCCACCATTTACCAAACTTTATAGAGTCAAATGACACTTCTCATATTATCATCTAAACTGAGTAATTTCTGTTTATTCCTCTAAAGAAGTTAAAAGAAAAGTGGTAACATTGAGTCTAATGCTACTAATTGAACCCGGACTAAGAACGAGTCCCACGCTATTACCACTACGTTTTTAACCAGTCGATTCGAAGGGGAAGTAAGGGGGAGCAGTATGTTCCTTTGATGCCAAATCAGCAAAAAAAATTTTGTCCGTCCGTCCGTCCGTAAATACGATAATTTGAATAAAACTTAACCGATTTTCAAAATCTTTTTCCCCCTGAAAGGTAGCACCAAACGTGGATTTGGTATTGCAGATGGGCATTTTTGAACGAAGGGCCTCTGAGCTAATCATTAGAGTATGAAATGTGCGAGCAAAGAAAATCTTCATTAAAATTTGTTTAAAGGTTTCTCTGATCCCTTTTTGCTTGTTCGTGTTAAATTTTTATTTACTTCGGAATCCCAGGGGAGGCGACGACCCACTCGCCCCCCCCCTTGCTACGAGCCTGTTGTTGTGTAAAGACGTTAACTTTTAGTTTTATTCAGAAGGTGGCGATCGCATAGATTTTTGCGTTACCGCCCTAGCGAAATGTCGAAGATCTGCGCAACCTCCTTATATACCCGATACACTTTTTCGAAACCCGAACTGTTTCCAAACCCGAGACCCATGAACCCGAAAAAAACAATTCGGGCTTGGGTTCGGGTCGGGTTTTTCGAAGTTTCGGGCAACCCGTTCATCTCTACCCTAGGAAGAAGAATTTTTTCAAAAAAAACTACCTACTAACCTTGACAGGTTTTTACGGCAGATTAAAAATGGTCGTGCGATATATGCGTAAGCTCCGTACGTTTCCCTACAACGATTATAAGTTGAAAAATATCACAGGTTGACGGACTGTATTTTCTATTTGCGAGCGGATCACCTAATTTTGCGCTAGGTAACTCAGATTGTTATTTGAGTCACCAAGAAGGAAATGAGTTTCTGCATAAAACTGTTTCATCTGAGGCGAAACCGAGGCTAATGAAAACAGAACCTGTTTTTTTGTGTACGGTGACAGTGTATTGATGTGAACGAAATTAGTTGATTATGCACCGCTGTCCAGGATGCCTTATTTTGACGATTTGGAGGTTATTTCCCGAGCCGAAGGCGTGAGAAATAATCCAAATCGTCAAAATAAACCATCCTGGACAGCGGTGCATATGCTATTTTATATGCCGAGAAAAGATATATCGAGAAAAAAAATTTTGCCCTAGGGAGAAAAATGCGAGATTATCGTTCTAGGCAGATAAAAGTAGTTTTTTAAATTATAATGGCTGACAATAAATAACAAAATTGGAGTCTTTTGCCTAGGGTAGTCAACAAGAAAATGCAACTCCAAAACACCCAAAAAAATTATTTTTTGAAGTTTTTGAGTCAAAATTAAGATTGCGCCTTTTTTCAAATTTGAAACGCTCGCCAATTTTATTACCTACCAAACTCTCCCGTTAAGATAGGTACACACATCGACCGTAACTGAAATCCCCATACATTTTTACGGTCGACCGTAATGGTCGCGTCGCAAAATTTTGTTTCGGTTGATATGTGTAATGCTCGCCGAAACTTACGTTCCACAACGACCGCAATTGTCGACCGAAATTTTTGGTATGCAAAAACCAGCCGAAATTGTACGGTCGATTTAATTGTTAATATTTATATAGTTTTCATGTGTTACATCAAGTTTGTGTTTTGTGTTTGTTGGAGTTGTAAAATATGAACAAATTTTGTGAATAATTTCGGTGAGGTAAGAATGGTCAAAGTGTTAGGTGGCCCTAATGTGGGTGTGTTGTGTTACGGCAGATGTGTGTACTTAGCTTTACATTTGATCAACAAATGAATGTTCTAGAACTATTTTTGTGGACGCGTGGCGTAATGAGTCTCATAAGTTTTTTTTAAAATTATTTTCTTCGAGGCAACTCATTACGACATGAGTCTGCAAACTACACTTCTACACTAGGACGGAAAATATTTTCGCCTCGCTCACTAGGGACGAAAATATTTTTGCACCTCTACCCTTAAGGTACACATGAAACAGTTAATTTCGCACCACTTTTGAAGTGCGAAAATACGAACTTTCGTATACCAGTTGTGAAAAAAGTATATTCGCAATTCACCGACAAAAACACGTTTTTTCGTGCGTGATTTCGATGTCGCATGAAGTCACTTTGCCGCACTAGTGCGACGACGGTTTTTTTACGCACTAGTGCGATGAAGGTTTTTTTACGCACTACTGGAATTGAATTTTTATATTAAAAGAAAATCTCGTTTTTGTCGGTGAATTGCAAAAAACGTTGTTTGATACACATTACGTATGCTGGTAGTTTAACGCACACGATGTGTTCTCACATCTAGTGCGTTAAACTACCTTCATACGTAACTCGTATCAAAAATTACTATTTACCAATCAGATGATTCCTTACTCAAGAGAAATGGTAATTTTTTATTTAAAGGACACCTTCTCCACTTGCCTTTCTTAGTTATTGCTATGTTTGCAAGTGTATTCAGCATCGACTATAGCTATCACGTGCACGTGCGAAAAAACAGCTTCCATATACTGCACGCCGTCCAGAAAGCGTTATTATCTACGCAAGCGACTCAATACAACATGCATGCACCATATGAGACAACCACTTCAGTACATGTGTGACATAATTCCTTCGATGCATACAAATTTCCACATAATAATGAAACTACAAAACTTTTCTCATTGCGATTTATCGTGCAATGCAAACTTCCACTTTCGCTTCACGTTACGAAAAAAACAATTACTCACGTTGCCGCTTCCACAAGAAATATTTTCCTATATGCAACTCTGTCAAAGCCATATGCTTGCATAATTTAGTGTTAAGTTGACTTTAACTTTCAATTTGGAGGAAGTAAATGATTTTTCGTCTGTCTGGAAGTATATTATTTTTCCATAACGGGTGTATGGTGTCATTGTGTTGTGGCATCTGTTTTTTTAGACCCGTACGAAGAACGAAGTTCTTCGAAGAGGAGTCTATTGCGTTTACCGACACGACATTTGTAATCAGTCGAATTTTGACCGGGAGTAGGGGAGCATTGATCGTCTTCCTTAGAATCACCAATAAAAAAATGTCCGTCCGTCCGTCACCGCGATAACGTGAGTAAAAGTCAACCGATTTTCAAAAACCATTTTTCCCTGGAAGGTAATCGAAATATCTTTTATGGGATTCAATCTGGGGACCGTCAGCCTAAGGGCCGCCGAGCTAGGGCCGTTTAAGTGGGTTTTGGTCTTTCGTACATAACTCGCGTAAATCATTTCTGATTTTCATTATTTTCTTTTTTTTTGAAAGACCTTGGCATAGATGACAATTTATGGAAGAAACTTTTCTGGATTTGAGTCCTTGGACTTAGCTAGTGCATTAAAAACGAGTTTCTGCTAGGGCCCTACGTGTTTTTTGTACACTCGAGTGTACTCGAGTAAATCTTTTCCGATTGTAGAAATTTTTTTTGTTTGAAAGATCTACGCATGGCTGACAATTTATAAAAGAAACTTTTGCCTTAGGGCTCAAGTGGGTCTCATGTCGGTCCTAAGGTCGGCTCTAACCAAACAATTTTTTTTTGCTATGTTGCAGACCAAATTGAGGGAAACATTTTTGTTTATGGACGTGTGTGTCTGAGGCCTCTACTTAGGACCCTAGGTCGGTCCTCAGGTCGGCCCTAGACAAAAAAAATGGGTTTTTGCTATATTGTGGAGACAATTGAAAGAAATATTTGTGTCTATGGAAGCATTTTTGCGAGGACTCTCCTGAGCGCTAGCCCCAAAAATGTTTTTTGCCTATGTTGTAGAGAAAATTATGGTGAACATTTTCGCCTTGAATTTTGAATTTTGTGCCTTCAGGAGCGGCTTTTACACCGTTGCTTCGGACGGGTTTTTCAATATTGCCCTGTCGGCAATTTCCAATACAATTTAATGTGGACTTAAAGCAATATTTGCTTAAATACGTTTGAGCCTTTTCGTAGCATCAACTCTGTTTGCCGCATCTATTCTGACAGGTATGGGTCCCTTCATTTGTTTTTTTTAGTCGAAAGGTCTAGGAATGTCTTACATTTTATAGCAAAAACTTTTTTGATTAGAAACCTTTGGACTCAGTCAGGACCCTTAAACTGAGTTTTTAATATAGCCCAACATGTATGTTTACATAAATCGCGTAAAACGGGATCATGCCCGCAGCGGTAGCGGAGGGCGTGACGCAGTCCCCACACCTTAAAAAAACGTCCACAAACCAAAAAAAACTCCATACAATAACCATTGGGAGAAGGAGCCATATATAGGCGAACTTTTGAGTTATTTCCCCTCGCCCCCTCCCTCTCCAAATTATTTAAAAAAAACTATGTCGCAGCAGCTTTCAAACGAGCCCCCACTCATCAAAATCGGTTGAAAATTGGCTGAGATATCGGGGTTTGGAAATTAAATTTTTGTATGTGGAATCAATTTTTCTATTCTCCTCATCATTATGAAAAGTTTTTTCTGTCGCTTTCTATCTATCTATCTATCTACCTATCTATCTATCTATGTTCTATCTATTAATAATTTTCGATCTCGAAAACTAGACAGCCGATCTTCCTGAAATTTTCAGGGAACGTCAGTCTCGGCCCCAAATGAAAAATTTCATATGCCGCTTTTCCGGGAAAATTCTTGAAAAGCCGTGGCATGTGGAAAAGTGGTCAATTTTGAGGGTTTTTAGGTAATGCTCGGAGTTTTCGAATTTTAGCTCCGGAGT
>CM055404.1:10118569-10129590 GCA_029228625.1 Pseudolycoriella hygida
CGGAGTACTATAAGCAAAATTTGTAACCAGTTGGGAGTTATGAACTTTATGGATTTTATAGCAAGCGTGACGTCATTTATGAACAGCCCCAAATCACATTTTCTGTTACTATGGAACATTTTACTACTCAAAGAAAAAAATTGTTAGTGGTGATTGAAACAATTTTTATCGCGAATTATTGTTTTTGGAAAGCATCCGCCACTCATTGTCAGCTGTACGTTTTCATACTTTTCGCCCGTCTCAACTCAAAATATAAAAAAATCTAAGACATTGAGAACTATAGCGTTGGACAATTTTTTGCTAAGGGTATAATGTGCTTCGTCGAATAAAAATAGTTTTCGATAGTTTTCGTCGAGCACTCTAACTTAATTGGAAAAATTTTAATTCCAATTTCTTCAGATTTTTTATAAGTATTTGACGTTTAGTTTCGCCTTTTCAGAAATATTCATAACAAAGCTTCATAGTTTTCAAACAAAAAATAGATCGATAGCAATTTTCAGGGCAATTTTCTACTTTTTCTGATTTGGACCAATTTTCTTCTTCTCTAGGCACGACTACTTAAGGTGTGACCAACTTACTAGTCGAAATTTTTGTTTATGTTCAATGTAACAAAATAAAGCTTGAAATAAGCCGTTGATGCTGAATCGATTGGCATTGACTTTAGCACACGCTCCTTTACAACTTTTACGAGAAAACTTGAAAAAACTATGGAAAATGTTTGGAAAAGAGCTTTTTTCAGAGTTTTGTCAACTTTTCCCGTAAAATATTTATCGGAGCGTGTGGTGAAGTCACGCTTGAATCGAATGTTATTGAGATGATAGTTAACGTGTCGTTTATGAGAGGGAGAAAGATCACCCGCAGTGGATGATGTGAGATACTGTGCGGAGTTGGGATTGGAGGTCTCGATCCCTATCGGGAATCTCGCGACAGTTTCCCAAGCAGAAACAGTTGCCATTAGCGTGGGCTGCGAAAAGCTATTGGAACAGCGGCTAGAGGGCAAGAAGGTTGCGATTTGTGCTGACAGTAAGGTAACGCTAAAAGCGCTGTCATCTTGCAAGCTATCGGCTCTGGATGCTCTATCAGAGGAGAACGAAGTAACTCTGGCATTGGTTCCGGGACACTGGAAAATTGAGGGGAATGAGAAGGCTAATGAGCTGGCAGGGAAGGCGGGCGAATGTGAGTTCACATGCCCAGAACCAGCACTAGGCATTAACGGTGGATTGGTGCCGGAACTTACTTATTAGGGACTAGGCCAAAGACAATAATCAGAGAGCGTGGGAGCAGCTGAACGATTGTAGGCAAGCGAAAGAATTTTTGTTGGAATGCAACTCGAAGACCACGAAATATCTCTTAAGCTTATAAAAGGCAAAGCTAAGGTTGTTAGTGGGAGTGCTGACGGAGCACAACTGCTTAAGATACCATTTGGACAAAATGGGTCTTAGCAACGATCCGAACTGTAGAAGGTGCGAAGACGTACCGAAAACGGCGAAGCACTTCATGTGCAACTGTCCTGCATTGTCGAGGCTGAGGTCGAAGCACCTGGGTGACTTTTACCTAACGCTAGAGGAATTCCGAAAGGCACCATTCCCTGACATTCTATCCATCAATACAGGATGTAAATGGATGTATTATCCAGGCACTTAATACGCTTTAACGAAATGCCACAAAAACCTAGGTGGCTAACAAAACTAGGGAGCTCTTCCTTTTACAAAAAGTCACGAAAACTAGGTGACTAACGACACTAAGACACTTTTCCTTTTGTGGCTAAGGTGGCTAAGAAGACTAGGGAATTTACGTTTTAATGAAATACGGAGAATCAAAATCTGGACAGGCACTCAGTAATTGTCCTGATTTTGATTCTCCGCATTCTTTTCGTCCTGATTTTGACTTCGTCCTTATTTTGAAAATTCCGGATTTTGAAGCTCCGGATTTCATTTTTCCGGAAAAATGACATAAGCCCTTGTAATCACCTAAAATAAAACCAGTCTAAACAGACTTCACATTGTAACTGATAACCATCTAAGTGCAATTTACATTTTTTGATTTGTGAGAGTTTTAAATGTCATTAATGTCAAATACATAACCTTCTACATGGAAGCAAACGCACGTCACGATCTCTTTCTAGCGCATACATCTTATGTTTTGTGACATTAATGACATTTAAAACTCTGAAAGTTGTTTGAAAATAAAATGAACTTCTTTAAGTATTTGCCCCAGAAAGACTATTGGCACGCGTGTGCCAATAGTGCCCAAGAGAGACTACTGGCACGCGTGTGCCAATAGTGCCCAAGAGAAACTATTGGCACGCGTGTGCCAATAGTGCCCAAGAGAGACTATTGGCACGCGTGTGCCAATAGTGCCCAAGAGAGACTATTGGCATGGCGTGCAAATAGTGTCCAAGAGAGAGACTATCGGCACACGTGTGCCAATAGCACCGGCCAATACATAACCATACTAACTCTTTTTACACTCATGTACATTCAATTATTCTCCCCTCATTGCTAAAGATATTCATTTATCTTAACATTTACGTATATTTCGTATAGATCCATCAGTAAATTTATTTTAATTTCGTAAAAAGTTCCGCCGATGCATGAGAATACGCGTTTTTTCTACCACACGGATCTTTAGCCGATGGAACTTGAGATTCGCATGCGAAACTTTTTTTTATATTCACCGATGGATCTGAAAATATATTCACCGATATGAGAATTGGCACCCTGTTTCAATCGGTCGGCCCTTTACATTCTAAAGCTAACTGTTGCAGTAATTGCATAATAATTTTCGGTGAAGAGTATAACGTCTTTTATAAATTAACATTTTTGTCAATTATTTGGTCATTTTTGAAATTGTTTCGTTAAAAATCCCAACAACATTGTGAGTCATTTTTGTAATTAAATAGGTGTATTCGATTCCCATTTCATTATAGCCTTGACTGGGTGATCATTCCTATAGTCTTTTATCACATTCTTTTATTACGCTGCGCTCCATTTTTCCTTAATACAGACCACACGATGAGATCGAAACGCTATTTGCCAATAATTTTTTTTATGTATTTTTCTCCGATTTTTTATTCGTATCATTAAAGTATATGATATCTAACAAAGTAATCGATTTTTTCCAATTTCTATTTAGATGAAGTCAGTGATAACGTTCACATCATCCGACGGTAAAAAGTACACGGCCGATATCGAAATCCAAAGAGTTTCGGGCACCATTAGAGCCATGCTGAAAAAGGTTAAAGAAGGCGACCATCCCGTTTTCCCATTGCCGGAAGTATATTCAACGACTCTTCGTCTGTTTTTGAAATGGGCGGAACACCACAAAGACGATTACATACCAGAGAAAAAAGAGGAAGTCGAGGTTAATGTAAGAAAACCCCCCCTAAAGATTCCAAAGTGGGACGCCAAGTTTTTAAACGTTGAAACAGGCCAATTGTTCGAATTAATGCATGCCGCTAATTACTTTGATTCAAAACTATTGTTTGACATGATCAGCAAGACCGTCGCCGACATGGTCAAAGGTAAAACGCCAGAAGGTATTCGCAAACTTTTCGTCGTCAAAGATGATTTTGTTAAAAGAGTAAGTTTTCTAGAAGAAGAAGAAGAAGAAGAAGAAGAAGAGGAAGAAAAAGTAGTAAAACGAGTATTAGAAACAACAGAAGAAGAACCAGAAGAAAAGAAATCAGAAGAAAAAGAATCAGAAGGAAAAGAATCAGAAGAAAAAGAATCAGAAGAAGAAGAATCAGAAGAAGAAGAATCAGAAGAAGAAGAAGAATCAGAAGAAGAAGAATCAGAAGAAGAAGAATCAGAAGAAAAAGAATCAGAAGAAAAAGAATCAGAAGAAAAAGAATCAGAAGAAAAAGAATCAGAAGGAAAAGAATCAGAAGAAAAAGAATCAGAAGGAAAAGAATCAGAAGAAAAAGAATCAGAAGGAGAAGAACCAGAAGAAAAAGAATCAGAAGAAAAAGAATCAGAAGAAAAAGAATCAGGAGAAAAAGAATCAGAAGGAGAAGAATCAGAAGAAAAAGAATCAGAAGAAGAAGAGTGGTGTCTTTTAAATTTTCCAGAAACAACTGAAATGTTCCAAAAATAAGTGTTTTTGTTACAATGTTTATTGGTTTTGGTCCAATATTGAACACGGTATTTTCCAATAAATAATACAAATGTTCCAATATAAATTCAAACGCTCCACAAAAAATTTGGTTTGTTCCAATGTGCAAAACTGAAAGTTCCAATGAAAAATAAAAGTTCTAAATCTTTATTCGTTTCGTTCCACACTAAAATGTTTTTGCTCAAATGAAAAACCTTGGGTGGTCCAATTTAAAATTCAAATGTTCCAATACAAAATTATTGGAATTATTGAAATTAATTGAACATTTCTCGAAATTGTTCCGTAATAAAATGGTGAAATGGGAAAAAATTTGAAAAGCATGCAGTACATGCAGCAAATAAAAATGTTTGGATATATTTAGCGCAGTGAGTTCCAATGATAAGACGAAAATGATTTTTAATTTTAAGGACGAGATTTTTTCACAGAGTAAGATAAATGAGGGACAAGAGCAATACTCCATCGTTGAGAGACCGTTTCAAATCAGGTCAATTTTACCCTTTTTGCCTGACGAAGGGTTGAAAAATCGCTTTCAAAAATCTTGGACATTTCATAGAACGAAAGTCCGAAATTTTTTGATAAAATATCCAAAATTGTCCGAAATTTTTTCGGATGAGATGTTCAAAATGTCCGAATTTTGGACACGGCGAAAAATAGTGGGAGGCCTGCAATTAGCTTTTCCCGACATTTTATTCTGTACAACTTTACCTTTGAAAGTAAATCACTGTATAGCACAGTTAAGCAAATATTGACTAAAAACCACCTGCTATCGTATATGGCCGAGAAACTGAATTTCGTACATTCAATGGGTCCCAGTGCCCAAAGCACTGAGTCCATTTACACAAAAAAAAAATTTCCCAGTTTTGTGAGATCAAAAATGCTTTCATTTGACACCAAAATGAACAATTTCCGTGTTATACGTGCTGAAATATTTGCGAAAAAATTTCACCCACCCTAAAAAATCCACGTTTTTGGACACTTTCTCGACCATATCTCCAGAACTACCTGACCGATTTTGCTCATCTTCGAACGTGAATCATGGGACATACCTACCTTTCAGGGGAAAAAAGTTTAGGGTGATCGGTTGAGCCGTTTAGAAAAAAGGTGTAGACGGACGGACGACCGGACATTTTTCTCGCTGATTCGTCATCTTTAGATGATAATAAATGATTCCCCCAACTCCTGCCTCGATCTACTCCATGTTACAAGAACATTGTTTGTAGTAAACGTATAGGACCTTTGTACTTCGTACGGGTTCAACCGCGGCTGGAGATAATGTTTTTTTCCTGGTATCCAAATCCGATTTCCCATTTTTTCCTGGTATCCGTCTGAAATCGATAAAATTTCCCACTGAGGAATCGAGATTTCCCGGTGACAAATTGAGATTTCCTGGTGATCAAAATGCGATTTCCCGGTGGTCAAAAGTTATTTCCCGGTGACCAAAATGTTGAAATGTTGCGAGTGGAGGAGCGAGATTTGTTTTTATACTTTTTGACGAAACCGTTGACATATCAATCAATATTTTACAAAGAAAAATTGATGAATCGCGATCGGAGCGAGCGAGATTTTTCTTAATACTTTTTAACAAACTTGTTGACATTTCAATCGAAATTTTACAAAGAAAATTTATGATCCGCGAGCGGAGCGAGCGAGACTTTTTTAAATACTTTTTAAAAATTTGTTGACATGTCAATCAAATTTTTAAAGAACAATTTTTTTGAACGAAGTTTCCACTTTCCATTTTTAATTTTTTCCCCGTTTTTCAGTAATATTTCCATTTTTTATTCATTTCCCGTTTTCAGCAATTTCCTATTTTTAGTTATTTCCCTCTTTGAAGCGACTTCCCATTTTTTAGTCATTGCCCATTTTTAGTCATTTCTCATCCTGAAGCGATTTCCCATTTCTTATTCATTTCCCATCTTAAAGCGATTTCCCATTTTTTAGTCATTTCCCATCCTGAAGCGATTTCCCATTTTTAGTAATTTCCCACTTTGAAGCGATTTCCCATTTTTAGTCATTTCCCACTTTGAAGCAATTTCCCATTTTTAGTCATTTCCCATCTTGAAGAGATTTCCCATTCTTAGTCATTTCCCATTTTGAAGCGATTTCCCATTTTTGAGTCATTTCCCGTCTTAAAGCGATTTCCGATAACGTAAACCGCTCGAGCTTCGCTTGTGCATATTTCCCGAAACGTGAGCCGCTCGAGCTTCGAGCACTTTTCCCGAACAAGATTTCCCGGTATCTGGTTTTTCGGCCCCCAAACTGCCCGGTATCCTAGATACCAAGGATACACACTATTTCCAGCTGCGGCTACAACAATTTCGAGAAACGCTTAGAAAGTGAAATTTTGTATTGGAACATTTGAATTTTATTTTGGAACATCAAAGAGTTTTTACTCGAACAAAATATTTTTAGTGTGGAACGAAACGAATAAAGTTTTAGAACTTTTATATTTTTATTGGAACATTCAAATTTCCACATTAGAACAAACCAACTTTGTTGTGGAACAAAACGGAAAACGTTGTGGAACGTTTGAATTTTTATTGGAACATTTGTATTATTTATTGGAAAATCTCGTGGAAAATCGTGTGGAACAAAAAGAATATTATTTGTAACAAAAACTATTTTTTTTGTCACGAAAGTTTTATTTTTTTTTACCAAATAATATATCCCGAAGAAGAATCAGAAGAAGAAGAAAAAGACGAAACGAACACCAGCCAACCAACCAACCAATTTAATGAGGAGAACTGATTACGCCCGAACCACCCAACAGATTTTGACTAATTGAATTTATGTGATTTTCTGATGTCCATATCTTTTATTTTAAATCTGCAAGAGTGATTTCCGTTCTAATTTCGCAGAGATATAAGTGAAAAAGTTCCTCCAACCTTCAAAAATCCACGTTTTTGACCGCTTTTTCGATCGTAACTTCGAAAGTTTTCGACCGATTTTTCCCAAATTCATTCGTGTAATCAATTTTCTGATTATCTTTCAGGATAAAAAAGTTTTTGAAAATCAGTTGAGTTTTACTCGACGTATCGTGTTGACGGACGGACATTTTTTTATTGCTAATTCGTCATCTAAGGACCATGATCGGTGCTCCCGCCCTACTCCCGCGTCGAAATTCGACTGGTTACAAAAGTTGTGGTAAACGCATAAGACCCCTTTTCGAAGAACTCAAGTAAATATTTTCCGATTTTCGTAAATTTTTTTTTGTTTGAAAGATCTGGACATGGCCGACAATTTATGGAAGAACCTTTTTTAAATTTGAGTCCTTGGACTTAGCTAGGACACTTAAAACGATTCTACGGACCATACGTGAACCATAACTCGAGTAAATCTGTTCCGATTGTCATAAACTTTTTTTTGTTTGAAAGATTTGGGCATGGGCGACAATTTGTAGAAGAAACTTTTTTGATTTTGAGCCCTGCTAGGGCGCTACATTTTTTTTTTGTACATAACTCGAGTATAAATCTCTTCCGATTTTCAAAAAAAAATTTTTAATCGAAAGGTCTCACATTTTATGGAAGGAAGTTTTTTGATAAGATGCTCTTGGACTCAGCCAGGACCCTGAAACTAGGCCCAACGTGTTTTTGTTTACATAAATCGGGCAAATCCTAACAGATTTTGTGGATCCTTTTTCCATTTGAGAGGTGACCGTGTACCGGATTATATTCATATACAAATTTGGGCCTGTGCTTGGGGCTCAAGTGGGCCTCTGGTTGGTCCTAGGTCGGCCCCAACCAAAAAAAAACATTTTTTTGTCATATTGCAGAGCAGATTGAGGGAAAAATTTTTATCTATGGAAGTTTGTGTCAGAGGCATTTCCTTATGGCCCTAGGTCGGTCCTTAAGTCGGCCCTTAACAAAAAAATTGTTTTTTGCTATGTTGTAGAGAAAATTGAGGCGAACATTTTTTATCTATTTGGAGATCAATTTTGTGCTTTCGGGAAAGTTCTTTTACACTGTTTCTTCGGACCGGTTTTTCTAATGCAACTTAATGTGGACGTAATTTCAAACACTTAAGAGTTAAGGCAATATTTACTTGAAAACGTTCGAGTCTTTTCGTATCATGAACTCTGTTTGCCACATCTATTCTGGTACGTACGGGTCCCTTCATATGTTTTTATTTCATTTAGAACGTAACTCTGAGCAAAAAATCGTTCCACGACACGGCCCAAAAATGTACCGTTTTTTTATTTCAATCCACTACATACAAAAACATAAAGTTTCGGGGTGGTCCCGTAGAACAATTTTGTACTTAGTGTTATCACGTTTTTCGATTAAAAATACAAAATCACAAACAAGGGCAAAGGCCGGTAGGTGGATTTTACCCACTTTATGACCTTTATAAAAAAAACGGAAAATTTTGGAGGCGTGTCATTGATCGATTTTTTGCTTAGAGTTTTGTTCTCAATCGATTAAAAATATAAAACAAATCAAGGGCCCGATCAATATCCACACGCGTCTAATGCATTTAATGGTTGAGCCGCTAATATAAACAACATAAATGTTACTTGTCAAAAGGCCATTAGAACACGTGTACATGTTTGTAAGTTTTTTTGTAAACAATTCTTATATAAAAATTGAAATATTTCCTTTTTTCGTAAAATATGTAAAATTCATGTAAAAATATCTTCATAATAAAATTTCGTTTTTAACAATGGAATGTTGTTTCAATTGTAATGACTTAACAACATGGTTCCAAGGTGCTAACATAATTGATTGAAACAAAGGCATTGGAAACATGTAAGTGCTCGTAAAATCAAAGAAGAAATTAACGAATGCATGTAGCATTTTGTGGATATTCTGGAAAATCCAAGATGTCGTCACTTCACACCAAAATACCAAAAAAATTCCATTGATCAAACTCTACAACAAAATTCGAAAACCAAAAAAAAACTGATTTATATTGCTTAGGAAAATTCCAGATGGCGCTGCTTTGACTGCTGTCAGACATTTTCTTATGATCCCGAAAAATTCTCCTGATCGCACTCTACAACTTTTACGAAGAAACTAACTCTCTAGTTTTTGTCACTCCGGATCCAAAATTCCAGGGATTTACAGGATGGAAGTGAGTTTCGAGGAGGTGTTCCGCTGTTTCTTTTCCGTTTGCGGTGTAACTTCCATCTGGTTTGAGCAAAGAGCCTACCTGAACGGCCGGATCTTTGGCTAAAATCTTGTGGACACGCGCATAGGCCGGTATCGAGTTCGCCTCCTCAAAGAATTTTTCTTTGGTTTTTTCCTTATGTATTACTAAGGTTTCCTTGTACTCTTTGAGGAGGGTCCGATAGGTATCCCTATTTCCCTCCTAATTTGAACCATTCCGTGCCCTATTCCATGTCTTCCTAAGTTCCCGCCATTTATCCTCTATAGCCTTACTCCAAAAGTGGTTCTTATAGAGGGGTTTGGGATGGGATAGGGGGCATGCGGAGTGATAGGCTTTCAACATCGCTGAAGTGATCCCTCGGTTGGCTTCTTCCAACTTCTCCACTGTCGTGTAGCGTTCGCTAAAGACCATCTTATCCAGTTCCTCTCTGAGACCTTTCCTATAGGAATCCCAATTTGCTCTTCTCGGGTTCCTGTACGGTTTTCTACCCGGGAAAGACCCTCTAAGACGAAACTTAATCAGTTTGTGATCTGAATGAGTTTCTTCATCAGCCACTTCCCACGACAGGTTACAGGATACCATAGTGACATCTATGCGTTCCTTTCTGGCCGAGTTGACAAACGTTGGTTTTCTTCCTTTGTTTGCTATCATCAGGTCAGTCGTCACTACATAATTGACTAAAGCTTCCCCTCTACTGTTCGTGTCACTACTACCCCACACGGTGTGGTGTGCATTTGTATCAGCACCTACAATAATGGGAATGCCTACCTGCTTGCAATAATCTACAACTTTAGCCAAGTGGGGGCCCGGGGGGTAACATTCAAGTCATATGGCATGTAGACTGATACGACAATGTAATCCCCATCATTTTCGTTTTCACCACTAATCCACTACCACTAAATTGTCATTCGAGAATTGATTTAGTATCATAGCGTTAAGATTTTCCGAGACGTGGATGGCCGCTCTCGGTCTGGTTCCGTTCCTGTTATAGAAGAGACGGTTATGTAGTTTACCAAAAGCATGTATTTTATTTCCTCTGACCCAAGGTTCTTGGATTAGGGATATATCTGTTTGCTCCATTTTCAGTCCATGACAATAGTTGTACGTGGCCTTTTTGCAATGGAGCAGAGCACGAGGTTTGAAAACGACATTTTTGTGTGGAGAATCAATATTTCTATTGTTCTCATCATTATGCAAACTTTTTTTCTGATATGTCAGTTTCTATCTATCTATGTTCTATCTGTTAATAATTTTCGATCTCGAGAACTAGGCAACCGATCTTCCTGAAATTTTCAGTGAACGTCAGTCTCGGCCTCAAATGAAAAATTTCATATGCCGCTTTTACGGGAAAATTTTGGATAAGCCGTGGCATGAGGAAACGTGGTCAATTTTGAGGGTTTTTTAGGTAATGCTCGGAGTTTTGGAATTTTAGCTCCAGAGTGACAATAGCTAGAGAGTTGGTTTCTTCGGGAAAGTTATAGAGTTTGGTCAGGAAAATTTTTTGGGATCTTAAGAAAATGGCTGTCAGCTGTCAAACCGGTGCTATCTTGAATTTTCCCAAGCAATAAATTACTTTTTTTTTTGTTTTCGAATTTTAGCTTCGGAATGACAATACTTAGAGAGTTGGTTTCTTCGGGAAAGTTATAGAGTTTGAACAGGAGAATTTTTTTGTATCATTAGAAAATAGCTGCCAACTGTCAAAGTGACGCCATCTTGGATTTTTTGCCATTTTTTGCTGTAAAAGAATACCTAGACAGTTTTTTTCTTCAGAAAAGTTATATGAATCAGTGGGAAGAATTGGT
>CM055404.1:10138334-10155065 GCA_029228625.1 Pseudolycoriella hygida
ACTCTTTTTTTCCAAACGGCTCAACCGATCAGTCTAAACTTTTTTTTCCTGAAAGGTACATGCCTCCCATGATTCAAGTTCGAAGATGAGCAAAATCGATCAAGTGGTTCCGGAGATATGGCCGAGGAAGTGACCAAAAACATGGTTTTTCGATGGTCGGTGAAGCTTTTACGCAAATATCTCAGCAAGTATAGCACGGAAATTTGATGTCACAAAACTGGGAAAAAAATTTTGTGGGAATCGGTTCAGGGGTCTGGGCACTGGGACCAATAGAATGGACGAAATTTAGATTCTTGGCCATATACAAAAACAGTTTTTCGTCTATATTTCCTTAACTATGCAATATGGAGACTTACTGTCAAAGACAAAGTTGTAGACAATTAAATTTAAGCGAACACGTGTTTCAGGGTTTTGGGGAAATGTGGCACAATACTGGTATATGGGCACTTCCATAATTGGGAAGGATGACCCGAATCTCCAGAGCTATGAGAGGTAGAAAGTTGCTTCCAAAGGCAAAGTTGTAGAGAATTAAATTTTAGATAACACGTGTTTCTGGGTTTTAGGGAAAAACGACTTAGTCCTTGGATATAAGCTTTTCTAGATTTGAATGGTCTGAGACGTACTTCGGTAGGGCCTTTGACATTACCTTGGGTAATTTCTATGGATCTTTGAAATTCTTGCAGTTATAAAAGAACAGAAAACGTTGAATTGTTTGCTTATTTGTATATTTAGATACGTTCGAGTCACTTTGCCACATCTATTCTGATACGTTCGGGTCTTTGGTCACGATTCAAGTTTCCATTCTATTGTTCAAAAGTGGACAAAACAAGACTACTTTACGAACTCAATATTGTGAGGAAATGTGGCATTTTTTGTCCGTCTGCGTATAAAGTTCTATATTCGCAACGAAATTGGATTAAAACTTATTACGACGTTAAATTTTTCATTAGGAACGCAATTTTTTGAACACAATGCAATTTTGTGAATTTTTTTTTGCGTATCAAATCAGAGAACGTCACCCCCACAGATATCAAAACTTTTGTGATTGGAAGAGAATTTGTTTGCGTGTCGGAACTTAATGACGTCATCTCCTTTGATATCAGTACTTTTGTAAGCTGACAGAAACAACTTCCGTCACATTATCGCTTTGGGGCTGTCCCTAAACTACAGTCGTCGTCTGAGTCTGTGTTACGCAAGGGCAAAGTGGTTTTCTTAAAATTGTGTAACGTAATTGTATATTTTTTTCGTGAGGACCTGCGTCGCTGCCTATTACTACCCTAGGGCCATGATAACATTTTTGTAAGATAATTTCGAAATGTTTCTAGCTGAAATAGAGTAAAACAAAATTCTAATTGGTAACGTACACGAACGGTGGAAAAATATTAGGTTTTTAGTTATTACACGTTGTTGAATTCATAGCAATAACTTGTTCATGGAATTAGCTGACGAAAGATTAATGCATTTTACATATACGTTCGAGAGTCAAGTGGAACGTTCCACATTTAATTCACCTAAAGCTTATAGAATGTACCTAAAATCAAACAACACAAAAACTTCAATTTACACATGTTTAACGCTTTATCCGCACTTCGATGTGTGTAGTTACAGGAAAATGCAACATAACTGAGGTTAGAAAATGGATATTTTAAAGTATACAGATTACAAAATGGTTTCGCGAATGTTTCCATTTTTTGTATCGTGCTTTGTCCATTTTCTCAGAGATGGTGTCGTCAACTAGTCACCTATTTACTATTCTTCCATTTTTCTTTGTCTCTACAAAAGTGTTCAATAAATTAATAGAAAATTGCCAAGCATTTCAAAATTTTAAAATTTAAAGGTGACAGCTTCAGTACTGCTATCAAGAAAATCCACAGACAGCTTCGTTACAACTAGATGTATGAGCTACTCGTTTAAAATTGGGGTGGGCACGCATAGTCGAATGGGCTGACGGTTTGTATCTAATTTAAATTTTAGGTTTTGGTTCACTCATTCCCTACCGTACTCGGCTTGGAAACGCCTGTACCTGGGCTGTGACCTAGGGGCTGTTCATAAAAAAGTCCACGTTTTCCCAAAAATTGTTGCTTCCTCCGTCGCTTTTCATAATTTTGCTGAACCCCCCTCCCCTTTTCAATTACGTCCAAGTCTGTAAAATCATCCCCCAATACGTAAAAATATAGAAAATAAGATTACACTAACAGAAACATATCTAAGGGACCCGTAAGTAACAGGATAAATGTAGCAAACAGAGTTGATGTTACAAAAACACTCGACATAACGCCTTGACTCTTAAGTGTATGAAATTACATCCACAAATTAATTGCATTGGAAATAGGGCAATATTGAAAAACCCGTCCAACGGTGTAAAAAAATCCTCCCGAAAGCACGAAATTGATCCCCAAATAGGACAAAATGTTCGCCTCAGTTTTCTCTACAGTATGACAAAAAAATAATTTGTACTAGGCCCGTTCTTAGAGCCGACCTAGGACGCTCAGGAGAGGTCTCGGACAATTACTTCTATATACAAAAATATTTCCCTCCATTTTCTCTACAACGTAGCAAAAAACAATGTTTTTGTCTAGGGCCGACCTTATTACCGTCCTGGGGCCATAAGGAAATGCCTCGCACACATACTTCCATAGACAAAAATGTTTCTTTTAATTTTCTCTACGACACAGAAAAAAACATTTTTTTGTCAAGGGCAGACCTTAGGACCGAATTAGGGCTAGTTGAGGCCTTAGACGCATACTTCCATAGACAAAAATGTTTCCCTTGATTTACTCTGCAATACAAAGACTTTTTTGTTTAGGACCGAACTGAGGCCGACTTGAGCCCTAAGCACATGCACCGGGCTCAAATTTTTTTGATTTTGATTCGGTGCAAATAGAAAAAGAATCAACAAAATCGGTTAGGATTCACCCCATTTATGTAAACAAACACGGTGAGCCCTAGTAGAAACTCAGTTTCAGGGTCCTGGCTGAGTCCAGGGGCTTCTAATCAAAAAATTTTCTTCCACAAAATGTGAGACATTCCTAGACCTTTCAATAAAAAAACTTGAAAATCGGAAGAGATTTACTCGATTTATGTACAAAAAACATGTAGGGTTTTCTAGCAGAGACTCGTTTTTAGTGCCTTAGCTCCAAGCCCAAGTACTCAAAATCAAAAAAGTTTCTTCCATAAATTGTCGGCCATTCCCAGACCTTTCAAACAAAACAAAAGTTTATGAAAAAGTCCAAGAGCTTAGAATCAGTAAAGTTTCTTCCATAAGTTGTCGGCTTTGCCCATACCTTTGAAACAAAAAAAAAAAAAAAAATTATGAAAATCATAAATGATTTACTTGAGTTATGTACAAAAGACCAAAAACCACTTAAACGGCCCTAGCTCGATGGCCTGTCAACACGATAACTCGAGTGAAACTCAAGCGATTTTCAAAAACTTTTTTTCCCTGAAAGGTAATCAAAGAATCTTTTATCGGAGTGAATCTGGGCACGGTCGGCCCAAGGGCCGTGAGGTACGGCCGTTAAAGTTTTTTTTTTGGTCCTTTGGTTTCTTTAATCGGCAGGTCTATGAAAGCCCAACAATTTGTAGAGATTGGACCCTTAGACTTAGCTACGGCACTAAAACGAGGGCCCAACGTGTATGTTTATATAAATCCTAATGCTAACCGATTTTGTTGATTCTTTTTATGTTTGAGAGGTAACCGAGTACCGAATTATATTCAAAAACGAATTTGGGTGCACTGTCTGTGCTTAAGGCTCAATTGGGCCTCAGGTCGGCCCTAACCAAAAAAAAATTTTTTGCTATGTTGCAGAGCAAATTGAGGTAGACATTTTTGAAGTATGTTTCCGAGGCCTCTCCTTAGTGCCCTAGGTATACCTAATTCGCGCTTTCAACTAGAGCTTTTGAAGTAAATTCTTCTTTTTCCCAATTATACGCTTTGAATGCCCCCAATTTTCAACAAGTTTTTTACATTTGAATCTGAAAAACCGTCCCTGCAGCGATTCTATGCATTTATATGCATTCAGTTAGTGAATTTGAAATGTGCATTTATTAAATACACAAAAAATAATATTTATTCAGCTGTTCAAAACATGCTTTGAAATAATATTCTCAGCGATTCTTCAATCCAGTAATGCATAGAGAACAATCGTTTATAGTAGAAAGTTTTAGTTTATATAACCTAACTGGTTGCGTAACTCATTTTCTTTGCTGCAAATATATTCCAGTGAATATTTGCGCCCAACGTATAAAGGAGATATACATACAACTCTAACGTTTTACCATGGAAAATCCTTCTTATCTCATAGGTTCAATGTACACTTCACAATATATTCTAAAAGAGTTTCGTAGACGTCGTTCGTTGCATGGTTAAGATAAGAAAGAATGAAAGAGCCAAATCACATTTTCAATATTTGTCTCTAAGCTATGTTTAATCTGTTTAGCTTTTATAAATGGTGGATCTTGGTATATGCGATGCCATCACCATCACCTAAAATATACAATTGTGTTGTATTTGAAGTTTAAATGGAGATTTGACTTAAAAACATTTTCCGTTCGACTGATTTGACATTGTTGATATCGTTTGGTATATTGGATGATCGGGTACATATCCAATAGCGATTGATTTATCGAAGTGAAATAATGATGAGAAAACAATTTTGATTTTCATACGTCCTTTTAGATGTCTCGTTGAACTTAATTAAATTCAAACTTTTCATTCGGGGGGAAAATTACAGAGAATGGAAATATTTGAGGTGACAGTGTCTGATTGGCACATGATACAGACATTTGATAAAGTAAATAGTCCATTTTCATCGAACTGCCTTCAATGAATTATACAAATTCTATGGAAATGCTTGGCATTTGACGTATAATAATAATCATAGAATCAATACACTTCTGATTTGTTATATAGCAGACTGTGGCAGTTCTTTCAATTTATTGTCATGTGACGGATTTGAGGAACGTAGCAAAAAATCTCTTTACATTTGCAATCTGCCAAATATTTCATTTGTCATCGGAATACCTACTGGATCATTCCGCGTTCATTGTAGCATTTCAACTGATCGTGTCTTGTCCCCGAATCTCAAGTAGTGACACCTATCTTATTTTCATAGCTGAATTTACGCCTCAATATAGAACTAGTACCTTTTCTCTAGTGGCTTCATCCAGTCTCATAGCTGAATACGGCCTAATGTTAAACTAATTACTTACTCAATTACACTCTACAAATCTGCCCTACAACGCATAAAAAACTTAGCGACGTTATCAGATGAGAGCTTTTCATATATTTTCTCTCACAAATTCTCGTCGCTAAGTTTTTTTTTCCGTGGTATGGCAGAAATGACGGCTATAGATTGTGTTTCTTTCGTTAGTTCTCAGTTGAAAATACCGCGGCGCCACCCGAGTCTCGATAAATATTACGAAAGCGGTAATTAAGGGAGTAGTTATACTATCGTGCGACACGAATAAATCGCATATGGTTTGTTTGAATGCTCTACTTGACAGAAATAACAATAATTTCATTAAGTTGAGCTTTCAAACAAACCTTTTGCGATTTATTCGCATCGCACGCTAATATAACTACCCCCTTTAGTTCACATACGTAAAATGTAAGCATTGCGTACTTCACTTCACGGTTACAACACTTTTTCACCTAGACTCAGTCACTTCCAATTGGAAATTTGAGGATGAAAGTTTACAGTTACGTTAGAAGATGGCGCTGTTGCGTCATATAAACAGAGAAATGATAACGGCAGCTCACGCGCCGGCCCTGCCGGATAGAATGAGTATGTCGACGGTTTTCATAGAACAAGAGAAACGTCAAAAATGGCAAACGTTTCTATGAACATTGGGTTGCTAGCAAATATAAACAAAAAATAATTAATTTTTCGACTAAAAAAACTTGATCAGATGAAATGATAATTCCTTTTTCCTTTAATTACAAATGGTTGAAAAGTAATTTTTCTCCGAATCGGACTCGTATTATCAAAGTTATTGGTATGTGAAATTTGTTCCAAATATGAACAAATTTCATACGATGATATTTTGGTAAATAAGGATCAAAACAACAAAAGAATCAGTTTAATATCGTTTGGGCATTGAGGAAAAAATAATTAAATTTTGATTGGTCCGAATCCGTCGAGTTGAAAATAAACTAATTAACATTCGAAATCAACACATAGAACATAACCACACTTATAGGCTTCTGGGACCATATCGTTCAAATGTTTTCAGTATTACGCGACATACTCATTCTATCCGGCAGGGCCGGCGCGTGGGCTGCCGTTATCATTTCTCTGCATATAAATCACAGGATTGTGACGTTGTAGAGTTTGATTCCGCTGATTATCGCTTATTCGATGAAATAAATCGACTACATTTCTTTTTGTTATTTTCGAACCCTAATTCCGCGTTCATCTTAAAAACATTTGATTGAATCGGTTGGAGAAGAATCTCGAATCACTTTCAACCGATTTTACCAATCTTTTTTCTCTGAAAAAAAAATCTCCAAGAATTTTCACTTGTGTTTCGTTCACTCAATTTTTCTCGTCGAAACTCGTTGGAAGCTATGCCTCGAGTTATGCTGAAGAACGAAGTTTTTCGAAAAAGGGTGCGTTTACTACGACGTTTGTAACCAATCGATTTGGGGGCGCGAGTAGGGGGTCAATCATGGTCCTTATCCGTAAGGAAAAGTTGACCCTTTCCGCACTCAAAGCAATATTGAAAATTGTCGTATTTCGACATTGAATTGCAGAAAGGTATTTTGTGCAGTCAACATCAGCAAACTTTATAGACCATATAAGCTCCTTTCCGCAAATTCCCTAACCAACTTGCAATCCCCTGAAAAAATGGTTCCTAAGTACTTGAATTCAGAAAACTGCTCCAGCTCGTTCCAATTTCCTTCCGAGATTTGCTGACATGCATAACCTTAGTTTTCCCTACATTTATCTTCATCCTGAACTCCCCACATGCAGCATTCAGGCAGTCAATCCCACCCTGCACATCCCTGGTATTATCTGCTAACAGAACCAAGTCATCCGCCAGGATTTTCATTACTACCTCACCCGCCTCGACATTTCCCTGCAAGTTTGCCCGCTTGCTGATTTTGTTCATGAAAGTTGTGAACAGAAGCGGGGAATGACAACAACCCTGACGAACGCACTCATTAACCTCGAAAGACTCGCTAATTTCGCCATCTATTCCTACCAGGCCCCTGCTCCCTGAGTAAATACTCTTAATGGCACGCAGTAAACTCATATTGATTCCCCATTCGCTAAGAAGCCCGAACAAGTTCTGCCTTGGTTCCCGGTTGACCGCCTTCTCCAAGTCGGTGAAGCATAGGTATAAGACCCAGTTCCTTTCATAAAGCTTTTCGATAGTCTGCCTGAAGCAGAAAATCTGATCCGGACACCCTCTAAGAGGCCTGAAATCACCCTGAATCTCATTTAGTACACCTTCTACTATGTTCTTAACCCGGTCAACAAGTACACTCGCGTACATCTTACTATCGCTCAAGAGCCATATCTCCCTGCAGTTACTGCAAAACTTACGGTCGCCCTTCTTATAAATCGGAGCAATAACACCGAAGCTCCAGTCAGCAGGCACTGCAGAAGACCTCACGGCCAAATCGAAAATACTCTACAAAGCCATTGGATCACATATAATCCGCTATAGTTAATAAATTCCGTCCTAATTTCATCCACTCCTGCAGATTTTCCTGCCCTTAATATTTGTGCAGTGTTCTTTGTTCATACAAGCGTGAGCCTGCGGCCTCTTCTTATCATGCATGCAATGAGAGTCCCGATTGCCTCTGCAGGATGCTGAAAAGCTATTTCGAACATGCTAAGGGTCGAAACACATTAGCAATTTGAATTGTCGATCTCAGCAATTTCCATACTAGTTTTCAGTACTAAAATGTTTATTTCCCTACAATGATTTTTTGCTCTGTTGTGAAAATAATGAATGCCGAAACGAATTCTGGTATAATAATTGCTGATATCGACAATTCAAATTGCTAATGTGTTTCGACCCTAACGTACGATACTAATGAAAGGAAAAATACAGTAAAAATCATAGCTGGAGTACCACAGGGATCCATATTAGGACCAACGCTGTGGAATGTTAATGTATGACAAAGCGCTGCGGCTAAAAGTGCCGAGATGCGCTAAGACGATTGCTTTTGCCGACGACTTGATCCTCACGGTATCCGGAATTTCGAAGATGGAGGTGGAGGTAGTTACGATGGAGACGCTAGAAACTGTCGAAAACTGGATGACAACGGCAAAACTGAAGCTGGTCAACCAGAAAACCGAGATCATGCTAGTGAGTAACTGCAAAAAAAACTGATCGTCACTCTATCGATATTGCGCTACAGGGCACCAGCGTGGATATAGGCGCTATCTACCAACAGCTACGATTCCTGGAGACCTAATAGAGCCCAAAGGCTGGCAAGTATAAGAGTAGCAAGCGCTTAGCGAACGATATCTCTCAATCAATCAATCAATCAAAACTTCGAAAACATTTTTTGGAGAGGCTTTTACACCGTTTCTTCGCACGGTTTTTCAATCTTGCTCTTTTGGTAATTTCCAATCAAATTTAATGTGGACGTAATTTTATACACTTAAGAGGATGTTTACGACAAGAAGCAAATTCAAATGGAAAGCCATTCAATATTATTTTCTTCATTGGAAGTATAAAGCTTCTTTGTTAGTTCGTTCCAATTAGTTCCTCAAAACTCACCTTTCAAAAAACAAGAAGAAAACATTCATTAAGCTAATAACGTCTGTACTTTTCCCAGAATGCATTTGCAATATCAAAGGAAGTATACGTACGACCTTTATTGAAGCTTTAAATACAAATCTTTCTGGTTAGAGATAGTGCGAAGAATCGTACGCCGAAGAAACAGCATTAGTTGCTCGCAGGTCTGTTAAAAAGTGCATTAATATTTATAAAGTTTTCCTATTTGTTTCACAGATAACATTGAAGTGTTTTTACTTTGATTGCATTCATTTCAATTCTCAGATCTGAATTGAATGAGTGAATGAATATCTAAGAAACAAAGTAAACTTTTCTGCTATTCAACGGTCCTCTCAATATTTGTTGCATTTTACAATAATTCCAGTTAAGGAAGTTTTCATGAGTTTAATTTGACTATATACAATCGAACGGAATTGCTCGAAAATCATCAGAAAATGCAATAATTGGTGGCGATTTGACTTTATGCTGGAAAATATTTACAAAAGAATGTTGAGTTTTGCAGAGTGAATAGAGAAAAGTTCATTGCAATTGAAGAAAATAGAATTTTTGCTATGCTCTGGTAGCAAGCTTTGTTGTATTTTTTTCTACCCGCAAGTCACAACCACAATTCGAAAGTGAGGGTTTTTCTGAATTTTCTATTTCACCCCTTTGCCGTATGCAGTATCTCTTTGCTACTTTGTACCCAAAAACTGTACAACTGATTGGTTTATCCACATTATTTTCAACTGGTTAAAATTGTTAAAATTACCTAGCCAGTGTGTTTATCTAAAGGTCTAAATAAACAGAAAATTTAAATCAGAAAAGGTTTGAATATAAATTGAAAGACAAAATTAAAAATTTATGTAAAATTTTTGACAGTGCCTGCAGAAAAATTAGTTTTATTGGCTGGGACTCGTTCTCATAACAACTTGTCCGGTTAATAGTCAAGTCAAAATAAATCCGATTTAAATCAGATGGTTCAGAGGGAAATCAGATCTTCACAGTAATTTTTGTTCAGATCTCTCTGAATTTGTCTGATAAGGACATTAATGTCGTCTTTGATAGGTTAACATATTGGCTGGGTGCGTCTAATACATCTTTTGGGGAGAGGAATTAATCTGATGAACAAATTAAAATTCCGGTTCGCGAAACTTGGCACAATTATTTAAATAACTTAAAGGATTTTGATGAGTTTAATCCAAACTTCATTTAAATTGTACCAATTTTTGTTTATTTCTCCTACTGCAGTTTCCAGCAATATGCTGCTCATCATCAGGGGACTTGAATCAAACTAAAACATTAACAGAAAACATTCTTCCCGCTGATTGATAACAATAAGAAATACATAAACAGTAAACTCTTGAAAAACGGCTTATAATTATTTACATTTCAAGCTCCCAACGCTAAAACTAATTTTTCAACTCTCATCTTAAGAGGGTTAGTCGAGTACAGGGTGCTCACTTGCAATCAAGAAATTCTCCGTCAGATGTTTCGCTGTCTGTCTCTCTCGTTAAATCAATTATATTTTTGTCAATACTTCTTTCCAGAGTGAATAACGTCAGTAAGGGTGACGTTATTTCACCATGGTTAGCGTTCAATAGGTTTGTATGTTTATTCTTTTGTATGTGTATGGCCTCGTAAAAATCAATTTTCCAATGGTCCCTTATTTCTTGCACAAGTTTTAGGTCACTAATGTGTACCTCGTGTTTCGAGGAGAAGGTGTGTATACCTACGGCCGTCTTTCTCTTCCAATGCGCTGAATTTACGTGTTCGTTAAATCTAATAAACAGCTTCCGTATTTTCATTCCAAAATAAATTCTGCCGCAACCGTTACACTGGATCCGGTAGATTCGCGACTTATGCAGATCTAGCTGTGGGTCCTTTATTGAACCTATCAACTGTCTCAAAGTTCCTGCATTTCTACGCACCAAATCCATCTCGTGTGGTACAACGGTTTAAGTTTTTTAGTCACACTAGGGTAGTGCCTAATACCAACTTTCTTCTTTGTTTCATTTTTTTTTCTCGAAAGCGAGGTAGAGCCTGGACTGTTCCAGATTTCGTGTCAAAAATCGTTTTCACCACACACACTTGTTGCTTTCGTTTCAAAAATCGCTTTCACCACGTATACATAGCTGCGGTGTAAGCGAGGTGAAAACGGTTTTTGGAACGAAAGCAGCAAGTGTGGTGAAAACGATTTTTGACACGAAATCTGGAACAGTCTGAGCTCTAAGCGAGGTTGGTGACTTCTCGGAGCGCTTTTTTCTCTTCGTGCTTCTTTATTATGTTCATTATCGTCGTTTTATTATAACCATTTGCTGCACCTCTTTTATTGTATTATATTAAGCGAAAAAAAGACTGCTCACATTGGCGCAGCCAGTAAAAAAACGATCTTTTCAACAACATTACAATAAATAAAAGTCATCTATTCATCTATTTGTATTTGCTGCACCTATGCCGACAATCTTTTTCGTCTCTTCTCGTCTATTTTCATTTGACAATGGGAGATTTGTCATGGTATGTGCCATCGAATGGCATGCTGCCATTTTGTGTTTTCTGTCATGAAACGAGTCGCTAGTTATTTTTCTTTTCATACTTGTCGGTACACGTCAACTTCAATAACTCCATTCACGTTTTCAACCATCACTCACTCGTGAATTTTCGAGCACCTCGCTTCGGAAACTGTTTTTGATGCGAGTAGTTGCATACCTCGCCTTCGGCTCTACCCTTGTCAAAAACAGTTTCCAAAGTTTGTTGCTCCAAAACACACTCGTGAGTTCCGCTCATATCACAAAATTGATCCCTCATGTAATGAATTATTTTCCCTGCATAGAACGTAATCCACTATTTATTTGGCATTCGAATTTTTCTATCAGAAAAGAACATCCAAACCCAAGGCAAATTTTTTTTCACCGCATGTTCAAATTGGTATCCGTAAGCATAATTTCTGCATCGCCTAACCAACTAAAATTTTCGTTTTAAAATTATCTACAAAGAAAAACGTGTGAGTCTATGTAGCAAAAATGAAAGAAGCTAAGCAACAAAGATGCATTGCTAATAAATTTCATGCTCCACAATTTTTATACTTTTAATTCAAAGCGAACATAACTTTTCAATTACAAAAATAAAAAAAAATCTCCGTTCTATTTTCATTTTCCCTAATTTATCTTTTTTTATTCCCCTTTTTTCTTTTTTCACATAAAGCTGTGAACATTATATACCACAAATTTACGAGGTCAAACACAAAACGTTTCTGCATTTTATGATATTTCTATGAGAAAAAAAGTAACTTTTTGTATAAATTCTTTTATATTTTATGTGTTTATTTATAATGCCACTTTATACAAATTTCTATTTTAAAAATATATATTTCGTTACAATCGCACATTTTAAAATTCCAAACAGCATGTTTGAAACATATCACTTGTAGAATATTCCCTTCGCATGGAAAGCTCAGTTCTTTTTCGCTTCCACAAAATATTTTGATCATTATGTGTGTATTTCACAATTTCGGTTCAAATGTACATACATATGAACACACAGGGTAATGCGAACACACTACACCCTCATGTTATCAATAATGATTGTTGGCATATTACGACAACTCGTTACAATTGCTAAAAGTGTCAAATTTAGTTGGATAAATCGAAAGGTGAAGATGATGTGTGTGTGGGTGTACTGAAATGTACGTACCAATTAGGGTGGTTCAATCTTTAAATCGAATTTTAAACGGAACATCGTCAGATAAAAACAGTCAGTCATTTTGTCCTGAAGCAAAGTCTAAATATAATTCTTTGTTATAAACTATTTTAACCGCGTCAGTTATGAAAGCGATTCCCAGCCAATAAAACTGAGTTTGTTGTAGGCACTGCCAAACTTTTGTATGGAAATTTTGACATTTCTTACAATTGACTACTTATTCAAAATGTTTTTTTCATTACATCGAATACGAAACTTGTATATTTCTCTTCCCAAATGAGACGCGAAAATTAAAAAATGCAACTCTCAGTAGGCCTTAGAATGCTATGGGAACCGAAAGTATTTTCGGCCCTCTAAACAGAGGTGCGAAAATAAACAGAGGGACGAAAGTTTTTTCGGTCCTCTAAACAGAGGTGCGAAAATAACTGACACAAGAAAAAAACTTCGACACTTCATTGAGTTTAGTTCGATCAAAGTGTAACAAATCTGTGGGCCGGTGCTACCAAGATTTTTTATGCGGAATTAAACATGATATTGTTGAAGAAGGAAATGTTATTTTTTTAAAATTAGTTTTGTCTTTCTAGTTTTGTAAGGAAAAACTGCAATATTCTCGTAGTTCTTGTTATGTGAATCACTTAGTTTTGGATGTGTATCATGAGTTTTGGATGTGGATCATTTCGCATGAGAATCACAATGGTTATTTGTGTACATGCTATGGACGATTGATTTTAGGCAATTTCGCGAACTAAGCAGGTGCACAATGCACATACAACTTTTCATGAATTGGGCATAAATTACAGAATTTTTCTTGTAATTTAGGCGCCCGGCATGAAAAACATCATATTTTTAATTTCTACATGCTGTTGCTGCTATTACTGCAGTGATGTTTAAATCATAACAATTCCAATGAATAAATTATTGACCTTAGTTGAATTGATTAATGAGTAAGCCTTCGTTTCGAGTTGCATTTTTTAATTTTCGCGTCTATTTGGGATTCGAAAATTACAAGATTCGTATTCGTTGTAATGAAAATTTGTGTGAATCACATGTGACGACGTAAAAAATTTCAACCTGTGCGATTGCCGCCCTTGCCTTCGGCGCGGGCTGCAAATTTCGCACACGGTTGAAATTTTTCACTTTCGTCCCTTGTGATCCAAATAACTATTTTTGTACGTGAACTGATGAGCTTAAACATTCAATAGTGCTTGACTCAGGATTCGAATGAACTTATATTTCAAAATATTAAAAGCGAAATTATGAGAAATTACCAATTGTAGGTGGCAAAAAAAGCACACGTAGATACAGATGTATGTGTTAGTATATATGCAACGGTTTGAAATTAGATCTGAATTGAAAACGTCCACCGTAGCTCAATTGATAGAACAGCACTCCGGAAAGGTGAAGTTTTTGGATTCGGGTCCCAGTCGTGGTACTTATTTTTCATTCAGATTTATTTTTAGACCCGTACGAAGTACGAAGGTCTCATGCGTTTACTACCACGTTTGTTACATTGCGAATTCGAAGCCGGGAGTAAAGGGGAAACGTTTTTTGCTGCCTCCAGATGACAAATCAGCGAAAAAAAATGTCCGTCTGTCTGTCTGTCCGTCAAAATATTAACCTTGGACGAGACTGTTACTAGTGAGAAAATTTGAGACTGCTACCTTCGTCTTGTGCCGCAAAAAGTCCCACCCTAGCAAAAAAGTTTTACTCCTTGAGTAGGGAGCGACAAACTGAAGAATAAAGCAAATAAAGAAGTAGGGTAAATGTACCATTTATCGGCTTTGTAGTAGACTTCGGCCAGCACCAGTAACATGCCATATCTCAATGCGAAATGTGGCCGCTCACTGGTGAAACTATGGTTTGGCCGGAGATTACTACATGGCCGATAACTGGTGCATTTACCCTAACAAGTAGATGAAATAAACAATATCAATACGAAAACATGAAGTATGACGTCACAGTATATCAACTTTATAATGCGTGTGTGACTACCACCTTCAATATACAAAAAAAAAAATTAATGAAAAGCATGACTAAGTTTTTATGTCAATTTGAACCACCTTAATTGCCTATTTTTGTTCGATAAAAGATAGGAAAGTTGTTTCGTTATCGTTAGGGAAGAAAAAGATCATGAGAAGAAATATTATGATTAAAGGATTCATTTTTTCTTAGAAAAGAACATATTTTCGAAAGAGATACGAGTTTATACCACCCAATAGATAAGTCGATTTTCCTTCAACTTTGAAAATGTTTTGAAATGCTCCAGCGATTGCACTACATTTCCCGAAAGTACGCATATTCTTTTGACGGTAATTATTTCCCTGAAGGAATTTCCGTTGAAACTTTAACTCTTTACTTCTCATGCAAACTCTTTCATCGTTTTAGAAAACCTGTAACAACTCTCCGAAATGTAAAGTATTTTAATATACGACCCACTTACAAAACTTCGAACACATGTCTACCCCTTTTTTTAACAATCGGAATTCCATGTATCTTTTCGGTTGATTAAAAAACCATGCAACATTCGTTGATAATGTGCCGTTCACACCGAAAAAAAACACCCTGTACGTATGTTCATATTTCCATGGGATTGTGTACGTCAATCCTTTCATGCCATGCAGCACGTATCTCTTTAAGTAATACTATAAACTTTTTACGTGATTTTTTGTCAGTAAAAAACAAAAAACGTTATGAATATGAGCGGCGGCATCGCCATGTGTAATGAGAAACCTGTTCTAACAAACAATATTTAAATTTTGCAAACCAATTCTGGGAGTCATTCATATGTAACGTAAGTGTAAGGTAGGAAGGTCCAAAAATGTATGGGGAAATAAAAGTATCGAAAAGTTTGGGGCACCACACGAAAAACAAGAGGTTTTTGATCCCTGATCAAGATTGTATATGGGCGTAATTTTATCCGAGACGATTTAGTGGTAGCACAAAAGTGTTAAAGTTAAAAATTCAACGACTTTGAAAGGCACATATTCACACAAGTAATGAGTGAATCTATCGGTTGTTTTGGTATATTTGGAAGGTCTTAGGAACCCTTAAAATTGGCATAGAAAAATTAGACCAGGCAGTGTTTTCGTCCATATGTCCCACATGATTGAAATTCATGAGAAAATTGCACCACTTTAATCATGTGGGACATATTAGATGTGGAACTTCGTGCCAGCGTCATTCACAATATGACATTTCGCAAAAGGAAAATGTTCCATTGTGAACGTGTGGCGCGAACTTTCCCGTTACCAGACCGAGACGGGTTTTTCTATATTTTTTGTCGGATGCGAATTAATCTCGTTTTCCAACTAACCATAACAATCAATTTTCGTCCACGGTCGACTAGATTAAGTCCTAAAAGTAAAAACACTCTATCAATTTTTCGTATATAAGTTTTCACAGGTCCATGTCCATGTCCAACGAAATTCCCGCTTATTCCACTAGATCTTAACGACAAATTTCACAAAACCTCAACAAATCATGTTTTAGAACAGTTTTTCGACAGTATCTTCGGAATTTCACTAATATTTGCTTATCTTCCAGCTTCCAAGGGAATTTTTTTAATTGGTGTAAATTTACTCGATATCAATACGAAAAAACATATGATTATGACAAACATAAGTTTGGAATAAACGTATTAAGTTTGTTGTAATTATTTTATGTTTATTGCAAACATAAAATGGTCGTCAATTACGTAACTTCGTAAAGCGAAATAAAATTTTTCTGTTCTCTATAATCTACAAACGAATACGTATGTTTTCACCTACTACCTGTGCTTACTTACACTGAGGAAAATATCTACAGGCAACGTAGGAATTGTTCATAATATACGCCGCCGAAGTATTTTATCCGCCGTGCACGTATTACGAACTCCGAACACGTCCTATGGGAGCTCATAACTAGAGATGTGCGGGTCGACCATTTTTTGAAACCCGACCCGGACCGAACCCGACCCGATAAAATTTTTCGAAACCCGAATTGTTTCAAAACCCAACCCGGACCGAACCCGAACCGATTAAAATTTCCGAAACCCGAAACCCGAACGGTTTCAAAACCCGACCCGATAAAATTTTTCGAAACCCGAAACCTGAACTGTTTCAAAATCCGACCTGAACCGAACCAGACACTCAAGTTTTTCGAAACTCACAACCCAAATTACTTCGAAACAAAAATTATTTCAAAGCCCGACGTCTGCATTCTTCACGGACCTTAGACTAAAACAAACTTCGTGTAATGTAAGATGATAAAATTTAGATGAGTTTTGTAAAATATAAAAAGTCAATAAAGGATCGGGACCCG
>CM055404.1:10155565-10221242 GCA_029228625.1 Pseudolycoriella hygida
TAATAATTACTTCAGAAGAAATTCAAACGAAAGTAGATAGAAGAGTAAAAAATAGAAAAATACTGATCACAATTACAATAGAATGTATGCAGTGTGGTCTCGGCGGCAGCACAACCCAATTTTTTTTCGGCGGCGACGGCGAACATTTTTGAAACCTTCTCGGCTGGCGGAGGCGTTTTTTTTTCAAAAAATTAAATTTTTGACTTTTCTCAATTTTTTAATTTCATTTTTTGTACAAATATTGGCATTAATCTTCCAACTTCTATAATTTCTTTATTGTTGAACTTTTCGGTTTGGATATGGTGCATCATTTTTAGATTAGACCCGAAAGCCCGAATCCGAAAATAGTGAAAATCGATTCGGGTTCGGGTCGGGTCGGGTTTTTTTCCACTTTTCGGGCAGCCCGCTCACCTCTCTATACTACACAATACTTAAATAAGGTTGATAATACATTCACCGCGTATATAATACGTCGGCAGCGTATATTATACATACAATTCCTACGTCGCTTGTAGATATTTCCCTCAGTGTAGCACGTGGACGGCCCCTTGCAAGTCATGGTCGAAATGAAGAACGAGGACGAATCTTTACAATAAAAAATTATTTTGAGTGAACACAACAGAAAAAAAATAAATTGCTAACTTTTTTAATAATGAGTGAATTCGCACGTATCATCATATACCCGTTATTATACAATTTGAATCTCATATGCATCCGTTCTGTATACATCATTCTTATAAAAATATTTTTGCGTTTACAATGAACATTTCCATGACGTCATAGCTAAGCTTGTGAGGCTTTATTAAAAGCTGTAGTCAATAAACTTGAATTTCGTTCTCTCTTCTCTTTTCTTCCTGATACAATTTCCATGGAAAACAAACACAGTGCGCCGCCGTTGCAGCACTTTTGTACTTGAGAGATTTTTTTGTGTGTTAAAATTGTGCTATGTAGTGAGATTCAACGTTATGGGGATTGATGATGATAATATGCACACTTCATACCACATTCACCTCTTGTTTATAAAATTCATAACAATAGTCTAGTGTGTAGGGAAGTCATATTATGGAATAGACGGCGTAAATATGTTAAGCCCGTTGTACATTTGTGTCATATGTGCATAAAATAAAACTTAAGCTAATGGAATTTTAATTATTCATAAACCTATTACGGGCTGACGTTCTATCAACAGCCTACCGTGAAAATTAAGGACGACCAAAAAGTAAAAAAAAAATTTACAAATATGTTAAGACCTTAGATTACGTGGGGAGTGATTTTTCATCATTTTTCTTTAGACGAAAAAAGAAACCTTCGTTTTGGGTTTATTAAGATTATGATTTTCTGTATTCCTTTTCCTATTCGAGTTCATCAACGAAATGGGATGGAGTTGCGAATGAAAACAATTAATATTTAAGAAAAAAGCCATCTCATAGCAAGTGCGTTTATTTTTTCTTCGTTGATTAATTACTTTGATTTATCCTTCGCCTTTTCTATATTATCTGAACTTAAGCTATAAAAGAAACACAAGCTTTATATATTTAATAATTAATTATAGGACAAAAGATTAGATAAAACACGGAAAAAATCCAATCTACCCTCATTCTACATTCATCCCCGTATTGAAGAGAGGTATTTCTCATTTTGATGGTTTTAGCGTCTGCGCACACAACAATACAATTCGCAAAGAGGGTTTACTGTGCATGGTGACTTGTGAAAATGTTCTCATTGCAACCTTTGGAGGCGAAGGAAAGCTTTTACCGAATTAATTCAGAGATTTTGTAGGTAACAACCGCCATGATTTAACCGTTTCGCTGTCAGGTGTCGTTCATAACGTATGCCACGTAAAAATCCAAATTTTTTAGGACCCCCTCCCTCCTGTCACACCTGTGTCACACGAGCTTCGATTAACGGGGGAAAGTATGGAAATAGGGAAAGAAGCAACACAGAGTAATATTTGTTTCAGTTAAAAATGTCAAGTTGAAAAAATGTTCTATAAAACATTTAGCTACACTCCCTCTTAATTTGATCGGCGGAGCGAACATCACAAATTAGAAGAGATGTTTGACATCAGATTGGGTAGGATTTCTTTGTACAACTTGATCACCAGAGTGACCCCCACCAAGTCTTACATAACTTAAGTTAATCGGAATCGGAACCGTCTTCCATTCAATTTTTCTTCAAGCGACGGGAGTGTTAATTTGTTAAGTTTCAAATCTGAAAGCGTAACAGAACCATAGGAGGAGGTTCTTGCGTGCTATGACTCAGGAAGCTAACAATGGACATTGAATTGAGCCATTGAAAAATGAAAAGACTCCTTACACATTGTGCATATAGTCTCTTCTATATATTGTTGTATACTGGGTGCAAATTAAGGTTCAGAACAGGTCGATCTGTTTCATACAACGTGATCTGATCAACCTGGTCAATAGTAACATTCAACCAAAACTCTTACACAAAGAAGAAAGTTTTCAATGTAATTTTTCATCAATTTTATAATACGTACATGATATGTATATGTATATGTATTTGTACATGTATGTGTGGTGGCTAACAAAAGTAGCGAACTTTTCCTTTTACGAAATGTCACAAAAAATAGGTGGCTAACGAAGCTAGGGAACTTTTCCTTTTACGAAATGTCACAAAAGTAGGTGGCTAACGAAGATGGAAAACTTTTCCTTTTACGAAATGTCACGAAAACTAGGTGGCTAAATGAAACTAGGGAACTTTTTCTTTTACGAAATGTCACAAAAAATAGGTGGCTAACGAAGCTAAGGAACTTTTCCTTTTACGAAATGTCACAAAAACTAGGTGGCTAACGAAGATGGAAAACTTTTCCTTTTACGAAATGTCACGAAAACTAGGTGGCTAACGAAGCAAAGGAACTTTTCCTTTTACGAAATGTCACAAAAACTAGGTGGCCAAAGAAGCTAGGGAACTTTTTCTTTTACGAAATGCCACAAAAATTAGGTGGCCAACGAAACTGCAAAACTTTGCCTTTTACGAAATGTCACGAAAAATAGGTGGCTAACGAAGGTGGAAAACTTTTCCTTTTACGAAATGTCACAAAAACTAGGTGGCCAACGAAGCTAGGGAACTTTTCCTTTTACGAAATGTCAGAAAAACTAGGTGGCTAACGAAGATGGAAAATTTTTCCTTTTACGAAATGCCACGAAAAATAGATGGCTAACGAAGATGGAAAACTTTTCTTTTTACGAAATGTCACGAAAATTAGGTGGCTAACCAAGCAAAGGAACTTTTCCTTTTACGAAATGTCACAAAAACTAGATGGCCAACGAGGCTAGGGAACTTTTCCTTTTACGAAATGTCACAAAAATTAGGTGGACAACGAAGCTGCAAAACTTTTCCTTTTACAAAATGTCACAAAAAATAGGTGGCTAACGGAGCTAGGGAACTTTTCCTTTTACGAAATGTCACAAAAACTAGGTGGCTAACGAAGATGGAAAACTTTTCCTTTTACGAAATGCCACGAAAACTTGGTGGCAACGAAGCTAGGGAACTTTTCTTTTTACGAAATGTCACGAAAACTAGATAGCTGAATGAAGCTAGGGAAATTTTCCTTTTACGAAATGTCACAAATCTAGGTGACTAACGAAGGGAACATTCGTCCAAGTGTGCAAATAGTCTCTTCTATGTACCTTCGTCTATTTGCACACAGTGCAAATAGCCAACAATATATAGAAGAGACTATTTGGACTGTGTGCAAATAGTTTCTTTCATTGAAAAAGGCAGTTACACACCCAGTGGTGGATTAAGGATTCAGCGCGTCCGCGACAATTGTAAATTCAACGCACTTGAAAATTCGAAACGCAAATTTCTCCTTCGTTATCCAAAAGTTTTCGGAGCCCTATTCGTACAGCGCCCTGTTCAGTGTTCCGATTTGTAGCGAGGTTAATCCGCCACTGAACGTGAAGGAATTTTCCTGGAAAAAATAGATTAAAAATCCTTTGAAAGCAAAGAAAGAAAATCCTCCAATTCATCGGAAGTGAAAAAAAATCCTTGTAATTTGAAATTTTTTTGTCAACGAAATTTACAATTATGCGCCTCTCGTTGTATAGAGTTAAATTCATACCTAAAATTTCCCCTTTTGAAAAACTTCTCAATGTTAACTCGGAAAGAAATTGTGACTACAATGCGCAGAATTAAAGAAAAATAAAAGCTACTCTTTCCACACAATTCTCTCATCTTCGTTACAACCGACGTGCTTTGTAAACCCAAAATCTCGGGCGTATACCAGTCAACAGAAAATCTTTCAATACCGACAAACTATCGCGTCCTAGTCGAAGGGTATCCGCAAATTTTCACAAAATTTGATGGAAATTATAACCAAAAATTGACGAATTTGATTCAATAAAATTGGAACATTTATGGCTCATCATTTTAACGGGCATTTATCACCGATTAAGAATCAATTCATTTAAAAATTACGAATTTGAGTCACTTGCATAAGGATATGTGAGTTCGGGATAGTACATTTTATGTGACAAGTTCAAAGTGTTTTTTTATTTGTTGTTATCGTAACATTGTGCGAAACGGAAGAGTACGTGGTATAATAATTATCGTGGGTGAACACATTTATTGGAAGTAAATAACAAATAGAATTGTATTTCCAGATTTGTTTATTGGATTATGTGATTTCATTGGTTTGGATTGAAAATTGTGCGAAAGAATGTTTTCTAAAGATTGAAGAACATAATTATTGTTCATGTTGTGGAAATTTAGGCCACGTTTCGGAGAGAAAAATTTTAGACTGATGGAAAAGTGGAGTAATGAAGTAAATATTTGTTAATTGAATCTATTCAACGGTAACTTCCGGGGAGGAAAAAAAAATCGGGCAAAAAGGATTAACGTTATTGTTACACATTTCCATTTCCTGGAGGTAAGTCACAAAAATTTGCCTCGTTTATAAATAATGTCCCGCATCTGCAATTACTGGATGTTTATCAATTCACTGATTTCTGGAATGAATTGTCGTTTTAATGTGTTCTCTGAATATGACAATTCCTCGAACAATAACAATATATTCATCAACCACAATTTACTAAATTATGCGCTATTGTCGAAAATTTAATCGGAATTTCTATTGTCACTTCAATGATTACCAAAAAAAAAATCATAATTGCCCTGGCGGATTTGAAGAAAAAAAAAATCCTTCCCGATCGCGGTAGGGGCGTAATGTTTTTGGTTACATGCTTAAGCAGCTTTCACCGCACAATGACAATTTCGCGAATATTCCTTACAAAATTTCTAATAAATTGAATTTCAAAGAGATACTTAGTAATTCTTGTAAATGTCTTGTCGAAAAGAATAATCCTCCTACGACGAAAATTTGATCTTTACACATTCTTTTGTGATAAATAAACACTCCGCTTTATAATTTCAATATATTTCTTTGAGCCCAAAAGGTGTATTTCATAACAAAAAAGAAACAACGACTGAGTGTTTCAAATTTGCACATTGTTTAGTGTAGAGTGCTTATCCTTAACATAAAACGAAGTATTAATCATAGGGATCGGCGATGGTATAGAGGAAGCATAGCTTTCATGTGAAATGGGTTTAATGTTTTAAAAGCTTTAAACCGCAAATTTTATTATACCTAATGTTGTATCATATCGTCAGTGTATTGTATACAGAAGCGAAAGCATCAAAATTATTTTTCGCATTTGCTCTGCGAAAATTCTTTTCTTCATCTTTGATTTATCATGAGAAGAACGGGGTGTCACAGTATTCAAAAGTGGTATGAAAAATACTTTTTCGATTGAAAATAATTTTCTTAATGTAAAGAGTCAGAACAAGGTCTAACTCAGGAATTCGTGATTAATTTCTTTCCTCTCCTTCCTTTTTCGGAAGGGACCGGGCAATTCTTTAAATATCTATTTTTACTCGGAGAATCAATCTTTGCATTTTGATATTTGAAAGTCGATATTTTTTTAATTGCCAAATATTTCGACTTCAAATCGAAGTTATCATCAGTGTCTGTAACAATATTTGTATAAGTGATAAACAATGCAACTTTCTAGAATTTACCTTCAACGTCACAATAAGTACATTAGGAGTGTGTGAATGTTAATGTGTTTGCATCTCCAATACTACAATTATCGAACAATTTACGTTAAATTAGATTTACATGTACACTAAGTATTTACACTATTGACTTCGTCAGAATTATGTAAAATTTTTTGAATAAATAAACCACAAAATATATAAACCAAAAAAACAACAAAAAGCTACATATAGGAGACGAGCTTAGTTTCAATTTCCTTTTGAACGAAGTTTACAAAAGCAGGCTAAGCCACAAATGTCAAAATTATCTTGCATCCCTTTCTTTCATTAGATTCAAGAATTACGAAAAATGAGATGCAAGATAATTTTGACATTTGTGGTTTAGCCTGCTTTTGTTAAACTTCGTTCTTTTATGACTGACAGCTTTAAAATTAACATAAACGAGTTGTTACTAAACAAAGGAAACCTAACAAATGATGTTACGTCTAAACTTATAAATTTCATACGCCGATAATGTTGTTATATGCATGCCGTAGAAAGCATCACTGACTCAGTCTGTTTGTTAAGACAATTCTTTGTTTTCTTTATAGCGATCATTTCAAGAACTTCTCTCTTCTTAGTTTGATTTTCTCGGTAGACTATTCTGACATGATCCCAAAGCGGTGTGTGATTATTTCTAATGGCATGGTCACACAACGTGCTATGTTCATTGTTTTTAATTTTGATGTTAAATTTATGCTGGTTAACACGGTCTTTTAAACATTGCTTAGTATTGCCGCTGTGCAAGTAATTGCATTCACATGGAATTTCATAAACAAGCTCAGATTTTAACATCTTTAGCGTTTTGTCTTTCAGTTTTCTAAACAATGACGTCTTTAGATTATTGGTACCTTTTCCAACCAAAATTAGTTCATCTTTACAAACTGATTTGCGTTTTGGTTTTGACGTTTACTAGGACAATAATAATAAATTATTGTGCAGTGCAGTGATATGTCAAATTGTCATTCCCCTAATTTGTTGTCTCGTTTTCGCTAATATGATAAAAAAGAGTATGCTCTTGTGAAGTCGTAGTCTCGGCAAGTCTCTACGTTGGCTTCACAAGAGCATAATTTTTTGGAAATGAGTTTAATTTTGTGTCGCTTTGGTGTACGTGTGACAATCTTCTCTAATGTCTCAATAATCAAACATCTCACACACAATAATCGTTATAGTGTGTCTTCATTTATACCGATATTCCAAACACTTCGTTCTCGTCGACGTTCTCATCTCAACCCTAACAGCGAAAATACCTTTTCCACGCTTCTTGCGCTCAATATTTGCTCCACCCACTAATTTTGATATTTCGCCTCTAGCTACGAAAATAACAAATCCCTTTTCGGAGATTGTTTTTTTAGGAAAAACGAAGAGAGCAAAAGTTAAAGTTATAACATTGTTAATATTTCACGTATTTTTGGTGATATCGTAGGATAATCAAAAGTTTCGCCATGTAAAACATAAAGTGAAATTATATTTTGTGAAATTAAAATAACATTCATCTCGACATTATCTTAACACAGCATTTACGAAGGGACACCCTTTAATTTTGATGTAATACATCAAGTATCTGCTACACGGATAGAGTGGCGTACAAATTAAAATACACGACGACATCCAACGGTGAAAATTTCTAATATAATTACTTTTGTTTTTTGAAGGAAAATTTCACTTTGAAAATTAAATTGTTAGGATGAATGTGTATTTGTGTGTGCGTTATTTTTGGGGAAAATGCTTTGAAAGAAAATTGAAAGTCAAGAACATAATTTATAAAATTTTAAACAAATGAGTAAGATTTAAGAGGAGCGTTAATGAGTAATTAATATGAAATTTGTTAACGAACAACATTAAATAAATACGATGGCAACCGAAAATTTGGATTTCAAAAGAATAAATTATTTGTTGGCATGTCGTCGTTAGGTGGGAACGGTTCGGAAGACGAAAGAAATCTTTTTGCACATAGCAATTAATTATACACAGCAAATTCTTTTGTTCCCGCTTTCAAGTACTTCTTCTTTCTATCAAACATTGAACATTTTGCTTCCATTTGTTACACTCAACTGCTTTAGTTTATTTTTTTCGTTCACTACATAAAATAATGATGATGAGCTTATTTTGTTACTGAAGTACAATATTTATGTCGTAAGTTTTTCGATTTTCATTCAATTACTAACGGTGGATGGATATTACTGTGGAACGCTAATAACGGCATTCACGTCTACCACATAAATCACCACCAGAGGATATAAAAACCACTTAACTTTGCCAAAGGTCAACTAGTCCATAAAAATACCACAATATTTCCATTCACTATTTCAAGTAGTTACATATGAAAAACATTCCTCGCATTTTTTCATAAATTTTTCCACTTAAACGCCCACTTTGCGCCAATTTGATAAGGTTTTGTGATTTCCATTGAAATTTGAAAAAGATTACAAAGAATTTGTTAAAAGTGGATTGTTTTAACTAACAAGTGACGAACACTTTTAATGAGGAGATAGTATTCATCGCAAGAACTCTATGCGAGACGTTGTTCTTTAAAATGTATACAATTGGAAAAAAATGTAGTTTACATTGTTGGAACTTTTTTTTCTTTGATTTAGTAGAGTCCAACGTGTTTGACGACTAAAAAAACTGGTGATGTTTAACGAAGGTTTTCGTCTGATCGATTCCAGCTGTAATGGTGATGGATGTATCGTCGGTGGTTTAAAAGTCTCGGGGGTGTATTTCAAACTGATAAGCTTAACAAAAATAATGTTTTTGTTCAAAAGATGATGTATGATTATTGTAAAAGCGATACAAAATTGATATAAGATAAAAGGAAGAATGATTTATTAGTGGTTTACGCAATGTAACCGTAATGCAGTGACGTTGTATGGTTGATGCGCTTGTGATGTATTAGTCCCGTGACTAACGATGTCTTGAGTTTAGACTGTATTTGAATTAACAGATTTACTGTCCGATTTCTACCACGATTAAGGCTGCGTTTGACCGAAATATTTAATTTCGCATAATTTTTCCAAAGTGTTTCATTTCAACAAACTCGCTATACAATACACTGAGGAAAATATTTACAAGCGACGTAGGAATTGTGTTTATGATATACGCCGCCGATGTATTATATACGTATTATCAACCTTATTTAAGTATTATGTAGTAAGCAGGGTTGCGATCGCTAATGACTTTTTAACGCTAATTTCAAAAAATATTAGTGTCGCTAATGAAAATGAAATTAGCGCGCTAATAGCGGTCGCTACGATCGCTAGTCCTTCGCTAATTGTCAAAAATCTTTGAACTAAGAATTTGCTTAATAATTTTTGAGGCCCTTATTGAGACATCAAAGAAATAATTTTGCTTTAACAGAAACTCGCCTACGATTGGAGTACATGTGCTGAGCACATTGTACTTCTTACTCATATTAATATTAGTTTTGCGAGCTAACTTGGTTCATAAGTCTCATTAGCTTTTTGTTGAAACAATGCCGAATAGGCTTTATGAAATTGTCAAATTTCGGAAGGACGTACGAATTCTGTGACCTGTCCCTCCCGTCCTCTTTTCCTAACCAATATAACAGCACTGACGGGACTTTTTGAGGACCCCATAGCTAAAAACTTCTGCACACCTCAGCTGCATGTTTAGACTGATTTGTTATTGTTAGACTGATTTGTTATTGGGCCTCGGCCTGTTAATTGGTCTTTAAACGAATAAAAAAAAAAAAATAAATTCATGAATCTCTCCAGCAACTCGTTTATACCTTGCCAACCTTCCGTAATATTTCATTCAGAAAATTTTGAAAGTAGATTTATAACTTTGCATTCAATCTTAAATACTACACGTATCTATTTCAGCTCATTTTCTAATTGAGACTGTTATTCTGTCATTGAGAGATAAAATTTAGCAATTGAAGATTACTTTAGTTAGTTGTTAGTTGTTGTTAGTTAGTTGTTAGTTTCACTGAAAAAATACTATAAAACGCATCATTCAATTTGGTTTTCGGAAAAATATTCAGTAACGTTAACGAAAAGTGTTAGCGATTCGATTAGCGACTAGAGAAAAAATTTCGCTTATTAAGTTTTAGCGAGCGCTAGTCGCTATTAGCGAGACATTTCCGATTTTAGCGTCGCTATTAACGCAACCCTGTTAGTAAGCATACGTAACGAACGTGTTATGAGCTCACACGTGCATGGTGGATGAAATACGTCGGCGGCGCATAATATAAACGTTATTCCTACGTCGCTTGTAGATATTTTCCTCAGTGCAGCAGTGTGACCGACCGCGGTGAACTATTCCATTCTGTTCAGTACTGCATTCTACCACATGAATTATTTATTTTCCAGTTCTCTCGCAATGAAGAATTTTCTCACAGGGATGGCTAATTCAAAATTTATCTTTGGGGCGAAGAAAGGAAGCTTGTCTAACCTGAAGATGGATAATTCTGGACTGAATGAGAGTGGTATGGCTTAGCGATTTTATTTCCTGAGTGAAAGCGGAATATCTTGCTCGACATTCGTATTGTCTCACGGTAGAGACTACCCTCGTTGAGACTTCGATACAGTCTGTAAATGTAATTTTTTTTCGCTCCTCCGAATTTTGGCTATTACGTTGCTATTTTTGCGAGTAAATTATCGTGTGAGGTATCATTAGAAGCGTTTCTGCTTCCTCTACAACAATTTAAAAAGGCATTTCGAAAATAAATTAATTTCCATCAATATTTAGTCCCAAAGACGATGAAAGTCGATTGCATCTTAAGTTGTTCATAAGCATGCTTTGCCCTGAAACCAAAAAAAATCCTTTTGCACTTAAAACACACGATTACCTGCCCCTCTATCTACTAGTTACCTTTTCATTTGAGTTCTGCACATAAGGCTTTTCCATAGAGAAATTATACCTAGATAGATAGATAAAAAGTTGAGAAAATTCTCGCTCTGGTACAATTACACCCATAGAAGTAATATTTTACTATGGCTGCTGTACCTTCGGCAGATTTAAAGTCCACCCGCTTGAATCAACATTAAAAGCCACTCACAATTCTCAATCCTACTTCCAATTGTTTAACAAAAATCGAAAAACTAAAAGTGCTGATTTCGTCGTTAACGACTCATCAGTACGCCTTGTCTTAAGACCATGTGTATATCAGCAACGATGGCCATACAGTGATACTCAGACAATGGCAACTCGTCTTTGATACAATCCAGATCCTACGATTAGATGCATGTCATTTCGTTTGAACAATTTGGAAGTAAAAGAATTGTAAGTTAGAAAAAAAATAACCGAAACAAACTCACAATTCTTTTACTTCCAAATTTGTAAGGCTTGTTCATCGCTTGTTTATCACGCATGAACATATCGCCTACACATCCTCAATACAATACCAATACGTCACATCTGTATCACTGACGCCTTACTTTCCCTTCACTTTACGTAAATCCATTACTTTTACAGCAATAACTCATCACGAAACCATCTTTAGAACATCCAATTTGAAATTTTTAAGTTGAAAACGGAGACACTGGATGCTCTGGACCCTTGTTATATAATACGCAATTTCGCTTATGTGCACTATGTGCTTGCATCAAACAAAAGAAATTCGAAACAAAGATAATTCCTCAATAACGACAACAATACGACGATACTCTTCGCAGGTATTTTCAGAGGATTTGCTTTATATTAAAATGTTTTCAATGTTTTTCCTAATAGATGAAATATGCGATGCTTTCACTTGAAATTTGAATGATAATTGTTTACATTGAGATGCCTTTCAAAGACAATAATTGTCTTTATTTTAATTTTTTATTTTTCGTGTATTTTTGTTGTAACTTGTCATTATTTTTGAGATTTTCTTTGTCCAAGCCTCCAATATTATTATTCTAGAAATTAAATAGTAGAATTCCTTTTTTCCAATACTGTAAAGAACAATTGTGCCTCGACCAAAGACACTCTTTCATAAAACAACAAAAAATCGACTTTTTACACTGAGGAAAATATCTACAAGTGACGTAGGAATTGTGTTTATAATATACGCCGCCGACGTATTTTATGCACCGTGCACGTATAATGAACGCCGTGAACGTATTATGTGAGCTCATAACACGTTCGTTATGTATGTCATACTACGCAATACTTAAATAAGATTGATAAATACATTCACCGCGTATATAATACGTCGGCGGCGTATATTACAAGCACAATTACTACGTCGCGTCGTATATATTTTCCTCAGTATAGGTCTTTTTTCTTCTTTGTGGCCACTTTGTTCGTCCGTCTGTCTGTCTGCTACATAAAAACTCAAAGAACTCAAGAGACAAATGATCATTGCAATAAACATGTGAGTCTCTACATTGTTATAACGTAAATCATATCAATCACTACATATAACGCAGAAGGTGATTGATAAATTTATTGTATAACTTGTATTCGCAATACACAGCTTAATTGAAATAATTCCAATTGTCTTCCAGTTCTATCTCCACAAGCCGATCAATATCTGTACTATACAACTTCATATCCAATACAAGATAATTGATGGCTTAGTTAACATATGAACATCCAGATGATTCGAATATTTGATTGAGATGATTACTCACCGACAGCATACGATCGACTTATGCAATTGTTTGTTCGCATGACCTTTATTTAGCCCTATTTGATAGTTGATATTCGGTGTTAGATCGCATTATTTTTAATTTAAGGGATGTGTTTGCTCGTCAAGATGAAATTATTTTTTCATTTCTTCTTTATATTAACCGAATATTTGATAGTTCGATACCTGGCATTGCCTAGTATCATTTCACTCAATCCATAAAGAAAAAAATCCTTACCGGACTTATATGCTGGTCCTTCGCTTGTTTATTGATTTTTCAAAAAAAAAATTCGTTTGAATCGTTTTACGTAGGGGATTATTGTGAAAATTTCTTCGGAGTAAGTTATTGTTGGAAATTTTCATCTCTTTATTTTATTACAAGTCATTTTTTTAGAAAAATTCCCATTGTTCGTAAGGTGACACCAACAGAAAAGAACTTTTAACGAAAACAGTGAATAGAAATGCGAGGACGGGACCATCGATGTGCATGAAATATTGTATAAAAATTTAAAAAGCTCGATGCCATGCTTCTTTGGCGATTCGAAATCCTAATACGCGTTGAATGTTGAACGTTCACGATTTTATTATTAGAAAAAAATAAATTGGAAAAGAACAAATTATATTGAAATTAATTGTTTCGTGATTTTTTATGATGTCTTCACATTTTACGTTAGTTGGTTCGTAACAAGCGTGTCAATTCAATTACGCCCTACAACCTTAATAACATGTTTGACGACTTTTATGTACCGTGTCAAACGATTCTATTGAATCGTTTAAATGGAACTATACTATAGATTTGTATCGAAATAGCGACAAAATTGTGGATAAAATGTTGTAATCAATCGAGCAATTAAACTGTATTCACTAACACGACAGAACTTTTTTTTTGAGTAACTAATTTCGTGGAATTTGCTTTCATTCTATTTGTTCATGCTTTACTGCCATTGAGGTCTGCAAAATTGAATTGAATTCATTAGTTAACAAATATATTAAATTTTGTGTAGCATTTGTAAAATCGAAAAGCTTAGTACAGTTTCTCTCTCTGAATCAGAATCAGGACTCCATTTTCTTCTAAAACGTATAGATTCAGATATATTCCAATTTGAAGTCTTAGTTGTTACCAGCTCCTTCAAATTGAGTTAAAACCAAACTGGAGCTACACAGGTTGACGTTCTAAACGCACTCATTGGACATTCAAAACCTTTAAATTCTTCTCAATTTTACTTTATTTTATTATTGAAGTTTTTGAATGTCATATGGGAGCTGCGGGAAATCGCCTAAAAATTAAACGCGATGATCATAATGGCCAGGATGATTAAGTTGATCGTTCCAAGCTGATACATCTAAGTGTAGTGTAGCCTCAGAGTTCAGTATCACTCGAATCTCAACATATTTCTTCCAATGTGAAAATGTCGACCATAAAAAGGTTATGGTATCAAAAGCACTAATGTCGTACATTTGATGAAAATTTCTTATATTTTAGTTAAAAAATGTCAGTCAGCCCAGCCGCACCTTTGAATTCATGTTGTTATTGCCAAAGGGTTTAAATTGATAATTTAATCTAAGCTGGAGGGGAGGGGCTTTTCGAAAAGAGGATTTCCCTACATTTACATATATTTTATGAGGAACAGATTGTCCAGACAATAAACTAAAAATAGTACATTATACATCGCCAAAAACGAACTGAAAATGATATTTTAATGCTTCAAACGACTATTCTCGGATAAATTCTATTCTTATGCTAAGCTTAACCATTCATCCGAATGCACAGTAACAAATTACTCAAAAATAATTCATTTCCTGTTTATGTTTATATATGTTACACATGCGCATTCCATATTTTTTTTGTTTTTTGATGTTTGTTTTAAGTCTTAAATCAATGGCTAAATTTATCCAAAATTTATTTTCCATACCTCACAAGAAGTTTTTTTGATAAAATTTTTAACAGCGTAGACAATGATAGACAAATGATAGATATACTGCGTTACGAAAATCAATAAATGTTGAAAAAATCTACGAAAATGGATCAAATGTGCGCTTTGTAAATCTGAAAAACAAATGTAAGAAATTGTGAAAATCAAATGTGACGTTTCATAGAATTTCGACGTCTTGCAGGGTTTACATGAAAGATTTTAATTCGAGCGTAGAACTAATGTGAATTGGCGGGAAATTTAAAAATGTAAATTTGGAATTGATGTTTCTTTCTGTATTATTCCAAAGCTTTTGTTTAGCAAATTTAATAGATTCCTATTGTGCGATGAATTTCGAAACAGAAAAAACCTATTTTAGTGCTTATGTTTTTTACAATAAAGTAGTAAATAAAAGAGTAGAAGTAGGCATCAAATTTAAGAATTGATCGAGTTCTCAGATTGAACTAGCAAAATTTAAAGAATGAATAATTTTAAATTTTTGCGAGTGTTTAAAGAGCATATTAGAGTTTTTTTCTGAAAGAAACTGCTTTTTCTGATTTCGCTACTGTGAAATGTTGAAGAAATATTGTCTATTGAATGAGAATTTGAGCATTTCCCGCGACTCCACGAGCGAGTTTAAAGATCATAATTTTCAAGGAAGCTGTACGGAAGCTTTAAAAGCTTCTTAATTTCACGTTATTTATTCTTACGAGTATTGTGACATAGATTCGTTTATAGCAGACATGTTTCTATCCATTCTATATTTTAACAATCCACGAAAAAAGTTTGGCTGATTGGGACGTTTACGCCTCTTCAGTACACCTTTGTCGCAAGACTGCTATAAAAGCGACGAATCTATACCACATTTTCTAAACTAACGCTAAATTTTGATCTATTTCTGATAAAATCGCCCGAAGTATTTTAAAAATTGCAAGATCAAAGAAACATTGACCGAATTGAAATTACCACCGCTGCAGATACAAATAGCATAACAAAATTTTGACCAGTACTTCCAAATGTTAACACAGCAACGGATCTACTAAGCCAAAGAGTTTCTCTTTGAATAATCGAACAAACGAGGTGTATATGGGTGTTTCCATACTGTCCACGGCACATTTTAATTATTTATTTTAAGATATCTCAGAAAGTATAGCACATAGAAAAATAAATAATACACCGATTCCTTATAACAAAGACATTGTAAACATTTCCCCAGAAGACAAAAAAATCTGTATTTTCAACGGGAAACGAGAAAAGAACACTTCCCCAGAAGACAAAAAAATCTGTATTTTCAACGGGAAACGAGAAAAGGGTACTGTCTACGGCACAATTGTTCCAAAAACCCATGGAAATAGCCATATAAGGCCGCATAGTCGAGATGATTACTCACTCAATATGTGACCACGCTGATATACACATTGTCTTGCGACAAAGGTGTACTTAAGGGCCGTAAGCATCCCAATCAGCCAAACTTTTTGCCGTGGATTGTTTAAATATGGAATGGATAGATACATGTCTGCTATAAAAGCGACGAATCTATGCCACTTTGTTAAATTAACGCTCATTTTTGATTTATTTCTGATAAAATTGCCCGAAACATTTTAAAAATTGCAAGATCAAAGAAATATTGACCGAATTGAAATATAAATATTTTTGTTTGATAAAAGAATGCAATTTCCAGATAAAATATTAAAACATGTTAGTTAAAGTGTCCATGTTTTCAGGTAATTATTTCAAATTTTCAGTTAAATATTGTCCATGTTACAGTTGAAAAAGTTCAAATATTTATATAAAAATAAATAATTTTTCAGGTAAAACCTCTAAAATTACAGATAGCAGAAAAATTATAATCTCAAGTTTTCGAACTTTTAACTGTCTAATTGTCTAAAAGCTTGGATTATTTCACTGACTTTTTCAATATTTGTAACTAAAAATTTCTAATTTTAAGCTAAAATTTCATTTTTTTAACTGAAATTTTGAATTTTTCATCTAAAATTTTCATTTTTTTATCTGACGTTTTATACGATCCGATATCATTCGCACACAATGTGAATAAGTGAATAATAAAAAACGAATTTTTGTTGTAAAACATTATTGAGTTTGTCATCATTTGAAAGACAATGAATTGGGCTATAATAAGAAAAAGTTTCTGAGACCTGCCTCTAATTGGATGTCTTAAAGAAGGACAGAACCCCCCAAAATGGCGGAAAAGTGACTTTCTCGATTTTTCCTCAGTAGAAGCTTTTCTCAAAAAATTAAAAAAAAATGTTTTTGTATAAATACAATATTTTGTGTGAAAGAAGAAGCAATTTCATGAGATTTTTTGAACAAATAAACTACTCAGGACCCTCAGGATATCTCCCAAGCGAGACCGCTGGAAGGTCTTCCCAGCGAATTCTCTGGGAGGTCTCTCCAGCAAAATCTCTGGGTGATCTCCTCAGCGAGATTATTGGGTGGTTTTCCCCATCGAGACCTTTGGGATGTGCCTCAAGCGAAACGTCCATGTAGTTATGACTTGATGTTTTGTCAATAACTTATCGCTACTTTCCTATGGTACATTAAATGGGTAGAGAAATTCAGCGCAAAAGTTAAGAAATGTACATTTTGTGTACGAAAAAGGTACAAAAAGTGTCAACTATAGAGAAAATCACACTAGATGAACATTTTTTGTATTTAAAATTCACTTTCACATTTTCAATGTACATTAGTGTGACTTTGTTGACTAAGAATATTTTGCCTCGTCCCGTTACAAACGCACGCCTATGAGAACACCTTGTACTTCGTACTTGTCACTTACTGTAAATAAAATCACATCAAGTACGGTGAAGATCTTTCGAACGTAACTTTTTTTTTTTTATTATTTATTCATAGTTTTTTCAAAGAATATAAATCTTACCTAAATTATGAACTAAATTAAGAAGTGAATCTGCGTAGCTCCAGTATGTTTAACAATTCAAAGGAGCTACGTAAATTAAGAAGGGTAATTTCTATTTCATTAAAATTTAATGATCTAAAGAAAAGAAAAAAGAGTGGAAAGTCAAATTACCCAGTAATCAAAATCAAAAAGGAAAAGAAAGGTGAATAGTACTTATCTTAATGGTAGCAACAACAATTTAAAAAGAACTTAGGATGGTAGTAGTCAGGCTCTAAGAGGGTACCAGTCAATTCATCCAGCTGAGGTATATTAATGTTCTTTTTCAGCAAAAGCACTCTCATCAAATGACTGAATTCTCTGAGCGACGATGAGTTTCTTATCTGTATTGGTAAGACATTGAAAAGCGTAGGTCCTGCATACGATAGGCACCGCTTGCCATAATTTGAGGAAATCTTGGGTCTTCTCAGTAAATAGGAGAATCTAGTCTCATAACGGTTACTATTGTCTGGAAACATCAAAGAGTGGTGTTTTATATCTTTGATGCAGCAGAAAACATACTTACAGACCGCTAATTTGTACAACTGAGCCACAGTCAGCATCTTGGGAAACTCTTTCTCAAAAAGCAAGTTCGTAGGGTACGTAGTAGGGCAGCTTTGAGGGCCGCTTTTTGTAAAATCTGGATCTGATCGATTAGTCCCTTATTAGCCGATCCCCATACACCAATACAATAGGTTATGTGGCAATGGATAGTCGTAAAGTATATTAATCTCAGGACAGACTTGGGAAGAAAGCGTAATCTCTTTAGGACCCCAATACTGCAAGATATGGTACTGATGATACCTCTAATATGCTCTGCTTGTTTCAAATTAGTAAATTGAATTCCAGGACTACATTCAACTCGAGAATGTGTACAACTAATCGATGTTCTTGTCGAGTAACCATCAAGATGAAACTGTCGTAGTGGACAATTGCGAGTTTCTTTCGTAGTTCCTCTTTTGTTACGCAAACTTTCCTAACTCTTGTTTGTTATTTTATGTTCGCCTCTAGTTATACAATAAACTTATGCTATGAATAAAATTTTGGAGTAATTTGTTTTCTTTGTTGTTTTTTGTTGCATAAAATGGAATGTTGCGTGTTTCACAATCAACTTGTTTATTACTCCGACTTAATTCTGATTTATAATAATTTATAATTTTAAATTAATTGCTGCAATAAAGTAAATATTTCAAATACTTAAAAGAGGTAAAGACAATAAAAGTTTTATCTCCACAGAGTTTTGTTTTCTACAAAATATTTGACATGTTTCCCCACAACTTCATACCTTTGCAGTTCTGCATAAAAAAGCATTTTTATTAGCACTATTCCAACCTGGTTGCTACACGGACTCCCTATAAATCCTATGTCCGCTGCAAAGGATTAAACTAATGTTACGTTTTTTTCTCTTCAGTTTTCCTCTATCTCATAGTTAAAAATTATTTTTCGGTTAATGCCGGAAAGAGGAGCGACTTGAGGACCTAAGGAGAGACCCATACCTAAGTCGACCGAAGTCGGGACCCATACTTTCATGGACAAAAATATTCGACTCTCTATAACTTTGATTTTCTCTATGACAGCACAAACAACTAAATCAATAAAGAAATATTTATGAAAAATTACAATCAGCAATTTTAACTGCATGATTTGTCATTTTAATCCACTTTGTCCCACATCAAATAATTTCGAACATAAATTAACAGTGTCATATAACACTATCATACAAATCTCAATGTGGGACAAAGTCTGAAGCATGAACCACTTAACCGATTTTCAACAAATTGTGGTCCGTATCTCTCATTCAAAATCTTCGAGATCAATTTGCATGCTTCTTTGACAGAGGGCGAGGTCAGAAATCACTTTTTCGTCTTCCGAAAATCTCTCACCACTTTCATGTTAAGAAAAAAATCGGATTTTTTCTTGACCCGATTTTCACCTTCAAAAATGCATTAGGGTTGGTCGGACTCCGGTAAGGCCTGGCTTTTTCTGAAAACAGTTCGCACACCTCTAGTTTCATCTTGCAAAAAGCCTTGACTTCATTTTTAGTGCACACTAAACTACCTTAAGGTCAACCGCCCTAAAAAAGGTAATTCATTTGAAAAGTTTCGACTCACATGCCATTAACATTTTTTAATAGCTACTTTATTTTCAAATTAAAATTTCTTACGGAGTGTAACTCACATACCAACTCATTTACAATCTCATTGTCCATAAAAAAGTAATGGTTTTATCGTCTGCTATATCTTGTTATTGTCGTACACAACTATTTTCATATTCCCTAAAAGGATTAAATGTATAAAATAGCTATTTTATTGTTCGTTCATTAAATAAATTGGTTAATGCGCTTGTTGTAATGTGCAGTATTCTTATTAGAAAATTCCATATAATGCTGCCTTATGAGCATGCAAAGCCTTTTTCTTAAAAAAAAAAGTCGTTCTACACTCTCTCCGCACACAGCGTATGTACACAATCATTTTGTATAAATAATAAACTGTACGGAATGAATTATTACAGTCATTAATTATTGAAAGACCACGCAAGGAATACGTACGTAGATACTGTGCTAGAGTTCAGTCACGTTATTCTAAGGATATTAATTTTAACAAAACATTTATTCTGCTTAAAATGTGTTGAAATTAAAAATTCCCGGTCGTTACAGGACTTTTGAAATTGTTAATTAATTTTTTTTAGTCCAGAATCAGACAAGCCGTATCAAACTAATTCTATTTTAATTTTTCCGTTTTCTTTTCAAGTCCACGACCAACCTACTTATTAAGTAGCGGTAGCTACTTTATGAGAATGCTCTGGCTGTTTGTCTGTCTGTGTACGTTTTTTGACAGCTGTTAAAGTGACAGTTGTTAAAGTGACAGTTGTTAAGGTGACAGTTGTTAAAGTGACAGTTGTTAAAGTGACAGCTGTCAAAGTGACACTCTGACATTTGTTTTGTCAAGAAAATTACTCTACCGCTACTTTCTTATACCATTTAAATGATTTATTCTAACCTAAGCTCTGGGATTCTTCGCCTTGCTCTTTCGCCCGAATCGCCTTGAGGTAGCCAGTAGGGGCCTGTAACACACTCACGTCTATAATCGTATCGATAGTGCATAAAGTCAATACTTCTTCTCCTTCTACGGTACGGACATTTTCGAAAAAAAAAACCAATCAAAAATTATATCTTTTATACTTCGCACGGGCTCGAGCAGTTGTAGATGATAAATTTCTGCAAGTGCAATAAATCCATTTTCTACTTCCTACCAAACTTTGAGGTTTGTTGAAACTAGTAGGTCGAAACGGTGTCTTTAGGTATTTTCGTTAGATTTTCATTCCGTGCTTTGTGGAATTTAGTGTGGGGGAAGAGTTATAAATTCTCTGTTAAAACTGTTACCCGCTCATCCCTAAAAATGGGGTACATTTTTGCAGTCCCTTTTAATCTTTTAAAGAGTTCTCTCAACAATTATTTGAAACTTTTCCATTTTAATTCCAAAATTTTCATTTATTTAATTTATTATGTATAGAAGTACTGGTGATGTGTTAGTGATGTACTGGTTGGTGATGTATAAGTGTTGTAAACGTGATGTGGATGTTCATACATCATGAACACATCACATATAAGACACCAAAACAACAACATATCACTAATACACTAATACACTAATACACTAATATACATCAAATTTTCATAAAACTTACATCAAGACTGTCATTTTGAAAATTATCATTCTGAAGTACACTAGCTACTACTAAGTTTAAGATACTGAAGAATTATGATTTACTGCGTAGGGATCAATTTCTGCTATCTAAGATATAATACGTAAGAAAATTACTTCTTAACTCAATACCTACAATACAAAAACAGTAAACATGAAATTCCTACGCTATATATACAGTTGGTAACCCGATAGTCCACATAGGAAGTTATTTAATGTTTAGCTCATCCGTACACGGTAGAATAGAAAAAATCGTTCATTTAGATAAATATCGAGCATGTTTCTCGTGAGAGATTTTGTTTTCTAAAAAGAGCCTGGAGAAAATAGTAGATTATGAGTCCACGCCTTCGGCTAGGGCCATACGTCAAAATAACAATTTTAACAAAACGTGCAAATGCTATTTTACCTATATATATGGAGATAAGTAAATTTGTCCTAGAGGGATAAGCTCGAGATTATCGTTCCAGACAGATAAATGACATTAGTAGTCTTTACTACCTACACCATGCGAAAGTTGATCATTTTATGTCAACGTTCCCCATGCGAAAATGATCCATTACATGATAGCACATTTTCGGTACATTTTTCGTTAAATTTAATTTTCGCATGGGCAGGCAAGAAAACATTGTACATTGGACCTTGCTACATAATTCATTACTTCGGAAACAATTCTGCGAACTCGCAAACTCACTCGGTTATTTTGGGCAACTCGCTTTGGAAACCGTTATTTTGATTCGTGTAGTTGCATACCTCGCCTCTGGATCGGATATATATACTCTACACTCGTCAAAACAACAGTTTCCAAAGCTTGTTGCTCAAAAAAACACTCGAGAGTTTGACTCTTATCACAAAATTATGTCCTCATTGGCAGGGTCCAATGTAATGTAGTATTTTTGGGTTTGAAAGGTGTCTATAAACCAGAAAACAATTTTCTGCTTGCCTTCGAAAAAAGTAAAAAAAAAACCTTTATTGACATAAGAATGGTGTATTAGCAGCGAATAGCAAAAGTGGGCCACAAATTGGGTAGTTCACTAACCCAACCTTGCAATCAGAGAACTCTTTGATCAAATATGGTTTTATTTCGGAAATCGGCTAGACGTTTGGAAACTTTAATTTTGCGAACTTTTACCTTCAGCTTTATTCGTTAACATAAGCACAAATCTTTCTTTTAAATGAATTGCCATTATAGTAAGAAGCACATCATCTTCTTAACAAAAATATTTTATTATAGAACATCAAAAACCTTTACAATAAATAGAGAAAAAAATAGATAAAATCGGCTAAATATAAATCGGATATTATGTCTGGCATCCTGACTCTAGATAACAAAAATGACAGCTCCTTTGAACATGAATTGATGACGATGTTTTATGACAGACAGGGTTGTTCTTTGGTATAAAAAATATTTATTGTGGTGCCTTAAGAAATAACTTTTTCTAGTGGAGCTTAACCTTTCTTTTGCATTAGATTTAAAAGCTTTTTTAGTGGAACCTTACGACTTAGGTTAGCGTTATCTAGCTATAGGATTGTAAGGATTTATATTTTCAAAGCCGGAGTAAAGTCTATCTAATTGACTTTCTTTTACTGGATTTCCGAACGCTCTACTTTTTCAGTCTATCGTTAAACAATAAATTTACAAACAAAGATGCAAATACTATCAGGGACATTCTCGATCAAACACCTACTACCATCATTGATGCAACTCATACACAGTCACTGACCATTGGAATTACTTTGCCATTGACATGACGCTTCAAACATTAACACATCTAGAACAGTTGCGCTATGGAGAACCTTAGAAGAGATCAACATTTCGACATATAGCGCTAATCGTCAGTCAAGTCATTCAACTGGATAAGTTGATGAACAGATGAAAGACGAAGCATTGAAACTTCTATGTGTCTCAGTTAGAGGTAACACGGGGGTTTGTGAATCATAACGAGAATGATAAGTTAAACGCATCTGTTGGGAAATATCAGAAGCGCGATTCATTCTAACCCTTAAAGCCACGTCTCTGATAATTCCCGATACATTCGGTGAGCGAACCAAAGCACTCGGAACAGATTTTCACAGCGAACCTTTTTATGCTCTTTCGAGGTTTGCAAGTTGCGAGATTGAAATGTTTACAATCTTCCCTAAAATTAGAGGTGCACTGATGTCACAAGATTATATTGCGAACCTAATTTGGTCACAAAAACGTACCTCTAATTTAAGAGAAAATTTTGATCTCGCGACTTGCGAACCTCAAAAGAGCATAAAAGGTTCACCGAGGTTCGCTATGAACCTTACCGAAAAGTACTTTTAGCTTCATTCACCAAACCTCTTAATATAACGCATTTTTCGCTAGGTTGGCAAGGTTCGGTGAGTGAACGGAGTGAACTTAAGCACTTGAAACAATTTTTCGCCAAGGTTCATGCTCTTTCGAGGTTCTCAGGTCGCAAGATTAACATTTTTACAAACTGCCCTAAAATTGAAGGTGCATTTTTGATAACGCAGTACATTCTGGCTACGAAAGCGCACCTTAATTTTCAAAGATGGCTGGAAATATTTTGATTTTTCAACTTGCGAACCTCGAAAGAGCATAAAAAAGTTCACCGAGTTTCGCTACTGAATCTTTCCTATAATATGTTCCAATTCTTATTGCTTAGGTTCGCATATCCAAGCTTACGAACCATGTGAAAAAACATAATATCAAACAATCCAGCAATACAACTATAATATGTTTGCACCCTGAAACAGCAATACAACAATCACAACATCTATAATATTTCTATGTAAAATGTCGTACAATATATGTGTTAGTAAATGCAATAGAAATGCAAAATCACCTTAGAAAGTGTTTTGAACATCCAGTCAGATGATAAAAATAGATTCAGGCGTCCTTGCTTACATCAGTGGGTGGACTAGGCATTCGTCGAACAAAATACATTGCTCTTCCGACTTTTTTAAGTTCGGCACATGGCGCTTCATCGATCGTCTCCCATATTAAACATTATCCAGACGAGTTATGCATCAGCCATTTGCCTGAATCTCTCGAGGCCTGGTCATTGTCAAACATCACCATCCCAATCGTTCGTAACAATCAGAAAATTTGTGACACCATCAACGTTCGACGAATTATCATTAGTGAATTAAACTCTACAAGTATAAATGACACGGCTAGGCCAAAGGCACTTCAACGAAAAGAGTCAAATGGGTGGATTAACGCCTACCCTTCGGAACATGTTGGCACGTTTATGGATAATAATTCCCTGAGAATCTGCATCGCCTTGCGGCTCGGTATATGTCGCCCGCATCGGTATGTTTGCGGTACAGCAGTTAGTGAACTGGGATTGCACGGACTTAGCTGCCAAAAAAGCGCTGGACGGAATTCTAGACATGCGGAACTTAATAACATAGTTTGCCAAGCCCTTTGTTCGATTAATATAGTTCTAGAGATATGGATCATCCCTCCCAATTCTAGAAGTAGTCATATCCCAGGATTGAAGCATTTTTACCCAAACCCTGAAACACGTGGACCCTAAAATTTCATTCTCTACAACTTTGCCTTTGACAGTGAATCTCCATATTGCATAGTTAAGGAAATAAACGCGAAAAACTGTTTTCGTATATGGCCAAGAAACTCAATTTCGTCGATTCCATTGGTCCCGGTGCCCCGACTCCTGACCTGATTCCCACAAAAATTTTTCCCCAATTTTCTGACATCAAATCCTTTCATTTGACACCAATATCAGCAATTTCCGTGTTATACTTGCTGAGATATTTGCGAAAAAGATTCACCGAGCCTCGAAAAACCATGTTTTTGGTCACTTGAATCATGGGAGGCATGTACCTTTCAGAGAAAAAAAGTTTAGGCTGATCGGTTGAGCCGTTTGGAAAAAAAAGTGGAGACGGACGGACATTTTTTTATTGTTGATTCGTCATATTTAGACGATAATAAATGCATCCCCTCAACTGCCACCTCAATCTACCCCATGTTACATTAAAATTGTATGTAGTAAACGTATAGGACCTTCGTACTTCGTACGGGTCCAATTAAACAAAATTATATATTCAATGCCTTTGCCGTTGAGACCATGGGACCGTGGTCCTCAGAAGCTTTAAGTTTGACGAATAACATTGCAAATAAATTGGTAGAAAGTAGTGGGGACAGACGGCAAGGCTTACTTCTACCAACGAATTTCAATGGCCATTCCTCGAGCAAATGCTGCCTGCATAATGGGATCGATTTCACCATCAACCAAGCTTGACGAAATATTCTATCTGTGACTAAGTGCAAAACAGTATAAAAACTTTATAAAAATTCTTTTTCAATAAATTTATTTGTTAGCATTTTTGTCTGAGTTCAATTAGAAATTTTGTGAGCTAACTATCTGTTTCTCCACTTACTGTTTCCACATGAAGTTAAAAACTCATTATCTGGGACTAAATCCACTAATTCAACGCAATCCGTAAAATTTAATACAAAATTATGTCTATTTTTCACAAATTCCCGCATCTTCCCAAAAATCCTCGAACCTAAACGTCCTATTAAACGTGCAAGACACCTTAAAAAGAACAAGAAGCTTTAAAATATTCGCAGACATTGTTGGCATTGACCGTCTGTATTTAATTTGGTTTGCTACAATTGACCGATAATTGTAAGCGTTTTTGTTGCTGCCTTTGTTGGCAAATCAAAAGTTCTCTGATTAAAACAATACAATAGACCGTCGTCCTGTGACTTTTTCGTAAATTCCCAAGAATGCGTTGAAAAAGGGAAACTCTCTTTGTCGGTTAATTTGAAAACCTCACAATTTAGGATTTGGTAAAAGCAGATTTAGCTAACAATGTAAACTATGAAAACCATACGTTGAACGTAAGAAGATAATGAAAAAGCACAATGAATTCAACAAATTAATAATGTCCGTGAAAAATAAATTCTAATTACACTTGAGCTACAACTCAATTATGCAAATTTACCTATAGAAAATTCCAGCATTACTCAAATTGAATTCATTACAACACAAGTTTCACTAGAAAGTAGATGTGGGCGTGTTTTGCAAAGAGGAAAAAATAGGCAAAAGGCAGCCACGACAGTAATTATGAGAACTCAATGCAAAAGTTAATGAATAATAAAAATGGTAACTTTTAAGTACAGAAAGACGAGACTCCCTGTTAAATGAAGAGAGACGAAACGTGTCACATTAAAATAAAAGGAAAGGTAAGAGATAACAGCTGTTTTAACGATTCTGTTTTATATGATGTTTCAATCGAAATGTTCAACAAGTCCATATCTTTTGATAGAATCGTAGCAGAAACATCAAGCCTATCGTTGTTTTTTTTCAGACTATTTTCGACTAGAGAGATATTGTATGGCGTTACTCTTAATTTTCGCGAGATCGTTTGACGAATACAAGTTCGAGGTAATAGGAAGAAGAGATATATCAATTTCTGAAAATAGGAGCCCCGAACAAAAAGTTTAATAAGCAATTTTCCTACATTATGTATGACCTTGATTTGACACTTGTTTTCTTGCCATCATTGCCATTAAAGAAAGGTTCATTAGATGAGAGTAATTTTTTCTAAAGAACATTTCAAAGAATACGTTAAATATTTAAATGAGCTTGATGTAAAAGTACATTTTAAGTGCTCCACTTACACATAAATTACTTGAAATTATAATATGGAAAGTCGGGTGAATAACTATAATAGTAAAAATTGTATACTATGCATAAAGGGGTGGTAGATAATGGAAACACTAAATAGCGAAATGCAATAGGTATTTGTGCCATCGTCTCAAAGTCTATTTATGGATGAGAAGCATAAACATTGAAATGCAGGTTTTTTAAGAAGTTGAACCAAAATATTTACTTTTTTGTATTAACGGAAATTATGGAAAATATCTGTTTTGGGTTACAAGGACTAAACTTTACTTCCAGGAAGTAGAAATATTAGCTACGTAGAATCGTAGTGTCTGGACCTTCTTCGTTGGAAGGATTATGGAGGAATTAGAGATGAGCGGGTCGAACATTTTTCGAAACCCGACCCGGACCGAATCCAGCCCGATAAAATTTTTCGAAACCCGAATTGTTTCTGCACCACCCGGACCGAACCCGACCCGATTAAAATTTTCGAAACCCGAACTGTTTCAAACCCCGACCCGGACCGAACCCGACCCGATAAAATTTTTCGAAACCCGAAACCCGAACTGTTTCAAAACCCGACCCGGACCGAATCACACACTCAAGTTTTTCAAAATTCACAACCCAAATTACTTCGAAACAGAAATTATTTCAAAGCCCGACGTCTGCATTCTTCACGGACCTTAGACTAAAACAAAATTCGTGTAATGTAAAATGATAAAATTTAGACGAGTTTTGTAAAATATAAAAAGTCAAAAAAGGGTCGGGACCCGAATAAAATGATACAACAACCCGACCCGGACCGAACCCGACCCGATGAAATTTTTGAAACCCGAAACCCGAACTGTTTCCAAACCCGGCCCGGACCGAACCCGACCCGATTAAAATTTTCGAAACCCGAAATGCATGAACCCGAAAAAAAAATTCGGGTTCGGGCCGGGTTTTTCAAAGTTTCGGGCAACCCGCTCATCTCTAGGAGGAATGCAATGACATTTAACTGAGCTCTAATTAAAATGCATTGGAACTTGTCCAGAAGGCAATATCGAAAAACCTGTCTGAGGCAACAATGAAAAAAAAAATCAAAACATCTCCTCCAGAACCACACCCGTTCCCCCTCTTGATTCTTTACCTTAACATAATCTACCCCCCCCGCCCTTTACCTAATCCTAGTTCCAATCCCTCCTCCTCTAGCCCACTCTTCTCAACACCACGCCTAGCTTCAAATTATGCTGCTCCCTCATGTTGTTTTCGCCCTAAGTAGCACTTTTTGCAATGAGTTGCGTGTAAGCAGACGCGATAAAAATTGTTTACATGAACAACTGCTCAGTCTAATTTGCATCAAAAGTCCCGTTGTGTAAAACTTTGTGTCACGAGCTGCACATCTCAAAAAGTACTATTTTTCGCAACTAGATGCGTAGATCACTATTATTGCGAATGATGAAAACGTATTTGAAAACGATTTTAGTCGGCTACCGGATCGAAACATATTTATGTGAATTCAATGTAGCGTCTATGGGAATGGACATAGACATGTGTGATACAAAGTTTTAATTTGTGTGTGGGAGCTATAGAAATGAAAAATACATTTCCAAAGAAACATTTCCATATTCTCGTTTATTTGTTAGTTGACATGTTGTTGTGTGAATTATTCTTTTAGTGTCTCACACAGCAACAATTGATGAGATTGAAATTAAATTCCATTTTACGATTAAAGCTTTTCCCCCGCAGCATTCGATTTTGCTGCGACATTGTCAGAGCTTTGATATGAAAGTCTGACATTTTAACTAGACGTAAAAATTTTTTATTCCAAATTTAGAAAACCCATTACATGTCATTTAGAGACGATACCAGAAGCACCGCACCTCTTACATTATTCGTAAAATCTCATAAAATATGCAAATGCTCGCTGGTTCGTATAGATTTGACATGGCTGTTGCTGTTACGGCATTAACAAGATAAAAATGTTTTCAAGGAAAAAAAAAGAAAATCTTTTATGAGAAAAAACATCATGTTTCCGGATAGAGGAAAAGTAATAGCCATGAAAAATTCAAAATATACAATGCCATGGAGAGACGTTTCTTTATAAAATGGAGCAAAAGGAGTGTATACATAAAATGGATCATAACGTGTAATGCGTGTGTACCGTACACAGTACATATTATGCCTCTAACGCATGACTTCGTACAAATAATATTTAATGTGATGCTGTATTTTGTTGCGTTTAATGAGAACGCTTTTAGTCAGAAACGCTGTGATGTGCTTGTGTGAGGCTGATCAAACATAATCAATTGAAGTAGACAAAATTACCGATATGTCGAGCAACTAAGGTAAATTATTACGTAATTTTCTAAGTTTGTCATATTAGCAGCAAAATACATGGTATACTGTTGCGTATAAACCATGAATGTGGTGAGCAAAATGAGGTACAGAGTTAAATTTAAATTGAATTATTGATTCATTGCTCATATTGGATGACAGCAACCTTTTTTTGTTGTATGTTACAGTGAAGAGTCTTAAAGATGAGTTAGAACAAGTTTTGAGGTTTAGGGTCGGACAAAAACTTTACAGTCAATAAAAGGAATTGTCAATTTCCTCAGACAATGTTAACAGTAAAATAGATCCCATGAATAAAAAAGGGACAAACTTGCAGGTAGAACAAAGGTAATTGCGTACCCTCAATTCAATTGTTGGGAAGAAGTTCACCTAAAAATAATGAAAACTTCCAACATATTTTCTTCAAAGCTATTATTACACTTGCATCGGTAGGTCATTAGTTCTACATTAATCCAAAGCCACAACCTATAGTTACAAAAACACAAACGTTAAAATTGGTATGGATAAAAGCTTCCCACGCTTTACAATTCGTATGGCAACCAACTCATTTCTTAGATTTATGGATTAAACTTTAAAAATTTATAAAAGTAGAAAATAGATCGATTCAAGCAAAGAATTTCGAACAGTTTCCGAAATTTCGATCATCTTGCCGTACAGACACAACAATAGAAAAACAATCGTGCCGTAATTTCGAAAACCACTCCCTTTGTTGTGTGTTTCGCTCGTTTATAAGCTAGTTTTCTCGATTTTGAGGAAAAGCTCTCTGTTACGAACTTGTGACTCCTTTAAAAGTTCGTAATAGAGATAGTCGACTCAGCTTAATTGACCACTAAAAATTGAATTAAGAATGATTTGGCCGTTTTTCGACCGCAAAAAAATTAGTCCGACCGTAAACACGATAACTTGAGTAAATCTTGACTTTCGCCTCGGACTCATATATCCATATGAAAAAATGTTCCTTACGATTTTCTCTGCAGCATAGGCAAATTATTTTGTAAGCCATGGCCGATCTTAGGACCGACCTGCGTTATGGGCCTAGGACTTCCAGGGATAAAAATGTACCACTCAATTTTCTCTGTTTCAGGTCGGACCTTAGGTCGGCCATTCCCAGAAATTTTTATTTAAATACGTTATGAATAAGAACTGTAGTAAAATGAATCGATTTGTAGTAAAGTGTAGAGAACGGGAGCGAACTGTAGCTAAATGTAATGAAGTGTAGCGATATGTGAGAAAGAGTAATAGAAAGTTTGGGCAAAGCGACTTATAGCCAAATTTATAACATATATATAGCTTTAAGTAATAAGTTATATGTTTACGTTAAAAGTTACAAGTTTACGTTATAAGTTATAAATTTACGTTATGAGTTTTATAAGTAACAAGTTACAAGTTTACAGTACAAGTTATAAGTTAATAGCCCAGATCAGTATTGTAACTGACCCAGATAATTACTGATCAGTTTTAAAACTGATCCGGATCAATATTTATCAGTTTCGAAACTAGTGAGGATCAGTACTAATCAGTTTTGAAACTGACCCGGATCAGTACTGATCAGTTTCGAAACTGATCCTGATAAATACTGATCAATTTCAAATTTGATCAGTATCAGTACTGATCAATTTTAAAACTGATTCGGATCAGTACAAATCAGTTTAAAAACTGATCCGGATAAGTAATGATCAGTTTTAATACTTATTCGGATCAGTACTGATCGGTTTCAAAACTACTAATCCAAATCAGTTTTGGAACTGATCAGTTCTAAAGCGGATTATTTTTGGAAGTGATCAATACTGGTCTGGATCTGTTACAATACTGATCTGGGCTATAAACTTATAATGCTAACTTATAACGTAAACATATAACTCAGAACAAATAGCTATATGTATATGTTATAAATTTGGCTATAAGTGGCTTTGCCCAAACTCTGTAATGAAGTGTTCTGATATGTAGTAGACTGTAGTAAATTATTGTGGTCTGTAGTGAAGTGTAACAAACCGTAATGACGTGTAGTGTAGTGAACTGTAGTGAAATGTAGCGAACTGTAGTGAAGTTTAGTGAAGCGAACTGTTGTAATGTGTAGCGAACTGTAGTGAAGTGTATCGAAATGTAGTGAGGCGTGCAGTGAAGTGTAACGAAGTGAAGTGAATTGTAGTGAAATGTGGTGACTTGTAGTGATTTTCAGATTCGTATTATATGGACTATATTGAAGTGAGCGACCCCTCGATGGCAATATTGGTAAAAATTGAAAAATTTTCTTAAAATACCTAAAAACTTCGAAAATCCCACCACGTCCGTGACTCTTACTCATGTCTAATAATTGATGTGAAAAAGTACATGTCTTATGTAAGTCTCGGGTTTTGCGGGTTTAGTTCCACACGTGTGTCGACTCGTTCTGTTAGAGTTTTCAATGTCATTCCCATTTTTTATGTCAAAAAATAAAACTCTGAATATGAAATTGTTATTTTATTTCTTTAAGTTGGTCTAAGAGAATTGTCGCAGCAAAAAACAGAAACATTTTTCAGAAGAATTATGAACTTTTCTTGGCGTACGTAAGATTTCATGCATTGTATGTTTCACTTGTGTTGTTGAAATGGAAGTGGAAAGCATTTAAAAAGTAAGAAAGTAAATTAAAATATTCTACAACTGTTCCAACTTTTAAATGTAAGAATTGTAAGGCTAATCTAATTTCTCCACTCGCAAGTATATCCCATTAATTCTAATCCTAAACATACACCTAACCAAACTTTTCCATATTTATTTTCCTTTAAACATTAAACTTTTCCTTTCTTTCCTTTTAATTTTAAAAGAATGAAAAACTTGAAAAACCATTTTTCATGTAAAAAGACACAATACATTTGATATATTTAAGTCCATATTGTTTGCCACAACATACGATTTTCAAACATTATGTAATAGTAACCACAACACAGCAAAGCAAAAAAATAAATAAAGTTACACCACACCCTCGAAATATCCTGTATTTTTTTACCTCATTCCATCCATGTTCAAAAATTTATCTCAAAACTTTTCCTATTGTTGAAAGAACGATTTTTTGCTTCATATGTTTTATAGCCCTATACAACGCTTCAACTCCACATTTTATTCGAGTGAAAAACATATCACTCTTTACTCTACATGTCCAAATGGGTGTCTCTTACTATGAAAATCTAATTTTCGTGTATTGTTAATTTCTCGATATGGAAATCGTTTTTTAATTTCAGAAACTTCGACTGATAATGATAATGATAATTTCGATAATGAATTTTATCATTGAAGTGACACCCGGTTCATCTTCAGCTAGTCAAACCTATATGACTTCTTAGAGACCGGTGATATAACATTTCAAGTTATAAAAAACGAGCACATTATGTACTCTCGACTCATGCTGTCATGCAATTAACCACACTAGGCTATTATACATTTTCATTATTAACATGCTTTCAGCAGGTTCAGTGACATGTTTTGTTGAAAGGTCATCTATAAAATTTCTATTTCATGTTTTGTACACGTCGCGTCGGTGCCCATGGAGCATCAGAACCGTATGTAACGTTTTGTATATGACAAATTAACAAAAACAAGAATTTCTGCAAGGTTCGTTTTCTCCTTCATTATTATTTGAAAATTCTTATAAATAAATACAATTTTTTCGGGAAAACTTTGGGCTAAAGCCAGTATGGTTTTTCACTGTCGAGATATCTCCTTGGACTTAGAATCATAGTCGCTCCTCTATCACAACAAAAACCTCTTTAAAGGTAAAGTGTGACGCAGTCTGTAAGTCTGCTTCCAAAATTAATGATATCGCTTGAGGTTCCTTATTTTATATAATTTTACTGGTCAGTTTAAAAAAGTTCTTTTGTCGTTTTGTAAAATCTATATTGTACATTATAAATAAGGTAGAATAGCCTTGTGTACATTTTGAAAAATAAACATACATACTATCGCTGACAATACGCAGAAATTTGTTTGAATGGAGCCTTGTGTTCAAAGTTTTGATTTCCTGAAAAAATTACAGCGCTGAACCGGCTGAAACAAAATTACGTTGTGTTAAAAAATTGCGTCACAAATGCCATACCCAACCACGAAAACCAATCTCAAAAAAAAAATTTTCTACAAAAAAATTTTCTAAAAAATTTCTCCGAAAAAAATTTTTGTCCAAAAAAAATTTTCTACAAAAAAATTTCTCCAAAAAATTTTTTCTCTAAAAAATATTTTCTTTTCGAAAAAATTGTTCTCCAACACCTTCGGCTACCATCAGAACACTTCGCGTCACCTTCGGCTACCTTCGCAACACTTCGTGTCACCAATTCTTCTCAGAGATTCATATAGCTTTCCTGAAGAAACCAACTGTCTAGGTATTCTTATTCAGAATTTAGCAAAAAATCCAATATTGCGTCACTTTGGCAGATAGAAGACTGCTGGTAGCCATTTTTTAAGATCCCAAAAAATTCTCCTGACCAAACTCTATAACTTTCCCGAAGAAACAACTCTAGCTATTGTCACTTCGAAGCTAAAATTCGAAAACTCCGAGCATTACCGAAACAACCCTCAAAATTGACCACTTTTCCACATGCCACGGCTTTTCCAGAATTTTCCCGGAAAAGCGGCATATGAAATTTTTCATTTGGGGCCGAGACTGACGTTGATCGGCTGTCTAGTTCTCGAGATCGAAAATTATTAATAGATAGATAGATAGAAACCGACAGATCAGAAAAAAAGTTTTCATAATGATGAGAACAATAGAAAAATCTATTGGCCATACAAAAATGTCATTTTCAAACCTCGATATCTCAGCCAATTCTCATCCGATTTGGAAAGCTGCTGCGACGGAGTTTTTTGTAAAAATAATTTGGAGGGGAAAGGGGACGAGGGGAAAAAACTCAAAAGTTCGCCTATGTATGGCTCCTTGTCCCAAAGGTTTTTGTATAGAGTTTTTTGGGTTTGTGGACGTTTTTCTTGGGGTGTGGGGACTGCGTCACGCCCTCCGCTACAGCTCCGGGCATGATGATGACTTTCTTAAGATGAAGAGAATTTCGAAAGGCACACAAGGACTCAAAATGGAGATAAAAAACATGTGAAATCGTTCCAAGTTCGAATCGACTTTTTTTTTTAGACATACCCATGGAAATCAGCTTAGTACAGTTTTCTTCTTAGTCCCTTTCACCATTGAACTCAATTAACTATGTGGAATGTTAGTGATAGACTAAATTGTGTTCGTCGTTCATCCGAAACATTTGGTCACATTTTTCGCTGATTATAAAAAATGTGATTAATAAACAACCCACATGACATCACATAAACAATGAAAAAGCAACATTTTTTTCGTGTATAAGTATGTACAACGATAGACGTACCAGTATCATATTATGAAATTAGCCGTTTTATAACAGGAAGACAATAGATTACAATAGCCTGCAACCATCAGCTAATTATTTATAAACACCCTTAGGCTTCGTGAAACAATTTAAACTCTTTGTTAAGCGATTTCGGACTTGGATTTATTTTCACTTCGTTCGTATTTTCGTAAAGCTTGTTTGTTAGATTATACAGTTGTGGCGGAATGGTTGTGTCTGCTTTTTTTTTATTTAACATATTCGAACGCTACAGACACAAAGTATATACAAATGAAATTATGAAAGGGAATGAATGTTGTGTATTATTAATGTACAATGTCGGTGATGGTTTATCGTTGGTAAAGGTCTGCCCTTTCCTTACTGCGGGGTGAATTCGTCAATTATTTATACGATACGCGGGATCAAAGCGAAATAAATTTAGAGTAAATTGGCAGTTATTTATTTGGAAAATGGTGAAAGACAATTTGAAATCATAATTTTGTAATTTGCTCTGATCTGATTTGGTTTAATGGACGTTGTTGTTGAATGTTATGTAAGAAAATTTATAAGAAATGAGGTCTGCACAGACACTTTGCTAATATATTTCGACAGCTTCATTATTTCTAATGACTTGAAGGAGTGGAAGAAACTTTTCTTATTTCAGTTATTGTATAAATTGAAATTTCAGTTATGTATTGACTTTCGCTAAGAAATGATAATAAATATTTTGTCAGATTTTAGCCATATAATAATTAGTTTGGTGGTCACAGTTGTTAGCTTTTAAAAATTGCGTCTTATAGAGTAGTAGCACTAGTTAGCTCACTTATATGAACGTATCTCTGTTTTGGAAACAAATTTGTTAGAGAGAAGGGACATTTTCGAATAAATAAGGATGTAAATAGTAAATAGTAATAATAATAGTAATAGTAATAGTAAGGATGTAAATAGGACGAAAAGCATGAGGCTTACAGGGCTTGCAGGCAGACGGTTAAGGTTCTAGTCAAGGAAGCGAAGGATCGGTCGTGGAAAAAGTTTGGGGAGGAATTGGAAGAGGCTGGTCAAGGAAGGGGTAAAAAATTTTGGTCGGCAATCAAGGATATTAGGCGTGGTGGTGAAAAGGAGGGCTGCGGTAGCATTTTGGGTAAAGATGGCGAATTAGTTACAGGTAAGGGTGAGGTCCTGAAAACCTGGCAGGATTACTTTCAGGATCTATTCGCCTCTGTCAATCCCGTAACAAGCCGTGACAGGGAAGAGGGCCGTAGCTTGGAGGGTGAGGAGGAAATTACATTAGAGGAAGTGTCACGAAAGGTCAGCAGGCTGAAGGCAGGAAAATCCGCAGGTATAGACGAAATTAGGGCAGAATTTATTAAGAATAGCGGGCCGGGTGGGGTTCAATGGCTTTGTAGGATTTTCAATTTAGCATTGAAGTCCTCAGTAGTACCCGCTGACTGGAGCTTCGGTGTTATTGCTCCGATCTTCAAGAAGGGTAACCGCAAAGTCCTTACCAACTACAGGGGGCTTTCACTCTTGAGCGTGGTCGGAAAGGTTTATACAAGTGTGCTAGTAGACAGGGTTAGGGTTATAGTGGAAGATGTTCTTGACGAGGTTCAGAGTGGTTTCAGACCTCTGAGAGGTTGTCAGGATCAGATCTTTTGTCTCAGGCAGGCTATAGAAAAGCTCTCGGAGAGAAATATTGATTTATACTTGTGCATCATCGACCTAGTAAAGGCATTCGATCGGGTACCGAGGCAAAAGCTGTTCGAGGTACTTGGCGAATACGGGGTTAATGGAAGTTTATTGGGCGCTATCAAAAGCATCTACTCAGGGAGCAAGGCTGCGGTAAGGATAGATGGTGAAATTAGGGAGGCTTTCGAAGTTAATGAGGGAGTTCGTCAGGGTTGTTGTCTCTCCCCTCTTCTGTTCATAATTTTTATGGACAAGATTATCAGGCAAGCGAATTTGCAAGGGAATGTGAAGGTGGGGGAAGTAATCATGAAAATCCTGGCCTATGCGGATGACTTAACTCTATGAGCAGATAATGCCAAGGATTTGCAGGAGAATTTAGACTGCCTGAATGCTGCATGTGAGGAATACGGCATGAAAATAAGTGTCAGTAAAACTAAAGTTATGCATATTGGCAAATCCCGGAAGGATGTAGTTTGCAGTTTAAATGGGGAGCAGTTGGAACAGGTCGCTGAGTTTAAATATTTAGGAGCCATTTTTTCGGAGAATGGCAAGTTAGTTAGGGAATTTGAAGAAAGGAGAAGAATGGGGAATGCAGTGGCCAGTCAGTTGAGGTCGTATGTGTTCAACAAAAAGGAGTTAAGTAGTGGCACAAAGCTAGCTATTCACAGGTCAATCTACAGACCAACGAGTTTATACGGTAGTGAAAGTTGGGTGGACTGCGGATACCTTGTGCATGACCTGGAGGTTTCTGATATGAGGGTTCTTAGGAGCATAGCAAAAGTAAATCGGAGGGAACAGTGGGACAATCATATTAGGAACGACGACATCAGGGAAAAACTTAGGGGTTACATCAGTGGAAGAGGCGGCAAGGATTAGTCGTCTGCGGTGGTACGGGCACGTTCAGAGGATGGGTAATAGCAGGCTACCAAAGAGGATATTGGATGCTCAAGTCCCGGGTGTGCGTCCCAGGGGTAGGCCAAGGATAAGGTTTATAGACTCAATTAAATCCGATTTAGAAGTTAGGGGACTTTCTCTAGGCGAACAAACCATCTCCTTGGCACAGGATAGGGGGGTATGGAGAAGGGTGGTCCATGATCAGTAGTAAAGACCTCACACCGAAAGGTACAAACGGTCTATAAAGTGTGATGATGATGATGATGATTACACTTTACACAAGAGGAATTGAAAACCACTTGGATAGTTCGTTTTTTATGAGTTTCACTAAATGAAATTAAACGTGAATAATGGTCCTACCTTCGTCACAATTAATGCTAACATCATCAGAACCACTTCGTCATCCATTTATTCTGTTAGGCATTTGAAATGTTTTATGAACTTATGAGGTATTTTTACGCACTGATCGCAAGGAAACGTACAAAATTTACATATATGTCGCACAAGAATGCACGAGAGTTCATTGTACCACATTACCCGCACTGTAAGAGTCGGATTTGTAGACTATTTACGATCACCATTTCAAGTCAGTTCAGTAAGTGTTAACATTTTGTCAAACATTTGGCTTAACCGCCGCTTCTGTACATTAAGTAAGCTCATATGAACAAAAACAGTAAAATATAATTAAAGTTCTTTCCCCTGAGTGCAGTTGTTTTTATAACATTCGCTTGTTTTCTTAGGTAACAGGCAAACTATAATAAAAGAAGCGCAACGAAATACTATATGAAGATATGGCTTCTGTGTAATTATTTGCAACAGAAAGAACATTCCAGTGACTTATATTTATTACAAATGTTTCTTAGTCGGACTGTTCAGAAACATCTTAAAAGTTTGAATTTATGTACGAATTTCTATTCATTCGAGGGACGTGTATGATGATGTTCTGTGTATGAACGGGTAAAGTAGTTTCGTGGCTACTTTCTCAAATTTATGTTTATATTTTCAAACTTAATACTTTGAACGAAAGTTGAAGCTAAATATAGTTATTTTAGTTCGTAATCATCGAGTCAACAACTCTGTTCTGAGTTTTCTTCTATTTGTTATCAAGAGACCCCTAGAGAAAATCCATAAAATCTAAGTTCTGGAGTGAATCTGAAATGACAGTTAAATACACTTATTCCTAAAGTATAACAAAGGTTGTTAACGTGGAGAAAAAAAGTTTAGTCTTCACTACAAAAATTTCTTTATTTCAGATTCCAAAAAGAAGTAGTTTTTTACGATATCCCAAGTAAATAGTTCCGTATTTTTGTGATATAAAACATTCGCGTTGATGTTATTTGGTGAAATGAGTGATATGTGCGCTGCTAACAAATGGCTAATTCCATCGGTACCGTCACCATCTCTTTCACTCTTTCAATGTGATTTATATTAACGTGAGACAAAACACATTTGATCCCCAGGTGACACGGTAGCGACAATATTATGGGTTATCGATGAAATTAGACAAATATTTATAGCACTTCTTTATACGTATGTCCTTCGTTCCATCAGTATGTCCTATGTACCACTCTTATGTAATACAGAGTCTATTTTCGAGAAAATGTTTTCTCGAATTTCGTGAATTTTCTCGATTTTCTTGAAATTTTCTCGATTTTCTTGAAATTTCCTCGATTTTTCGGAATTTTCTTGAATTTAGAGAAATTTTCGAAAGAAAATCAAGAAAATTTCTAGAAAATCGAGAAAATCTCAAGAAATTCGATAAAATTTCAAGAAAATGGAAACGCTAGGATTTAAAAATATCCTACGAAATCGATAAAATTTAATAAAATTGAGGAAGAAAAATGTAATTGTAGAACTGGAAGATTAAAAAGTGGCACTTGAAGAAATAAATTGTTTGTAATAAATATGAAATCTACCCTCAATTCAAGTGACATTTTAGGGCTTATAGGAAACGATTTTTTCGATAAACTGGAAGAAATACTGCAATTTGAGTTCGCAATGACACCAATCCATCGATTGTCAGCATCACTGCCTACCTTTTAGAAAATTTTCGTGATTTTTCTTGAAAAAAAAATCACGAAAAATTCAAGAAAATCACGAAAATTTTCTAAAAGGTAGGCAGTGGTCAGCATTGTGCAAGGATGTAGCCATCCTGATCCTCCTAGTAATCATAATAGAATGTAGTCATGAAAAAAGAAAGCTTTATAATGATTTCCTCAAAACCAATCAATCAATCAGGAATAGAAGAAATTTAGAAAAAATGAAGGAGAGTTTGTAATTTCGGTGGGTTGAGACTTATAAACTTAGGAGACATGTCAAAAGCTCGTTCCTACATCTTCAGCCACCAGCGAGACTTCAGAAGCTGCCACGGATGATGTTCCAGGTCGAAAATGGCTCCACAAGTTCTTCAGCACACGATAACAGTTTGGAATCAAAGCAAAAATTGCTTGGCTTGCTTTCTCGATCGATATGTTTGTACCTATTTCCTGTACAAAAACACCTCTTGAAATGTCATCGCTCCTTCAGCTTCTTCATTATCACAAAGCGACCGATCTATTTTCAGATTCACATGATGAATTCTCTTCTACGACTCACAATCAAAGTGAGGAAGTATCAAACGCACCAGTAGTACAGTAGAGGAGCACATCAGACCCAGCACAAACCTCTCCTGCTTTACAGGAAATGCCACACCCAGCGCAAATAACTTCCGACGAACAAGAAAGCTTAAACCGAGACGAAATCGCTTCCGTCGTACAACATTTAAGACCAAAACAGCCAAATCCAAAGTAAACGAAGCAGTTCTACAATTACATTTTTCTTACAAAATCTTCACGAAAATAGGCTCTGATCACAAGTATGTACTATTTAGTAGTATGTCATACATACCTACCCCAAGTATGACATACTAACATAAAACTAACATAAACTAACTAACATAAAAACAATATAATCTAATAAAAAAGTCATACGAATCACAAGTATTGCATACGTACCACAAGTATTTCATACATATCACAAGTATGTCATACGTTCCACACGTATATTTTCAAGTTTTTGTCAAAACATACACGTACAGTGCCGTTTCCATACCTAAATTTAGGTTTTTAATTGGAATGGCCCCACGATGAGTCAGTTAATGCAAAAAAAATTGTTAGCTGGATTCTCGTTAATTCCTATATGGATTTTTAGTGGTAAATTCAAGGTACGAATTAATGAGAATCCACCCGCATGTTAAATTATATTTTCGACTTTTTCGCATCACCCCATCAAAACCACTTATCATAGCTCGTAACACTTCATAAAAAGAATTCTTGGACTTTTTGTTTGCAAAATGGGTAAAAGGTATTTTTCATTACATAGGTGTATGTCAAATGTACCATGTACCACAAGTATGTCATACGTACGTACTGCATTATTTTTTAATGTAATTCCACATGAATTAAACGCATCGTATGTTTACTTTTCTTGTGGTGGTTAAAAAATGCCTCTGTTTGTTGCAATTTTACTCCATGAAAATGTTCTACGAGACTATGAAACAAGTAGTTCACGCAGTAGACCGGTACTTCGTCTAGTGCATGAACTTCTTATGTTACCGTCGCATAGAACATTTTCATGGAGAAAAATTGCAACAAGTAGATGTCTGCATATCAAGCTGGGCAGCCTGGTGCCAAATAATTTTCTATGGCAATGTTGGAATGGGGAACGAGTACTTTACTATGCACAATGTTCCAACTCGGCACCAGGCTGCCTTGGGAAGTTTCAGTAGCCATAAAAAGCGCAGCCTCGTGCCGAGAATATGTTAATGTCATCGTAACGGCAGTAACAAATACTGTACGTCATATAAATTTCAACACGGCATCAGGCTGCCTACTTAAGATATTCTACTGTGAATGTAGAGGGCAGCAGCAGTTTGGTACCGAGTTGAAATTTACGTGACGCATAGCATTCGTTACGGCCGTTACAATGAGTTTAACTGATTTTCTTAAAGGCTACTCATACTTTTCAAGTACGCAGCCTGGTGCTGAGTCGGAACCTAGTGCACATTAATGTACTCGTTTCGCCATCCAACATTACGGCACCAAGCTCCCTTCTGAAATCGACCAGTGCAACCCCACCTTAACATTCATTTTATTATCATTAAATGCATACTACACGCATTAAATGCATGGCGTGAGTCCTTTTCAAGACAAAGTATTTATTTTATGTAGTAATGGTTGCTTGAACGAATGAATGAACATCGGAATTGGACTCAATGTAAACATCGTCGAGCGTTCAACTCTGTTTAAAACTCTTCGAAGATAAAACTTGTATTGTTACAATAAATAAATAAAAAAAGTAAGTTAAAAAGAAAGAAGTCCGTAATTAAGAAAGTTGAAATATTTTTCTTTTTCCGTACTATATTTACCCATCCATGCGTTGAGAAATATTGGTGAAAATAACTCCGATTCGTGCAAAAAAGGGGAACAAAGATATTTTTCGCTTTTATTTCATAATAATCACAATCTAACAAATACATTCCAACTCTGATTTTGTAAAGATTTTTTTTTTATTTTGCAACAAAAAAAACTTTTTCCACCTCACTCTTTCGCAATTGGGAAAAGTTTGCACACACCTTATGGTCAACTTTTTAACGATGTAACGGAATCAATGTTTTATGTTCCTTACAATTTTCTTTCCTCTTGTTTTGTGTTCGATTCCCCAATCTCCAACCTCATCCCCTACTTTAATTGAATGAAAATGGAATGAACTTTTTTGTAGCGAAAATGTGAAAACGAAGTATCTTGGATCTTATTAGCCCTTCCGTCTTTCTATTCTATAAAATTCATTTATTTCTGATTTCAAAGTTCTATATTGGTTCGACGACCTGGTTTCTTAATTGATTTGAATTAAATAACACGTCTATAATGCTCTCTGCTGGAGAGTGAATCCGATCTTATTTCAATTAAAGTTACTGCAATCTCCAATGAAACGGCATCTCAAACAAAGCATTTAATATTCATTTGCCATTGAATAATTAATGAAATGTTTTTCTTTCAGTGCACTTTGGAAGGAAAACTCATTAATTTTCTTATTCTTCCAAATAGTTTATTTGCACAAAGTCTGTGGATGTTGACCTCGATGAATAATTGAAAGTATTTCGGTGAAGATGTATGTCTTCAATTTTAAATAAACCCAATCTCCAACAGAAAATGAAACATAAAATATAAGAAAAAGCTTCATATCGAGCACAGAATTCTCAGTTTTTTTATTGGAATATTTCATTTGGATGTGCACAACGGTTCACTGCTGCAAACTTATTTAATTACAAAAAATAATCTTTTATGCAATGTAGTTCCTTTCCTTTCCCATAAATGCTCGTAGAAATGTGAATATTTTGCACAGCTGTTCTCATTCGAAATATTTAACCAGATTTTTATGCGAATTTTTGTACGTTCAGTAAAGTAAAGGAATTTGAATCTAAGATGCTATGTGCGTTTCTAAACATTTCGTATTTATGTGTTAATTGGAATAACACAAAAATCTCATTCAAAATAGAGCCGTGCGCCGGTCAAAACAAAGTTCGGCGACGCGGCGCACTTTTTACACACTTTTTCGGCTGGCGTCGGCGCGGCGCAAAATGTCCAACTTCCTGAAATAAATCAAAATTTATGATAAAAAGTCGCTTAACAGAAAAATAATACTTTCAGGCTATGGCTCATTTGAAAGACCTTACAATACTTAACTTAGAAAAAAATTGCTTGAAAAAAAGACAAAGTGCAAGAAAGTTTAATAAAACAGTAGAAGACCAGGGACCCATACATCGGTTTCTGAATCACTTTCGTAAAAAATTGCGTGAAAATTAGAGCCTTTGTTATAAATGAAGTAACTGGAGAGTTTTCACTAGTTTGCAAACAAAAAATTTAATTTTTACATTGTTTCTGTAAAATGATTCAGATTTTAATGGAACTTGAGAAGATGTTGAAAATTTTGTCTCAAAAATCAGCATTCCCAGGAACATTTTTCTTGGAGAATCGCAAGTCTCGTGAAAATATTTTCCTTTTTCTAAGACGACATTTTTTTTCGGATTTATAACGTCTGCAATTGCAATACTCTAAAATTGCAGGAGTTTTAAATCTTATAAAGTATAGAAACACAATGCAAGTGATTGACTGTTTTCGGTCAATATTTATCTTTTTACTTCAATATATCAACTATAAAAATCTTCGGCGGCGGCGTGTCAATTTTTCAACATTCGGCGGCGACGCAAATCGGAGCACGTTTAAAAATTCTTCGGCGGCGGCGGCGCGCTTTTTTGACACTTTCTTCGGCCGCGTATTAGCCGGCGCGCGCCGGCTCACGGGTCTAATTCAAAACTAGAAAGATTTTAACAAGCTAAAATAATTAAGGTATAGTCTTTCATTGGAAATTATCGAATGTTCTTTAAGAAAGTATTTGACAAAGGAAATTTTAATGCAGAATGGTCACACTCCAAGAAGATCGGGCTCGATAATGTGCTAGCCTAAATTGGGGAACAGTTATTTATTCTAGTCCAGTTTTAGTGTCAATTTTTCTGAACGTGACTTTTTTTATCCCGAGTTGTGTACCATCCTTTAAGCTGCTAGCAACGGACGGACATTTTTTTATTGTTGATTCGTCATCTAAGGACCATGATCGATGCTCCCCCTACTCCCGGGTCGAAATTGGGGTGGTTTCAAACGTCGTGGTAAACGCATAAAACCCTGAACTACTTCGGATGCAATGCTTACGATGAGACAATACAGATGCAATAGGAGAGTAGCGGGTCGCTACATACCCCTTTTCGAATCTTACGGGCCTAAACACTCTCTCAAATTTTGATGAATCTTTCGAAAATTCTGAATTTTGTCCTATATTAGAGGAATTAGAGTAAACTCCACGAAGGAGGAAAAGAGAATGGTTTTGTCGCCCAGAGCGGAGAAAGTTGAAAAATGTAAGCCCAAGGGGGTCGGAACTCATGTGGAGGCTGAAAAATTGGACTTTTCAGATTTCATATGGATGCTGATAAATGTCGTATTTCAGCATTGAATTGCAGAAAATATTTTTTTCCTGCTTTCGCTTTCGCCCTTTGGGCTTACATTTTTCAACTTTCGTCCCTGGTAGCAAGCATGAAAAACTTAATACGCAACACGGCAAAGCGCTTTCAGCCTGCTCCCTTGTTGCGTAAATAACTATTGGAATTGAATCTGGGCACTGTCGGCTCAAGGGCCAAGGGCCGTTTAAGTGGTTTTTGGTCTTTTGTACCAACTCGAGCGAATCTTTTCCGATTTTCATATTTTTTTTTGTTTGAAAGGTCTGGCATGCCTGATAATTTGTATAAGAAACTTGTTTTAATTTTGAGCTTTTGGATTCAGCCAGGGCCCTAAAACTGAGTCTCTACTAGGGCCCACCGTGTTTTTTCTACATAAATCTTATCCGATTTTGAAAAACTTTTTTCTCCTGAAACATAAACACATAATTGATTTCGGGATTGAGTTTGGGCGAAATTGGTCGAAACCTTTCGAAGTTATGGTCGAAAAATTGGTCAAAGACGTAGTTTTTTGAAGGAAGGTAGAACTTTTCTGCTTAAATCTCTGCAAAATTAGAACGGAAATCGCTCTTTAAGGTTTTGAGTGAAAGATGTGGACATCAGAAAATCACGAAAAGTATATTAGTGAAAATGTCCATAATATGTCCCACATGGTTAAAGCGGTGCAATTTTCTCATGAATTTCAATCATGTGGGACATATGGACGAAAACACTTTCTGGTCTATTTTCTTTATGCCGATTTTAAGGGTGTCCTCAGAGCTTTCGACTGCACCACAACAACCGATGGATTCTCTCATTACTTGAGTGAATATGTGCCTTTGAAAGTCGTTCAATTTTTATTTTTAACGCCTTTGAGCTACACGAAAATCGTCTTGGATCAAGTAACGCCCATATACAATCTTGATCAGGGATCAAAAGCCTTTTGTTTTTCAGTTGGTACCCCAAACTTTTCGATACTTTTATTTCCCCATACATTTTGGATCTCCCTAATGTTGAGTGATTCGGGCTGTAGTGTCCTTAGTTTTGGCCAAACTCACGCTACGCGTGGTTTTTCGTGAAAATTCCTTTAATGATAAGGTGTTTGTGCAGTGCTGTAAAGAAAAAAGAGGCAAACTTTTTTGTCCATGCTCTAGGTGCTCTAGGTCGGTTCTAAATTCTGGGCTTATTTTAAGTGTTTGGAGAGGTGTTTTGCGCCGGGTTTTTCAATTCGGCAATTTCCAATCCAATTTGATGTCAACGCGATTTCATACACTTAAGAGTAAAGGCAACATTTACTTAGACACGTTCGAGTCTTTTTGTAACAGCTTTTCTGTTTGCCACATCTATTCTGATGAAGAACAGAAGATTTTAATTATGATAACAACAGTCCCGCTCAGTCTTTCCATAGCGCCGTCCAAATCATTGCCTGCCTTTTAGAAAAATGTTCTTGAATTTTCGCGAATTAATTTTTTTTTGCCGAAAACTCTTTTCAATTCTAAAATTTTCGAGAAAATGCCGAAAACTTTGTTAAAAAATCTGAAATTCCTTGGAAAGAAATTTCACGAAAATTTCAAGAAAATAAAGAACATTTCGTGAAGATTTTCTAAAAAGCTACTCGAAAGTTATTTTCGATCCACAGTGGAACCATAAAAAAGTTTCAATCTCTGTCAATTTTTATTTCTGTGTTTTGAGAAAGGACGGAGTTCTAAACACCAGAAAGTTTCAACTGTGATAACAACAGTTCCGCTCAGTTTTTCCATAGCGCAACGCCGTTTATGGGCTAGTCGAAACTTATTTTCGGTCCACTGCGGAACCATAAAAATTTTCCTCCTTCCATTTCTGTCAACTATTATTGCTAAGGAATTAGTACTTCGAATGTATGTACTCTTTAAGGAAACTTTATGAAAAGACATCAAACAATTGACAAATTTTCTCTCAAGGGAAAAATCACTAAGAGATATGAAGGTTTATGACAAGATTTGTTGTTTCATCTACAATTCCCTCTTATGTACCTTATTTTATGTTTCATCACTACTTTAGTCATAAGAACATTTCACCATTTTTGTCATGTCTATTTCTTGGAAATTCTATCCTACTATTCTTAAAGTTTTCTTTAGGTTGATATAAAGAGTACTTTAGTACATTATTGATTCGAAAATCATGTTCATGAATTTTTTCTCTAACCTTGAAGTGATCAAGCAAATTAATTCGATTTGATTTGTTTCATGCATTGACAGATCTTAAGTAGCTTTATGTCGAAAATAGAACGGTCAGTCGTTCACAACGTGCCGAAAACTTACAATTTGTCAGACACATGCGCCGTTACAAAGCTACGTCACATGTCGCATTTATCTTTCGGCTTATCAGTAGGGGTGGTCAGAATCACATTGAGCCTAACGAAACGAATTTTTCATACGATTTTGGTAGATTTATCCAAAACGATCCAAAAATGCTATTTTGGATTGAATTGAGGTTTTACAATCTACAATATAATTTGCAACATTGAACGCCGCGCCGGCCACAACCGAAAAACATTTTCCGGCGGACGCACTGATCTCTATTCTTTATCGAAATGTTCCCTATTGTGGTACTGGATATTGATATTTCATGTATTCCGACAGCATTCAATTTGCTGTCAGTGTATTGGAATCACTCGTGTTTTTCCCCTCAAGACATGCCAACAATGTATTCAATGAAATAAAAAAGCAGAACTAAAAGTGGGATATCGCAACATGTTAAAATTTCACAAATAAAAAGACATTTTTTATTGTAATAAAACATGCAAATGTGTATACTATCTTCCATTGAATTTATATTCTCTTCAAGTTTTGCGTCTATGGCTCTTACACCTCCACTTTCTCTATACAATTTATTTTCAGAACAAAAAGAAAGAAAGAAAAACTTTTCCAACTTTTCATTTACATCATTTTTTTTAGTCCTTTAATGTCACCGGGTATATCGTTCTGTAAACTAGGACTTTGTGTACAAATAAATTACATTTTTTGATGGTTTTTCACACCAAATTGATGACATTTCAGATGACGCTACCGAAAATATATTATAAAACATGACGAGTATCAGAAAATGACGAGAAAGATTTATGATGAATTTATAAACACTTTTATGATTTATATGAGAAGGGTGTTTCAGAGCGTTTTGCGGTTTTGGTAATAAATGCTCTTTCCTTTCTACCAAATCCCCTCTTTCGTTTGAACGGATAGAAAAAGAGGAAATAAAATATAGGCTTTTATTGATGATATACACCGGGATAGGTTCAATAAGTAAGGGGTATAAATAAAGTGGGTAGGCACTCGGCAGACATCTACTATATACATAACGAGATAGTGTAAGTCTATGAAACTCTCAGCAGAATATATAAATATCTTCAGTATGTTTACGTAAGTGAAATTGGCGTAAAAAAGAAGCAAATTATGTTTGTGGCTATAACCGCTTTCAATGACAAAGAGAGTTAATGTGGGTCAATATTATATAAATCAATAATGCTTGATAGAATTCCGTTGAGTATATGTTGAGTTTAGCTTTATATCCACTTTTTTATCGTTTTTATCAATAGACCAAACATTTATCCATAATAGAAGTTTGTTTCACTAAGAAAAAGTTATGGCATTCCGTTTAGAGACCAAGATTACACTGACAGGTTGTTTATTGTTCAACGGGATAATTTATAGTTGGTTACCATAGGGGATTGGAAAATTGACTTTAATGATGAAAAATTATTGCAAACCCAACCAGATGGACACGCGTTTAAACGGTTAAATGAAAACTCATTGCAACAGATGTATATGAAAATTTGTAGACTGTCTTCGGTCTTCTTTAGTAAGGATCGGAGTGGGTCGACCCTAACCTGACCCACAGTTTTAGAACGCACAGAAAAACGATTTCTGTAACTTCTTAAAATGTGGATCAGGTGTGCGTCGACCCGTTAAAATTGTGGGTCGACCCACTCCGATCCTTATTCTTTAGGCATTTTTTTATCAATTCAAATCAATTCTTGTGTCTCAATAGTGTAAGAACGGTCCCAAGAATATAATTTCTTAAGCTGAACACGCACAAGACACGGAAACGTGTTTTGATAACAAATTTGCATTGTTCTCGTGTCAAAATTGAAATTTGAACAAACAGAATTTTTATCAAAATACGTTTTCAATGTCTCGTGCGTGTTCAGCATAACTCTGTGGCGGAAAGTGAACTTTTATGTGCTTCAATTGCGTTACGTATGATGTAACTTTTTGGTCACTATTGAAACAATGGCAATCAACGATATTACTTATTACCGATACAAATGATCTTTTCCATAAATTCCTAGCATTCTGGAGTCTAAAACAGTCCATACACATTTTCTAGCCTCTGTCAATTTGATGTTTACAGCTAATATAATCCCAGATAACAATTGACCCCACGAAGTGTACATAAAGTGCCATGGGAAAATGTGCTGATTCCATTTAATGTGCTCCACTTCTAGGACATTTAATGTATTTTAAAAGGCGCCCTTACCGTTACATCTTTTCTTTGGAACGTGAAGTGCATTTAATGTACATTAAATGTGAATTACATGTACATCTAATGTACACTTAAAACACTTTGAATACACAACTAATGTACCTTTAATGTACTTTTTAGTGTGAATTACTAGCACATTTCATGTACACATAATGTTATGTAAGAAAAGAAAGGAAAATTTCATTAGTTTTCCGACTTTTCTATTTCGGTTTTTCTTATTCTGATAATCGCTACGTCCTCCATCTACATTTTTTTATGCCAAGCTCTCATTTTTGTATTAGAAAAATTTCTGTGATTTGCGGGGCTTGAACCCAGGACGCTCGGGATTATGAGTCGACTGCTTTACCAATTGTGCCACCGGATACTTATGTGTTGGTGTGTTAAATTTGTATGAAGTGTTAAATTATAGAAAGTACATTAAATGTACTTTTTTTGTACTGAGAGAAAAAGTTTTGGAAGATATGCTAGTAAATGAAAATTAAACAAACTCCAAGCTGAGCATTTTTCGAAACACATAATCTAAAAATGTACTTGTAATCTAGTGCAATAATTTCGAGTTTTAATAGCACAGAAAATGTGCCTTTTATTTACATCGAAAAATGTACTACCGCACAAGCACATTTTTGGTACATTAAATGTGATAGGAATAGTGTACACCTTATCACGCACATAAAATGTGCGAAAAATGTACTTGTGATCTAGTGCAATAATTTCGAGTTTTAATAGCACAAAAAATATGCCTCAACAACATTGAATTTCGCACATTTGATGTACATTCAGTGGGCAACCACATTAAAAAGTGTGATCTGTGTTATCCGGGAATGATTCTGCAAAAACGAGCTCGAATATCTGATTTTGTCGATATAATTTCCAGATTACGTTTGTTATTTTCAAAGCCTCATACCTTTAGAGATTTTGAGGGAATCAAATCTTGGAGAATTCAAACTCTCCAAGCCCAAAACTCAACAAAAGCAAATCATTAGCTGTAAAACGAACTGATGGGTTGTATTATTTCAAAAAGCAAAAAATTATGTGCAAATATTGTAACCCTTATGTGGAATTAATGTCAGAATGATGTGAAATTTATGCAGGCTAATGTAAAATATTTGGCGTGTGATTTTAATTGTATGTAAAATTGCTGGACAAATTTTGTATTTTGATGTAATGCTTCATGATTATAACATTACTTGTCCACAACTGTTACATTATTTTTACATCAATTTTACACAAGTTTTACACACACACCAAAATACTTTCTGCGTGTAAATGATTTGCGCTGTGGATAATTTATGTTACCTTCAATCATGTACAAGTTATGTATTTTTACCTTCAGATATACATACAGATATACACGATAAGAATGACCCGCTATTTATAATATTATCGCGTTCTCTATTTCTATGATTCTCCAACTTCTCTCAATTCACCATTTGAAGTAACATACGAAATGAAAGAAGTCAGAGAATGATAGAAATAGAGAACACGGTGATATTCCAAAAAGCGGGTCATTCTTATAGTGCACCGCTGTAAAGTAAATGTACCGGTAGCCGTCATCTTTAAGGAAAGTCGTATCTTTGTATGGCAAGATTTTTCACATTTTTGGTTGTTAAAAAAGTCGCAAAGGGGCTTTTGGCGTGAGAACATCAGTTTAGATTTAACATTATTTACCAAATTTTTCCAAAAAACTACTAAAATTCAAGATCGGTCATAGTGCTCCTGTATCTGTCGATTAAAATGTGTGTGTTCCTAAACCTAGCTTCTCGTTGCCTATACCAGTCGCTTATGGTGACAGTTCATAAAATATGTTACGCTGCGAGATGAGGGAGGGGGAGGTGTCTCAAAAACATCGATTTTCGCGTGACTTGACATACTTTATGAACGACCCCATACGGTAATGGTCTTCCTTTACTGTCCTTAATGTATAATCGATAAAATACAAATCCGTTACTTAACTTATAACTTTTATTCTTATTGAAAGGACTAAAAGAAATAAAGACTTACATTTTCTTTCTTGTTGATAGCTCCAGCTATCTCAAATGTTATCGCCATTTTGAACAGTTGACAGCTTTAGGGACAAATTGTTCCTTTTGTTCGTCAGGTGAAAAATATTAAAAAATCCATTCCAAAATATGTTTTTTCACATTTTTGAATTTGAATTTAGTACTTACAAATGACAAGTATGAAAAACTTAGAAATAAAGTCATTCTAACTCGATAGAATTTCTAAGAAAATGCAACGTTATACTTACACTAATGCTTAAGCAAATCTGAAAATGGCTGACCTCGAGAACGCGTGTCTTATATGCTCGAAATTTCGAAATGTAATGAGATTTCTTAACATTTCCGCTATTGTTTGCGATTTTGTAATGGCAAAGATTTCAAATTTGTGGTGAAGTTCGTCCATAATTTGTTGTAGATATTCATAAAGTAAATCAAAGTTGTAGCTACTGTGTGCCTGCATGCTGCCTGTACATTTACTTTACTGTAAAATTCATAGATATGACCAATTTAAAAAATGAAGCATCTTTAAGACGTTCTGTGATATCGAAACATCACGTAGGGATGGAACACCGACCATAACACAATTTTGTTAGCTCAAGTCATTCAAACAACAATAACAGAAAATTTGTCGATTTTCAAAGTTCCGCCGTCCGTCCCTGTACTTTTGCTATCAGAAAAACAGCTCCGAGGCTATTGTGTTGAACGAAGTGACCTACAAAGTAAAAAAAAACCTCCACGAATAACCAAATTACACTGTCAAATTGCTGCTTTTATCGATATTTTTAGAAACATTTTCGTGACTCCCAAAAGTATTCACTCTTATGATATGATGAAACATCTCATGCATATTGCTCCCGTAACGACTATAACGACTATATGGCGGGTATATTTGTGCAAGTGTAAAATGTGTGTCGACACAAGCTAAATTGCTCAACTGGTTATTTTTCCCATTGAGTGAGGCTGTTAGACCTCAAATAACCCTAGATTTAAAAATAAACTTTACACGAAAAAATTGAGTGTTTTTACTGAACAAAGAGATTTAAAAATGTTATTTTGTTCTTGAAGGGTATATTTGGAGAAAAGCAAAACTGACATTTTCATTGTATAAACAAAACAAATCAACGAGACGGTACAGAGCTTTCATTCCAGGATATTATCCCATTGAAAGTCTATGACTGTTCAATGTTCATTGAAGACGTTTCTGTGTTAATTCATTAGTTCCAGACAAAAGAAATTTCGCTTCATATTTTTTCAGTTCAAATATTTGCATAAAAATTTACTGTAAAACAGCAGAAAACGTTTATAAAAAAAGTGTGGAAAAAATTTTTTGCATACTCAAGGCAAGAAAGCTATATCTCACATTATCTTAGACTCTTTCAAATGGGTTGTGTATAACAACAAAAGTAAAAAAAAAAGAAGAAAATTTGCATTGTAGAGAAAAAAAACATAGAAAATCCTTGGTGAATTACCATTCACCATGCATTGAATAAGCTGCTTATTCATAAGAAAAAAAACTGTAAATTTCTTCAGGGTGCACGGGTGGAGCTTTTTTTTAACATTAAAATAGAGTGAATGCTTGTCGATGTAGTCGATTCGATGATTTCTTCAAGTTGTTTGAGTACATTTTAGAGTAAGATTTGAAAGCGCTATTCATAAGTAACATGTCTTGTTATCTTTGAATACCTGCTTGTAAAAGAAAACTCTGTAAAATTGGAAAGCAATTCTGAGTTTTTGTAAAAAAAATCCCAACAGGATTTAAAATTAGGTTACAACCCTGTGGGTTTCAGTCAATCTGTGCTTAGCTCTCTTTATAAATTAAGACATTGTTGTGGGCAAACAAATAATAAAAACTGTAGTAAACAATTTGCATGTTGTTTGTTGGTTTGGATAATGAAGAACAGAAAAATATGAAAGAAAATAATAGAAAATTTAAATAATAGATTTATGTTGTCAGATTATATGGCAAATGGGAATAAACGAAGTAGCATTCCCTTGTATACGATGAAAGTTTTTTTATTACTTTTTCTTTTCCGAATTTGACAAAAGTTTAAATTTTTTAGTAAATGAAACGATTTTAAAAAGTTGAAGTATACTTTTCTTTTGCTTGAATTAGCAAAATGCTGAGCAAACGAAATAAATTTATGAGCTTGCAGTCAGGTGAGATAGAATAGTGATTTTGCATATTAAATTTTCTTTTCCATTTTGACGTTAACCGCGTTTATATGATTCGTTTTTCATGGGTGATTTGAAATTTTCGTTGAGAAATGTGATGATTTATTTAGTTTCAAAAGTTTCTTCTCCGCTCATGTTGAAAGACAAATCTTTCAGTTAAGGAAATTTTTAATAAAAAATTTTTACAAACACAATTTTTCTACAAACATTCTTTACATCCATATCGGAATGGAGGAAGTTAGGAAAGTATTTCGTGAGCTTCTCAAATGACAAAAATGTAAGGTATTTTGTCACTTGAGGTGTCTTATACGTACGAATAGCCCAATAAACAAGCTATGACAGAAAACTATGTGTGTATTCAAGATTATTGTTTGTTTGTTGGAACTTTTTGCGGCGTTCTCTTTCGGACCGTATTTAGTCAAATCGGTATTTCTACTTTGTAAATTATGTAAACCCAGTAGAATTTGAGTGTACACGTACACCAAATGTAGTTTCATTCACTCAATATGAAAAACATATGAAGGGACCCGTACGTATGAGAATAGATGCGGCAAACAGAGTTGATGTTACGAAAAGACTCAAACGTATTTAAGCAAATATTGCTTTACGTCCATATTAAATTTTATTGGAAATTGCCGATAGGGCAATATTAAAAAAACCCGTACGAAGCAACGGTGTAAAAGGCCCTTCTGAAAGCACAAAATTCATCCCCAAAAAGACGAAAATGTTCTCCTCAATTTTCTCTACAACATAGCAAAAAACCGTTTTTTGGGCTAGTGCCGACCTTAGTCCGTCCTAGGGCGCTCAGGAGAAGCCTCGTATATATACTTCCGTAGACAAAAATATTTCTTTTGGTTTTCTCCACAACATAGCAAAAACCATTTTTCTGTCTAGGGCCGACCTGAGGACCGACCTAGGGCCCTAAGTAGAGGCCTTAGACACACACGTCCATAGGCGAAAATGTTTCCCTCAATTTGCTCTGCAACATAGCAAGAAAATTTTTTTTTGATTAGGGCCGACCTTAGGACCGTCATGAGGCCCACTGGAGCCCTAACCACAGGCAAAAGTTTCTTTTATAAATTGCCGGACATGCCTAGATCTTTCAAACAAAAGAAAATTTCGACAATCGGAAAAGATTTGCTCGAGTTATGTACAAAAAATACGTAGAGCCCCAGCAGAGACTCGTTTATAGTGCCCAACTTAAGTCCGAGGACTCAAATCCAAAAAATTTTCTTCCATAAATTGTCAGATCTTTCAAGCAAAAAAAAAAATGATGAAAATCGGAAAAGATTTACTCAAGTAAGAAAAGACCAAAAACCACTTAAACAGCCCGTGCTCAGCGATTCTTAAGCTGACAGTGCCCAGATTCAATCCCATAAAAGATTTTTCGATAACCTTACAGGGAATAAAAAGTTTATGAAAATCGGTTGAGCTTTACTCGAGTTATCGTGTTGATGGACGGACGGACATTTTTTTATTGTTGATTCGTCATCTAAGGAGCATGATCGATGCTCCTGCCTACTCCCGAGTTGAAATTCGACTAGTTGCAAACGTCTTGGTAAACGCAATAGACCCCTTTTTGAAGCACTGCGTTCTTCATGCGCGTCTAAATACAACATTTTGCATAAAACAATGGCAACTCAAGCAAATTCGTAACGATAACGCAGTGTGGAATGTGTTGTTAATGTTGCGGATAGGTTACTAAAAGTGAATGAAATGAAAATAACGTTCCCTCGTGATGTTTCACAAATTGATGGCGTACTTTGTTACAGTTTTTCTGAAAATCTGATAAACATCCAGCAATTATAGTTGTCTCATGCACTAGTTTGATCCTTCCTCTAGTGCATGAAACTACTGGATCTTGAATCCGAAGTACGCAACCTTCAGAAAGTTGCAACAAGTGGAAGAGTGTTATTTCGGCCGGGAAGCCGGATGTCAAAAAGTGATGTTAGTGAATGTTAGAGCCAATAGCGAGTGCTTTACGTTAAAATAATTGTCAATTTTACACCAGGCTGCGTACTTTGTCATAACTCAAGGTCAATAAGAAGGGAGCCTGGTGTAGAAATGAAACATATCACTATGACGAGATTAAAACGAATGCTTTACAACGCACCAATTTTTATCTTGACACCTGGCTGCGTTCTTGAGCTATGTTTGTTTAAATGTAGATGGCAGCCTGGTGTCAAGTTGAAGTTTAGTGCGTTGAAAAGCATTAGTCATTGCCGTCACGGTGATATGCTTTAATTTGTGACACCAAGCTGCGTTCGTTTTCATGGTTCAAGGTCACATAGAGGGCAGCGTGGTGTCAAATTGAAAAGTATTGCGTCGTTGAGTACCGGCTACTAGATTCAAATTACCCATACATAATTTTTTGACACCAGCCTGCCTTCCCGCACTTGGTTACTGGAGCATGACCTGGAACATGCGCTGGAACACGGAATAAGGTACCGCTAATACTGGTTCAGGTCCAGAGCTAGGCAGTTATTAGATGCTAGTCTAGCTAGTTCATCAGCTTTTTCGTTACCTGGAACGTTCGCGTGACCGGGAACCCAAACTAAGGATATGTTATGGTCTTTAGACAACTTCTGCAAAGTATCTCTGCATTCAAGAGTTAGTGAAGAAGAAAACCTATATCCATTTATGGCCTTAATTGTGCTTGCATGTATATGTGCGTGGCATCAGACCAAAAAGCTGATGTAAATACGATGCACATATTTAAAATCTTCAAGTGTGTTGTAAAAGGATAGTCTCGACCATAGCACTTCTAACGTGATATAGGTTTGACAAAAACTGAGCCTTTTCGCGGTTATTCAAATTTATGTGAAAACTATACACTACTCTTACCAAACTTATTCATTTTTTTAAAATTAATTGCGGCTCATAACTCATCGTATAGTTTGGTATAATTCTTGCGGCGTTTGACGTAACACTTCTATCATGCCTAAAGAAAACAAATAGAGTGCCGAAAACGTATAGGGTTAATTCCATCGGTAACACATACATTGTCGCTACCATGTCACCATGCATTTTGTCTCATGTGAATATAAATCACATTGAAAGAGTGAAAGAGATGAAATACGTTACCCAGATTACCGATGGAACTAGCCGTATACGTTTTCGGTACTCTATTTGTTTTCTTTAGGTATGTTAAAAGTGTTATATCATGATAGATGCTCATCGCCTGTAGCTTTTTCATTAAATAAGTTTCGCAATATGGTGTGGTTCTCGAAAAATTACAAAACGTATTTTAGCTGGTGGAAAGTTTAAGACATTTACAACGGGACAAGCGAGAAAATATTTCTTGTGATGTGACGGAAATAACATAGACGGCAGACTTAAGAAAGGTAATTTGAAACGTAATAGCACTGTAATTAAGCCTGAGGAAATTTCAAACAGAAAATAATATTTAATTTTTCGATATGAACTTAGAATATCTTTTTAAACATTCTATTGTGTCATTTTGGTGATGATGCTGATTTTACATATAACGAGACGAAGCTGTGCTCGTTATTAACAAATGCCCGTTTGCTGCCACATTTTAGTATGTTCAAGTTCTGGATCTGAAGATTAAGAACCGACGGAAATACTGCAAAAAATCGAACTGGTGTCTATGCTTCCAAGAGTCTCAATTGAGATTCGTGGGGATTGTCTAGATTTTCTTCTGTACTGTTAATAGAAGACTGTCTCACCTCAAATATTGTTACGATCATCACAGACCGATTAAGTTGAAAGAGTCGCTGAAATTCGCCGAATGAATTGATTCTCTATACGGCCGTGATGTGTTTGCTTATTTGCAATTTTGTTTGTGGTAAAATTGTTGAGAAAGGTTTTTCTATTGATATTTGTTATTTACTGTGAGTCATCCTAACGACAGCAAAAGGAAAAAAAATAAAATTGTATTAAGTTTGTTTACTTATTTTAGAATAAGAAAATGCCGTAGTCATGTAGTGGGGTTGCAAGTCCAAGGGGAATATGTCTGAACGTTTTTTCGTTTCTGTTTTCATTTTATACTTAGAGCCATACAGCAGACATGGATACCCGCAGTATATAAGTCCAATTTCGTCTTATTTTTTCAGAATTTTCCCTTGCGATGAAAGCATCACAAAGTCGGAAAATTTTATTCGGCAAATTCTTAGAGACCACTCTATGTTGAGTTTTCCTTACTCGAATGGATTTTGTACAAACAGTAATTTATTATGTCATAATCTGTATCTGACACATTTCGTGGCAGTGACTCCAAACAAGACTTAAGTCCATAAAGAGTATGGATTAGTGAATTTTTAGGTGGAATTTCGTAATTAGGTAATTTTAAACTACCACGCGGCCGTGAAAAACCTGAGAACCTGCCATAAATCAACGAACAAAGAAATATTTCAGCGCAACCAATTCAAAGAAAACAACAACAACAACACCATGACCACGCAATTAAACAACCTAACCCCCATAACAAAGAACATCAACCATTTAACAAACAAAATGACGGTGACGCAACATTCACAAAAGACCCGAGAAGTCCAATATCGAGGCATGCTTTTCGTCCCGTCCTGCTCACAAAATATAGCGAAGTTATTTTGTAAGAACTTTCCCGAACTCAAAATAGGATTCAAACCGTTTCTGATAAAACGATCGATATTTTCCAAACCAAAACAGAAAGTTCCTATGGAACAAAAATACGATGTGGTTTACAACATCCCATGTTTTGGTAACGGTTTCGGGTCAACATGCAACCTGAGGGATGTGGGTAACACGAGCCACAAGTTCAAAACTAGGGGAGAGCAACATGAAGACGATATTAAAACTTACAATGTAACCAATGATCTGGAGAGCACAACAGCCCTTGTTCACCACTTCTACGACACTCGTACCAGACTTAAAAAACGCAACTATTTTAGAAGTAGAACACAATTACACAAAACGGAGAGTCTTGGAGTCCTTGCATACTTTGACTCAACCAAATACAATGAACTTCAGAAGAGATACGGACAACGTTAGCGTGGTGTACAAAAGCTTGCTAAGTTGAGCGTTTCCACTTTCAACTTGTTTATTGTCATTCAATTGCTCTATCCGGCTACTAATTCTACGTGTGAGCGAGCTCAATTAATAACAAACACTCAAACAACCTATTTATAGTGGATACGACATCAATAAAACTTCGTCAGTATTTCAGCTAACACCCGAAGAACTAGTAAGCACATGTTGGCAATATTTGCTTGCACATCCCACAAATTCTCCAACTAGTAGAAATCAAGTGAAGCCTGTCGACTTTCAATTGTATCGCTTGCAATAACTGGTACACAACTTCACCACACCTTAAGCGCCATTACCGTACGGCATTACACAAAAACACTAAAACTGTGAATTCTAGCGGTAAATCAGACCCTGCAGTGCTGAAAATCAGCTCTTATCATCATCCTGCTAGAGACTAGAACAAAAGCAATCACCACCATCCAGGAAGTCCTGCTCAATCACCAGAACAGGCACAGCAGTACACGCCACCGACGACACCACAAACTTACTTTTGTTGTAATTTTAAGCGCACATTTAAATTCAACCAATAAGAGATCAGCATTTATTTTACGAACATTACAGTACCCTTCATAATTCCTTTATGACAAACAAAGCGTCTTCATAAGATTTATGGCTGCTATACCATCTGTAGATTAGAGTTCACTTAGAGTCTCAAAGAGAGAGAAGTAGACTCTAATCTACAGTCTGTATAGCAGCCATAGTAAATTTGTATTCTACGGGTGCAATTGTACCAAAACGAGAATTATCTCATATTTTGATTACTAAATTCATTACTTCGGAGACAATTTTGAGAACTCGCAATCTCACTCGTGTTACTTTGAACAACACGCTTTGAAAACTGATATTTTGACTCGTGAAGTTGCGTACTTCTCCTTGGGCTGGGATATGCATAAGTTCTACACTCGTCAAAATAACGTTTTCAAAGCTTTTTGCTCAAAAAAACACTCGTAAGTTTGACTCTTATGACAAAATTGTGTCTTCATGTAATGAATTTCATTCGCAGGGTCCACTGTAATATAAAAGTTTTGTGTTTTCTTCGATAATTTCATGCGATTTCCTGAAGTGCCATATGAAAGTACCTACAATGAAGAAGTTTATAATTTGCACAGTAAACTCTTTCTCTATTTTTTTAGATGTTTTGCTATTGCTATAACAATGACAAAATAGCCGAAAGTGATGAAACCTGTCAATGTGTAGAATGTGCAAATTATAAATTTCTTCATTTTCATTCACGTTTGTGTTGTTTACATGTCGTTATTAAATGAAGTGATGAATCGTTTTCGTGCTGAAGCTTCGAGTTACTTATTTTTATTCTAGAAATTTGTGTGTGGCGCTTGTCAATGTGATTGTATTAGACTTTACGAAGTTGTATGAATGAAGTGTGTAATACGAATAGGCATGGCTGATATTTACTTTGATTATCAAATATCGATAAATATCGATTATCGATTATCGTTACTTCTTTTTGATAATGATATTTTAATATCATTATCGAAATATCGATAATTATTGAAATATCAAATGCTGAAAATGATCAAGTATTTAAAAGCAACAGATTTTCCGCAAAAAAATTAGGTCTAACGGTTGAAAAATTTCCGTCTGTAGTTTGCGTAGAAATTTAACGAAATCGCAGGAACGTTATTCATTTCAACACAAGATAGATAAGCTGTAATAGACCGTGTCTAGCATCAGATTTCACCATACAATATTTCCGCTTTTTATGAGTAGCGACATCTACCTTTTTTCACATTTTCATACAGTTCGACACAGAAGTTGATTCGTTATTATTTAGTAGCGCCACCACTGTTTCATTGATAAATACAGTTCAGTAGAAAACAAATGACACCATCTTTTTAAACATTTCTGAGAGTTTTAATGAGACAGATTTCGACACTTTAACTAAAGTTTCGGGGCTGCTGTCAAAATAAGAGAGAGAAAATAGAAAAAAAAGTCATTCAAAAATGGGAGAATCAAAGAATCTTCTCTCAATTATTTTCATTCATTACCGAAAAGGATTTTGGGTGCGCAGGTCCCGGGTGTCCGGGGCCAATTAGTGGAACAAGGAGAAGGTTTACATCAATTAAATCAGATTTAGAGGTTAAGGAACTTTCTCTGGGCGAACAAACCAGTTCCTTAGCTGGCGATAGACGGGCGTGGGGGACGGTAGTTAGTGGGATAAAGACCTCACAGCGAAAGATACCAATATGGTCTATAATATTTGATGATGATGACAAATGTTTGACAAGTCAAAATAAAACTGTTCTGATCCCTGAAATTTGCTTATTTATTGGTTTTGATGAGAACAGGTGACATTAGTTGGGTGTAAAGTAAATTAGTTTCACTATAAATGTATGAACATCAACAACTAGTCAATCAAATAAAACTATATTGGTTTTATTATTTCAGTTACTTCCTGGAATCATTTCGGTTGTGACAACGTCAAACCCATAATGCAATTAAGGTGAGTACCTTTCTATTTAATATCATCCCTAGGGACTAATAACTTCACTATAATCAAATCGATCAATTATAACGAAGAAGGTCTTTTGATTAATTATACACCCCCTCGAAATCGGACAAATAAAAAGCTAACGAGATTAAGAAGTGAATTATCTTTTTAAATAAAACAAGTTGTCTCGCAAGTTGTTCGATTTTAAATGAATTTTCGGTACAGAATGAAAAGTGATAAAATTTCGTTCAATTTGAGGTGGAAGGTATACGGTTGAAAAATACATTTTCCATCATATATATATAGATGGGCAATTCTGATTCTATTTGTCTTTGATTTTATTGATTATGTTTCTTTGATAAGAAATGCGAAAAATAAAAGAGGAAAAGTTTTAATGTGATTTCCGTAATTTTTATGATGTGTTTTCTTCTTCGTCTTCATTTTCTTCTACTCCGAAAAGAAAATATTGAACCTATAAATGTATGAGAGGAAAAGTATCTTTTAATAAAAATATGTTGGCCTTAGACGACTTTGAGCTTTTCGAAATATATCTTTCTATGGATTAGGTATATAGTTAATAAAATATATTTTTATTTAATTTTGCTTTTACCTTAGTTTCATTTTGTCAATAAAATCAAATTCGTCTATCGATAAGTAATAAAAGAGAACTTCATATTATTCCATCCAGTTGTATTCTCAACGAGCGCATATAATTTAATCTAAATTTAGATTGGGAGCTTCTTTTTCGTTTGAAAATATTAAAAGAAACTTTTGATATGGAAACGTTTCCCTCCTATCAAACAAGAATATTTTTTCCTATCTGTATGTGGAAATGGAAAAGGTAACATGTTTTTCGATACAAGAAGGACTGTTACGCACGCAGGTAACCTTAGGGAGGAAAGGTACATCGTATTAGAGAAAACACATTTCTTAGAAAATGAATTAACCTTTTTCACAAGACATAACGGTGAAAGCTAAAGAAATTTACATTTACAATATTCCAAGTGGTCAACATTAGACATGTGCGCCGATCACAGCACGCCGCCGAATTAAAGGCCACGCTCACAGTACGCAGCCACCGATGAAGAATAACCACGAAACGCCGCCGAGAGCTGACTTCATAACTTTAAAGAATGAACTCTATTTCTTCCCTTAAAGTAGAACATTTTTTTTCAATTTGACAGAAACAAATGTAGAAACAGAAGTTGTCTGTGAATATCTTCTCTTAGTTCCGAGCAGTCATCTCAGTTACTTTTTTGCTTTAAGCATCTAACTCAAACTTACATAAACACTTGGTCACATCTTATCCATGTGGACGCTCCCTTGACTATTTTGATTTATGTTTTAAAAAGTTTAAATACAAACTAAGGATCGGAGTGGGTCGACCCACTGCTGATCCACAGTTGTAGAACGCACAGAAAAATGATTTCTGTGACTTCTGCAACTATGAGTCAGGTGTGGGCCGACCTGCTAAAATTGTGAGTCAGGTGTGGGTCGACCCGCTAAAATTGTGGGTCAGGTGTGGGTCGACCCACTCCGATCCTTAATACAGACCGTTTTATTTAATTAGCGTATGGTGTTATCTCTATTGCACAATATGAGTGACGTCAAAAATTTACAATTAGAAACGAAATAATTAGAAAACAATTATCACAGTTGTACATTAAACGAAAGAGTAAATCACAGATTTAATTTTCCTAGCCAATTTATGGTTTGATTAGACAGCAGAACAATTTCCCGTATGTCTCCATCGTACATAGCAATTGGATAGTCCATAATCATGTGGTTGGTAGTTTATCGTTGTCATCCGCAAGCGAAGCTGGGATCGTCGATCATGTTCCATTTAAATAGCACATTGTTACAACGGCCGCGTCCCGTTCTTAGTCTATTTAAATTGCACCATTGCTTTCGTGGTAGACTGAATTCCTTAGATTCCTCGGAATGCACTTCGAGAGTCGGTTGAGATGTTAGTGCCGACCAGATCTCTTTTGGGTAGAAGTCGATGCAATGCAGAGTCTCAGCTGTAGCAATGGGAGGTTTTCTTGATTTTAGTTTGAGATTTTTGGGTAATGGCAAGTCTTTGTTTAGTGGAATTTCTGGTTTTCCCAGAATTTTTAGGTCACTTTTGCCGAAGTTCTGGCGCAACGATGTTGCTTAGGGCTGGTAGCCATTCCAATCGAGTAGAGTGCACAGTATCCGTGATCAGTCTCATTGCTTGGTTGGGTTCAGCATCCACCTTGTGGGCGCTGTTCAGTCACGTTGCACTGCAGTATTTCGCGCATGAATATACCAGCGCCAGAGCTGTTGTGCGTAGGCATGCAGCGGACGCACCCCATGTTGTACCGGTTAGCTTTGGAAATTGTTGTTTTGACTATAGTAGAGTCAAATCAACGGGTTCCAAAGCGTATTGCACAAAATAAACGAGTGAGTTTGCGAGTTCACAGAATTGTTTCCGATGTAATGAATTATGTAGGGTCCAACGTATAGTGTCCCATACGAAAAATGAATTTCACATAAAAATTTACGAAAAATTTACCGAAAATGTGACATCATGTAATGGACCATTTTCGTAGGAGCCATATTGAAATGTAATGATCAACTTTCGCATGGGGTAGGTAGTAAATAAATGAACTGTCACACGGATTCTAATCGTAAAATAAAAAGCTGTCACCGAGTTGTTCTGTGTAATCTCATAGCTATTCAATTTCTGTATATTTTTGCATGTGTTTTTCGAATATTTTGAGCCTTTTGAATGTAAGAACGCTTGCAGTGCGTAAAACTGCTCATCGCAGGCGTTTTGCAGTAGGCATGTCCGAAAAAAAAAGTTTTTTCAAATCGATTCCTTAACCTCACACAAAATATTGTTTGACCTAAAAAACATTAAAAATATTTTTTTTTAATTTTTTGAAAGAAAATTGTCGGTGGTAAAAATCAAAAACTTCATTTTGCACTTTAAAGCGTCGTCAGCGCCACCTATTTTGCCCAATGTTTCCAAATTTATTTTTCCCTGAAAGGCTCATTCATTAACTTTTCAACGATACCCCACACAACGAATTTGATGGAGAAATGAGTTGTATTCGATCGATTTTCCACTGGGATGTAATCATGAATTTGCTTTTGAAAAAGTTCAAAATGAAAAATTCTGAAGAAAATTCACATGCCATGCTTGGAAGTTGCGGGAAAAGTGAGAAAGTAATAGACATAAGCGAATTCGAATATTTAGAAGCAAAATTAACATAAGCTCTTGAAATGTGTGCAGTTCCAAGTTTTTTGTCATCATAAATCCATCTTCTCATTTAGAATGAGATTTGCAATATTGTCTAATTCGGATGACATGCAACTTACCACAACACTTTCTTTGTGGTTTCGCTCGCATACATCTTTACAAGAATTAACGTTTTTGTTTAAATGTTTTTCATAGTAGCCATATTGGTCGCGTCTAACACAGTAAAATGTACGGGCGTCTAATATTGTCTAATGTCAAACTCATTGTAAACAATAATGTTTCCTTACTTTCAGTTTCAGTTTCAGTTGTTGCTTAGAAGTGATTAAAGTTAGGGATTTTGAAGAATTCGTTGTTTTTTACCCTTTTTTGGGCTCTGTATATGACTAGTTGCTGAGACGTGACCTGATTTTTTGTTTGTTTCACTTTTTATATCTATAAAAACATTTTAAACACAAAAAATCCGAGATGTGAAATTCGATTTTCACATTTCACATTTCACATATGTGAAAAAAATGTGAAAAAAATATGCGAAGTCACATAATTTTCAAATGGCACATTTGTCGTCGGCATTGAACTTTTCGTCTATATTATTGAACATCTCAAATCTTTATGGTAGAATGTGCCGAGATGTGACCTAAAGTAACACAATAAAGTAGTTTGCATATGAAAATGTGAGTGGTGAAAGTGGCTAAATTTGCCTTTTTTCGTCACATTTGCCAGATTTGAACGTCACATTTCCATATATAAAGTACTTCATTGTAGGACTTTCGGTCACATCTCGGCACATTCTACCATAAACTTTTCAGATGTGCGAAAATATCCATGAAAAATCTTAAGCTGACGCCAAATTTGCCGTTTGAAAATTATGTGTTTCTCATTTTACTCACATATTTTCACATAAATGTGAAAATGTGAAAAAAATGTGAAATGTGAAATTCACATTTTCGATTTTTTGTATTTGAAATGTTTTTACACATACAAAAACTATCTAAACAAACGATGCAGATCTATGATTTTCTTTATTCTGACTGTTCTATGTAACATATGAAAATTATTTTTTGAAAAACATAACAATTTTTAAGAGTCACTTCGCATCGCACGCATGTCAGCTCCAGGCAATGCACCACAAAAAAAAATTACTTAACATTGCGGTGAGTTTTTTTACTGTAAAAATTACAAGGAAGAAACTTAAGAAGTTAAAAAGAAACAAGTTCAAACCTCGGTATTTTACTTCAAAACGCTTTCAAGATGACAAATGTTTCGTAGCTACTTCATATTTCTGTAATAAACGAATGTGTCAAACAATTTTACAGACGTCAGTGCTGACTATTCGAATCGACTGATGTCCATCAATTGTTCGCGTTTCCCGCAACTCCCTGTGCTTAGGGGTGAAGTTGGCCTCAGGTCTGGCCCCAACAAAAAAAAATTTTTATGCAACGCCGTTGTGAAAAGTGAACTTTTTCATGCATCGTTTCGGTGATGTTAGAGAGGTCGTTTTACAACTAGTTTTACTTTTTATCACTAGTGATAAAATAGTAGTTTGTCGACCATGTTGCGATACGTTGATTTTTTCAGCATCAGTCCTAATAATGTCCATACGAGCCAAAGCGAGTTGGACAATATTTAGGACGTATGCTGAAAAAATCAAGTATTGCAACGAGGTGGACACACTGCTTTTTGCAACAAACAAATCGATTGAGAAGAAAATAACAACTAAACTTAAAAAATTCACTCCACAGAAACCATTATATTGTCAGTGTACAAACAATTTTTGATCAGATTGCAATGCACACATACGACATTGTAACGTCGTATCATAGCAACGGAGGGGTACATTTGAGCACATGTATCAAATTTTAAAAGTCATATCGTTACTAGGTGTAAATTTGTTTCACTTCCCCTCACACTCTTAAAAAAATTGGAAACTGTTTCGATTTTGATCGCGTTACCGCATCGTGAACAACATCGAAAACAGTCGAAAATCGATTGTACGTTGCAAAAAGTAACTTTTTATCGCTCATTTGAGTGATAAAAAGTTACATTTTTTCACTAGTGATAAAAAGTAACTTTTTATCACCCATTTGGGTGTTCATTCAAAGTTCATTCAAAAGTTCACGTTTCACAAGTTGTTGCATAAAGTCTTGTATGAAACACGTTGCGAAATTGGTTGTTTTTGTCACACGATGTGGTTATCCAAATCGCTTCGCTCGTTTGATAACTTCACATCTAGTGACAAAAA